>JAOQMS010000004.1:18536612-18548254 GCA_027563885.1 Erythroxylum longipes | reverse complement strand
ATAATCAGTTAGATTTTTGTTAATTTCGAATTAAAAATCCCCTTTCTCTCACTTGGTAATTTCTAGGTTGAGTTTTGTATTGAGTTGTGTGATTTGTTACTTGTTTAGATTTCTATAATTTAATTCTTGAAATTAATTATTTGATTTATTTATTTTCTAAATTTATTTATTTATTTTAAATTATTGTAGTTAGTACAACCTTATATTTTAGGACTACACTTCCCTCCATGTAGGATCGATACCTTAGGTATTACGCGAACAACCCGTGTGCTTGAAAAATTACTGAGGTTATAAATATTAAAACTTAGCGTACGTAACCTTGCGATCAAGTTTTTGGCATTATTGCCAAGGAAGCAATTTAGTTCTATAGTTTGAGGTGTTAGATTAGTTTTAATTTTTGATTTCATTCTTTTATTTTATTTTAGAATTCGTTCTCTTGCATGAACATAAGAGTCACGAGTGGTTCAAGTCGTGCAGCAGAGATGTTGGATTTAGACATCACAAGATTAGAACGAATTCTTAGGCAATCTCGACAAAAGGAAGAAGAAGAGTTAGGAAAATCATCAATGGCTGAGGAGTTTTAGAGAAACATGGGTTAGGAAGCAACTCAACGATGACAGTAGAGGACCCTCATGGACTTTATGAGGCTAGGGTTCAACCCATCGAACCAAGGAGTGGCTAGGCCGCTTGTTCAAGCAACCTTATTCGAGATTAAGTCAAACCTCCTGAACATGCTTCAACAGAACGTACAAATTTTAGGAATTGGTGAATGAGGATCCAAACACGCATATCGTGAACTTCCTTGACATCTGTGATACTTTCTGGTACCATCAAATGTCAGAGGATATGGTTAGAATTAGGTTGTTTCCTTTCACACTTAGAGATAGAGCAAAGGCTTGGTATCATTCACTAAGCCCAGCTAATATCACAACATAGGATCGGCTTGTGCATGCATTATTGGATGAGTACTTCTTGTTGACTAAGACAATGAAGATTATAAAGGAAATCACTAATTTCCAATAAGGTGACAGGGAGTCAATCTATGAAGCGTGGGAAAAATATAAGGACCTGCAAAGGAAATGCCCACACGACAGCCAACCCAAGGAATTCCTTTTATAGGCCTTCCACAATGGAGTGAACCCTCCAACGAGAGGCACCATAGATGTAGCATCAGTAGGATCCTTAATGCGGAAAGCTGTTAATGAAGTAGAGGAGCTAATTGAGGGAGATGGCGAGCAATAGTTGTTTTTGAAAGAGTGAGCGAGGAAGCAACCTGCTTCTTTTAGAAAGTAGAAGGGAATTATCGCGCTCAATCAGATGAAAAAGATACAATAAAAGATCTACAATTTGACGCGACAACTAAATAGCATGAAAGCATCATTCTCAGCTTAGGTAAAATTCGCACAGTTGAAATGTGAGCTTTGTAGACAATTAGACCATGACACCGCGGAGTGTTATTTAATTGAAAAAGAAAATTAGGAGCAAGTGAACTACCTAGGGGCATAATATGGCTAAGGAGGGGACAATAACAATCTTTATTCTAACAACTACAACCTCAGATGGAAGAATCACCCAAACTTCTCCTGGTTGAACAATACTAGTGAACAATTTAGGCCTTAGGGACAATTGGGCTTCTAGCAAGATAAAGCAAGCTCAATGGAGTCAAAGTTAGACAGAATTTTTGATAAGATTGGAGGCATGGAGGAAGCATATAGGAGGCTTGAGAGCAAATTTGAGCAAGTTACAAAGAACCACGCGTCATCTATACACAATCTAGAAATCCATATGGGGCAACTAGTAGAGGCAATGTTGACTCAGAATACTGGAACTCTTCCAAGCAACACCTAGTCCAATCCGAAAGAACGTATCATGGTTATTAGTAAGACCCAGGATGAGGAGCTGGAGAAGGTGAAGGATGAAGAATAAGGTCAAGTGATTAAAGAAGACCCTTCGAGTGAGCCCATTATTAAGTCACTTTTGGTAAAGACGGCTGATAGGACAACATATAAACCCTTTGGGGATTATAAAGGATGTGCTAGTAAAGGTGGATGAATATACCTTTCCCACATATTTTTTCATATTGGACATTAGTGAAGATATGGACATCTCGATAGTTCTTGGAAGACCATTTTTGGCCACCGCACGTTCAATAATTCATGTTAAGGGGGTGAATTAACTCTACAAATAGAAAAGTGACTTTGACCTTCAAGGTGACTACAAGATAGTACGGACCTCCTCCACTTCTAGTGGATAGTCAAGAACCTGAACCTCGAGGAGAATGGGAGGATATTGAGGATCTTAGTAATGCTTTTAGGAAGAAGCGCTCGTGAAGGAGAAGGCAAGGAAAGGAAAATTGTAAGGACGGTGGTAACTACAATATGGTAGCTAAAGTGCAGACTTTGAAATTAATGAAGACGCTACCATTGAACCATTCATTCCAACCACCACGAGCTTAACAGAGCGTCGAGCTATTAATGTTAAAAGAAGCGCTGCGTAGGAGGCAACCCATGAGAAAAAAAATTTAACATTTAATTTTGTTGTTTAATTTTGTTAAAAAGTTGGAAATTTTGTAGTTATGAGTGTTTTTGTTTTTGAATAAAAGTGAAAAGGAATAGGATTTAGGAACTATATGGATGATTGTGCAAGCATGAAAGAGAGGTAAAAAGGGGCCACAAAAGAATCAAGAAGTGGAAGTGAAAAGACTAGAAAAGAACAAAAGAAGTAAATCAGGAAGTGGTGATATGCCGCAGGCCACAATCGTGGCCATGATTATGTAATGAAAGGGAGGACAAAAATTTTTAAAGAAATTCTTACGTTTTTACCACCTATATATTCAGTTCTAACTTCATTTTCACTTTCACTTTTATGTTCACTTTATCTCTCCAGAATTCAAGCATCCAAATACTCTCACCTCTCACTAAAAATTTTAACCTTCGGAATTCTTCCAAATTCTACCTAAGTATGTCGCACGTTGAACAATCAGCCTGATGGGAACCATATGGATAATAGCAAGTTGCAGGATGGGGGAGACGGATCCGAGTGGTAGACTTTGGCATGCCTTTCTTGGTCTACACCAAGGAGGAAGATACTCGTTTTCGATCCCTTCATGCTAGACAAATTATAGTACCTAAGTACTTTGATTTTGACACCCTTGATAGGCTAGAATTGCGTGAGCGAGTAGAAAACCTAGCTGAGAGGATCCAGTGGGCTCAATTCATTTGATTTCAATTCCCTGTTTATGAGGAGATTACATTGGAATTTTTCACTTCCCTGACCTACGACCCTAGGAATCCAAAAGAAGTGTGGTTTGATTGGAAGGATGAGCCTGTGAATTAAATGTCGACTCATGTGTGAGATGTGTGGATCCCCCAAGTCCACCATCGTCGATCAACTTGATGACTTCCATCCTTCTCAATACTGGAATGAGCTTAATGGAATTGAGCAATTTCATGCCAAGAATACTCATAATAATATCATATGGTCTCACAAACATTTGTTGCTGCAGAAATGTATGTGTCAGCTGGTCTTTGACAAAACCAAAACCAACAAATGTTCCACCAAAGAACTTTTTCTGTTATGGTGCATAGACCATAGTATTCCAGTTTGCACATCCACCCATGTGCTAAATGCCATTGCTGCGACTCCATATAAGGAGAGTAATAATCTAGGAATGGGATATATAGTGTCTGCCATTACAGAACATTTTGGTGTGGAACGAAGTGGGTTAACCGTTCACCTCCTGGAATTCTTGAACCACCATCATTTATGGTAGGCTGAAATCCTTAAGTCCCATAATATGAAAATTAGGGATATCAAGAAAAAGACACATATGTGAATCATGGTAAGTTAGACGAGTTCAAGCTCAACGCCAACTCAGCAGGAAGAAGCATCAAGAAAAGAATCATAGGAAGAAGAGGAAGAAGAACAAGGTTAGAAAAAGGTTTTAGATGCAATCACCGAGACTAACAAGACACTGGCAGAGATGGTGCGAACACAACGATGCCAGAGTCGGGATATCCAACGGATCCATCAGTAATTTGAGTCTCAGGGTGTTCAATTGCCGCCTCGACACCATCACCACCTCCATCTCCTTAGGATTTATACCTAACCCAATTTTTCTTTTCCAAATTAGCCTTCAGTTCTATTTTTTTATGTTTATTTTTATTTGTTTTCTGTCACTTTAATTTTTGTTTTGTCTTTTCTTATTTTATATGATGTGTGCTTCCTTCTCACATTGAGGACAATGTGTTGTTTAAGTGTAGGGAGGGATTTTGTGTTTTGCTTATGTATGTGATAGTTATTAGGTTGCATTGTGCGAATTGTTTAAATGTGTCAATGGCTTAGATGAAGTGAAATTCATTTAATTTTGAACATAGTCTAGTAGGTTATAAATGATCATTAGCTAGCAAAATTAGTGAATTAGGGTTTTTTGGATAAATATACAGCTCAATTAGGACTTAGTGTAAATTTAGCACCCTCCTGGTTGTCACATTCATTCATAATTTGAGTCCCTTTGACTTAAGTAGCTTAACTAGTATTTTTCATGAAAACAAATAGCTAAAACAACAAGGTAGCCAAAAAAAGTCTATATTTTGTTAACAAATCTCTATTCTGCTGACCTTCGGGTTATGAATAGAGCTGGTGGCCAGTTGCAAAATATGATAATAGCTGAGAAACTAGATTGACACGCATCACAAATGTGTACATTCATGTCAAAAGGCTATAATGACGTTTCAACCAAACTGTCTAATAAAAGGACTTAGTCGAGTAACCAGATAGACATTCATCACCAATGTTTGCCTCCAAGTAAAATACTAAGTTCGAGTTTAAAAATATATTAAAAAAGTGTATCTGTAATAAAAACCTACCAGACTTGTAATAAGCTTGAATTTTCATGAAAATGTACTTAGGAATAGTTACAGAGTCTAAAGAATCAAAGAATTATTAATTTGTGTGTACAATTTAAAATGGTAAATAAATTGACACTTAGATCTCGATTAATTTGGATATTTATTTCAAAGCCTTTAGACATAGATTTTGCTTGTTAATGATTAGATATAACTTGACAGATTGTGTTCAGGATTAAATTTATTTCATGAAGTCAAACCCATTGCCTCGTTTTTGTATTCTGTGTATTGTGTGTTATGTGTTTTTTGTGTTGTTTTGCTTGAGGACAAGCAAAAGTTTAAGTGTGGAGATGTTGATAGTTATTATTTGCATTGTGTTTTAGGGTGTAATTTATTAGGCATTTAGTGTGAATTTGAGTGTTGAGTGTGTATTTATGGTTTAATTGTGTTAGTTTATGTGTTTAAGTGTTTTTAAGGGTTAGTATGAGTCTTTGAGCTTAATTATTATATTTTTAACGTACCTTGATGTGTTTGTTAGTGTTTCAAGGTAAACAGAGAAGAACGGAGAAGTTCCGAAGAGTTTTGGGCCAAAAACATAGCCCATAATCGTGGCATAATAGGACACGATCGTGACAGAGAGGGACGAGCTAGGGCAGCCAAGCCACGATCGTGCACTTTGGGCAGGGTCGTGACAGAGGCTTGGATCCAGGACATGATCGTGCATTTTAGGTCACGATCATGACAGAGAGGGTTAGGCGTTAGCCACGATCATGGCTTGAGTCGAGCTGAAGCAAAAACTCGAGTTTTGTAAGATTTTTTAGACCATTTCAACCTCGAATTAAGCCTAGGGCATCCAAAGTATAAATACATCATAAAGGAACAAAACCAACAGCCTTGGAGAGTCTGAAAAGAGAGCATTCACGTCAGCCACATTTCGAAAAAACCTAGAGAGTTATCGAGAGATTGAGGAAGAAGATGAAGGAAGAGAGTCACTGAGATGAAGCTTGATGCAACGTACTTCACAGAACAGGTGGTTTCCCGCAGTCGCTACCTTTACAAATCCGTTTTGAAAATATTTCTATTTTTATTTCAATTTTGTAGATGTATGAAATTGGGATGATTATTGAAAGTAACTGTTATCGGGTGTTGATTTATGTCTAAACTCACCTTCAAGTTTTTGGTCCTTGAGATTAATAAAGTTTGGTTGATTGTGTTTTTATTGATTTAATTTTGATTGAATATTTGTTCGTAATAATTCGGCAATAAACTGAGAGGGTGAGCCAAGTGAAAGTAATCAAATTAGGCTAACAAGAGTTAGGTAATTTGATAGGTAGAGAATTGAATCAAACCAGCAGAATCATGTAACGAGAGATCGAGCATAGGTTCCCAGTAGGTTATTAGACAATTTTAGAACCAATTCAGGTGTTGGGTCAATTGTGAATCGAGAGATCACAATTCTATAATTTAAATTAGGGATTATCAATTAGGGTTAAGGATTATAACTCGAGAGAGACTAATCTACCCTAGGACCGTTTAGACCTATTAATTCGATGATTGCATAATCAGTTAGATTTTCATTAATTTAGGATTAAAAATCCCCTTTCTCTCACTTGGTAAATTCTAGGTTTATTTTTGGATTGGGTTGTGTGATTGGTTACTTATTTATATTTTTGCAATTTAAGTCTTGAAATTAATTGTTTGATTTATTTATTTATTGCATTAGTTTATTTATTTTGAATTATTGTAGTTAGTACAACCTTAGATTTTAGGACTAAAATTCTCTCCTTGTGGGATCGATACTTTACGTACTATGCGAACGACCTGTGCGCTTGTAGAAATTAAAAAGGTTATAAATATTAAAACTTAGCGTACGTAACCTTACAATCAACTTTCATGACTGTGGGAGTAAATTGGATAATCTAGACCTTAAGTCCCATGACCACTTCTACATATGGAGTAATAAGCAGTCTACTAGATGGGCTTTAAGGAAGAAACTGGATCATACTATGGTGAATAGAGAATGGCTTACTCAGTTTCGTAATAGTGTCTCTACATTCATGGATCTTCTATTTTTTGATCTTAAACCTATACAAATTGAGATTCTACTCCAACATCAAGGTCGAAGAGGTCCTTTCATGTTTTTTTTTTTTTTTTTGGATGATGATGGCTTTTCTGAAACTCTTCAGAAGGGCCTGGAGGTTTTAGTTGAAGGCATACACCAATTCAAGTGTACCCAAAAGCTAAAGGCTATTAAGATGGAGATGAAATCTCTAATGAGTAAAAGAACCAAGTCAACATAATAAGTCGTTACCACAGCTAGAGCAGAGTTGGAATCTATTCAGGCTAAGCTTTTTTTGATCCTTCAAATCCTATCTTATTGAACATTAAGAAGACCCTTTTGATATCTAATTTATCCAAAATCGGGGATCATGATAGTATAATGGAACAAAGAGCCAAGGTCCATTGGCTAATTGAAGGAGAAAGGTTCTCTAAATTCTTCTTTAACTCTATGTTAGACAGAAGAAATTCTAATAGGATATTTTCTCTCAAGTTACAAAATGGTGTTGAAATCTCCCAACAAGAAGACCTCATAAAGGAAGCTGAGAGATACTTTAAGAGCTTCTATGGTTCTACCAGTTCCTAAGCCACTCCTACCCCTCTTTGCTCTATCATTTATACTAAGATTTCACAGGAGCAAGCTACAACACACATTAAACTAGTGGAGGATAGAGAAATCAAGGAGATTGTGTTCCAAATGTAGCCTAATAAAGCTCCTAGACATTATGGATTTAATGGATAATTCTTTCAAAAAAATATGGCAAGACATTGGCCTTATAGTTAAGAGTGCCATTTTGGAATTCTTCTTTAGGGTGTGTTTCTTAAAGAGATTAACAAAACTCATATTTGTTTGATTCCTAAATCCTCTTGTTCTTCCTAATTGAACGATTACAAGTCTATTGCATATGCCAATTTCCTCTACAAGGTAATCTCTAAAATTCTAGCAAACAGGTTGAAGGCAGTACTGGATTCCCTAATCTCAAATAATCAAAGTGCCTTCTTGCATAGAAGATGGATTCTGGATAATATCTTCATTGTCCAAGAATTGATGAAAGGGTATCACAGAAAGAACAGTCCTTCTAATTGTATCATTAAAGTGGACTTCAAGAAAACATTTGATCATGTAGAATGGAATTTTATCCTATAGACACTAAGCCTTTTGGGTTTCCCTCATGAGTTTAACAAATGGGTTTAGGCCTATATAACCACTCCATCATACTCCATTCTGGTTAATGGAACAACTGTTCTCTTTAAAAGTGCAAGAGGCCTTAGATAAGGTGATCCTATATCTCATTATCTCATTATCATTTACACGGAAGTCCTAACGTAATTGATTATGCAGAAGGTAAGTACGAGTAAGGACTTCAAATATCACTATAAATGTAAGAGGGTAGGGCTTATCAACTTATGCTTTGCAGATGACCTATTGGTTTTTTCCAAGGCCTATAGTAAATCTATTGAATTAACATCTCGAAACTATCTTTTTTCAAAGATATTTTAGGATTGGAGGTTAGCTTTACAAAAAGCCATCTCATCCTAGCTAATAATGCCACTATGATGGAAGGTCGTATCTCTACAATTACAGGGATGTGTAGGAAGCAAACTCCTCTAACTTGTTTGGGTCTTTCGATTACCACTAAAAGGATACAATTCTTTGAATGCTTCCTTTTAATAGAAAAAATATAGAGAAGATTGAGTAGTTGGACTAATAAGATTTTATCTTTTGGTGGAAGATTGCAACTTATTAAATCTATACTCAATTCCCTTCATGTCTACTGGTCCTCTAACTTCTTACTTGCTAAAGGAGTTATCAAAACCATTGAGAAGCTATTCAGAAGATTTCTTTAGGGAAACCTCAATTTATACAGACACTTTGCAAAGGTGAAATAGTTAGAAGTTTGTAAAAGGAAGGAAGAAGGGGCCTTAGGTTTGATCTCTATTGCCTCCTTTAATAGGTCAGCTTTGATCAGAAATTTGTTGAATATTCTACTAGATAAGCAACCTTTATAGATCCGCGGGTTTCATATCTATATCCATAAAGGTTCTAGTATTTGGACTATCCCTTTTAAAACCTTCTTTTCTTGGTCTTTAATTCAACTATTAATGTTAAGACCCCTCTTATAACCGTCGGTGACTTGTAAGGTTGGAAATGGTGAAAAAGCATTCCTATGGTTTGATAATTGGATGTGTAAAGGACCCCCTAATTAGATTTCCTCGAGCTCTTTAGATTTGGAATGGCCTTCCTATCAACTCAAAAGTTAAACCCATCATCCCAAGGGGCCAATGGAATATTCCAAGGGAATTACAGTATCCCACTCCTCATTACCACCCTTATTTGGATAGAGAGGACTCATTTTAATGCCTTAATCTCCCTCCTATTACCTTCCAACTTGCGAAATTCAGGAAATGGCAGAATCAGAATCACCCAAGACAGTTATGGTTCCCTATCATTTGGCACAAGGCTCTCATGCCTAGCTATTCCATTATTCTCTAGCTCACTGTGTTAAATAAGATAAGTACAATGGACAAACTGCACTATATTACCTCTAACTCTATTTGTGTTCTCTGTGAGTTAGAAGAAGAATCTAGGAATCATCTTTTCTTCCTATGCCCCTTCTCCTAGTTCATATGGGAGAAAATATAGGAATTGTGTCTTATATCTAATGTTGGGATCACTTTTGGGGAAGCTTTAAAATGGTTTTAGAAGGTGAATCATACCTCCAACTACAATAAGCAGATCTATATTGCTGGACCTTGTTTCCAGAGCCTAACTATCCGAATTCCATAAAACTTCAGCTTGTGTATTACCCTATAGGGTTATTTCCATGAACTCTCATTAGTCATCATCAGTTCATCTTCATTCCTATAACATCCCAAAGGTTTCCTAAAATACAGACCAAGATATGCTTAAAAGCCGAAGTATGCTCATAACTAAGTCATGCTCCTCCAATCAATTCCCTCACTTTCTTTCCATTAATCCTTTTATAATCAACACCAAAGGCTAAAAAAATTTTTATGGATAGAAAAATGGGTTAGGAATCTATTGGTTCAATAATCACTTCATTTGGAGGTCGGACGATAAAGTTATGGCTAAAAGAGTCAACCACGATTATGTCCTCAATCATATTGTACCTATCTTGGAAAAATTAGAATAACTTTCACTATAGATAACGGATTGGGGTTATTTTAGGATTTTTATGAAAAGGAAATATAGAAATACAACTTTTGTGAAGACCTTGAAGAATGATTTTTCCATCTGGAGGGTCAACATTGCTTCGTCTGACACTTCATCTGGCACTTCGATGCTTTGTCTGATGATTCTTCTGGTGCTTCGCCTGGCACTTCATATAATGTCCATATCTTTTGCGTATGAAGTCCAAAAATTCCAAAAATTATATCATTGGAAAGATAAGGAAAAGATATACGACTTTTATGAAGACCTTGAAGAATGATTTTGCAATCTGGAGGTTCAAATTCGCTTTGTCTGACACTTCGTCTGATGTTTTGTCTGATGCTTCTTCTGGTGCTTTGTCTGGCACTTCGTTTAATGGCCATATCTTTTGCGTCCCAAATCAAAAAATTCCAAAATTTATATAATTGGAAAGATAAGGAAAATATATACAACTTTGGTGAAGACCTTTAAGAACTATTTTGCAATATAGAGGGTCAAAATCACTTCGTCTGACGCTTCATTTGGCACTTCGTCTGGTGCTTCGTCTGATGCTTCTTTTGGTGCTTCGTCTGGCACTTCGTCTAATAGCCATATATTTTGAATCAAAAATCAAAAAATTCCAAACTTTATATCTTTGTAAATATAAGGAAAATATCTAAAACTTTCATGAAGACCTTGAAGAAATATTTTGCCATATAGACGGTCAAAATCGCTTCATCTGATGCTTCATCTGGCACTTCATCTAATGGCCATATCTTTTGTTTCCGAAGTCCAAAAATTCCAAAACTTATATCGTTGGAAAGATAAGAAAAATATATAAAAATTTTGTGAATACCTTGAAGAAAGATTTTGCCATTTGGATGGTCAAAATCGCTTCGTTTTTCACTTCATCTGGCACTTCGTCTGATGCTTCGTCTGATGCTTCTTTTGGTGCTTCGTTTGGCACTTCGTATAATGGCCATATCTTTTGCTTATGAAGTCCAAAAATTCTGAACTTTATATCATTAGAAATATAAGAAAAAGATATACAACTTTTGTGAAGACAACTCTCTCTAAAACAGCCTAAATCAACACAGATTTGCCCTAGAAATCAGAATACAAAATTTGAACCTTATGAATGCTTGAAAAAAATGCAATCTACAAACCTTGAGAGTCATGAGCAAAAACAAAATCATATTTCATTATCATCAAAAGATAAGAGTTTGTAAAGCTTTAATGGGCATTTCAAGTCACAATACGTCATAGTCTAAAAAAACATAATTTACTCAAAGTAGAATTGCTCAAAATGCAACTAAAGCCTTGTTTTACAAAATCTAACTTAAAATACAAAATAAGCATAATCCAGAGTAATACCCTTATGCTCAATCACTCGATCTCTTGCTCATCACCTGAAGATGGGACAGAATGGGGGGTGAGCTTAAAGCTTGTGGGTAACAATTTTATAACCGGAAACAAGCAAAACCATTGAAAAATTCACAATGCATCATAAAACAAATATTTCCAAATTCTTAATTTATCACACTTTATAAGCAACCCAAATCATGTATTCAATAAACTTGTCAACA
>JAOQMS010000004.1:18488869-18528827 GCA_027563885.1 Erythroxylum longipes | reverse complement strand
CTAAATTTACATACGGGTAAGCCACCGGTTGGTAAATTTAGCGACGGAATAATTCGGATAGTCGGTAACTTTTCAGTTGATATTACCGACGGTTTGTCTTTGCGATCGGTAATTTTACTGACGGTATTCAAACTTTCCGTCGGTGAATTTAGCTACGGCCGAATCTCCGACGTTTTTGACCGTCGGTAATTTGGTATACCGACGGAATATTTGTCAATTCCGTCAGTAATTTCCGTCAGTAATTCACTATTTTCTTATAGTGACCCAAATATTTAAGAATATCAAAGTGGTTTTAACTTTTCGTGCATGATTTTTTCATATAATTCAATCCTTTCATCATTCAATATTCTGATTAGACATAGAGTATAGAATTAATGTCTACTCTATTTTAAGTCCAATCATATTTGTTTTCTGCCATTAGTTATTAATTCAATTAATGACATTTGTAAACTATTTATAAAATGTCATTTCACCTTGGCCAAGGATTTCCCTAATCAACACTGATTGAGAACAACAAAATATTCTCCATATTTACTTTAGAGTGATGAATCCTATCTTGATCACTCAATTACCTCCATATTGTTCATGCTACATCCAATGACTACCGATTAAACGACCCATGATTAAATAGGTCATAAATAGTATCAAAATGTAACAATCCTTATACAAGATAACTTTGGTGATCTCAAGTCAAATAATCACTTATACAATCATTACATGAGAATTTCACAAATATATAAGCAATGTTTCAAATAGATTTCTCATATCGGGTCTGTTCAGTGAACTTGTTCTCATGCAAATACCTACACGTTTGTTTAAGTATCTCTACATTTTAGCCTATAAGATCGACTACTTCATTCATAAGGAAAAACAAAACATATTTTAGTCTTTTTAACATTCTATTAATGTTCAATCTTAATAGAACAATGACTAGGAACATTTAGGAATAATACAGAAATGCATTATAAATCTCATTATTATAATCTCATTATAATTTCATTTGCAATGTACAATTATCTCATAGACTTTACCATATACATCTAAACATGTACAAGATAAAGAATTCCTTTAAATAATTTGTCACTAAACTATAACTAAAACGATTGGCTGTAAGGCATATAAACTAACAATCTCCTACTTGCACTAAGCTAATCGTTTAAGTATCTCATATCATATCACCATATGATGATGATTCTACTACTAAGACAATGACTTAATGGGAGAATTCTATAAGATTCTCTATAGTGAGCACTTGCTTAAATCTTACAACTCTCATCTTAATTATCATCATAATTAAGAAAACTTGCCTAAATACATTTATGGATCTTTAATGAGACATTAGCTCCTTATGCATGCCCAATGACTCTAATGTTTAACAGTACATTACTTTCTTAAATAATGCAAGGAATTATATCAAGTTTACTAAAGAACTTATTGATCTGATTAATCATTTCCACTAAATGAAAATTTTATTATGGCTCAATTAGCAACCAATTGCTACTTTGGAACCTTTCCAATCCTAAACGATATTGTTTTAAGTAAATAAACCTTAATTAGGATTTACTTCTAAAGTTATATCTTTATCATCTTGAAGTCAAATATCAACTCACATATAGAGTAATGGATATCTTTAATACTTTACAAGTATCTGATATCTCAAATGCTAAACATCTTTAGTACATTATATATGTACTTGGACTTAGAATAAGTTAACAACGTCCAATATATCTTTATAGATCTAATTCCTAGAATTAAGTTGTTACCATTTTCATATCCAACAAGAGTTGTTATTGGACAATTATGTTTTTAACAATGGAAAGTTAGAATTGTCGCTCTCTGTGATTAGTATGTCTCTACATACTCCCACTGAAGATGACAACTATACTCACACTAACCTTCTTGTAGACGTGATAAATTCACAATCATCTCCAAAACAAACTCTTTGAATTCATCATGAAAGTGAATCTTTCAATATTTGGTAGCCTTTTAACTACACATCAAATGTATCATTAAAGGCATTAGTTCCAATTAGATGTATTATCATGAGATTTGAACTTTTCAAATTTCATCCACTCCCATTACTTATCTTGAGAACCATTCGTCTATATGTATATGTTGAAACAAACAAGTTGTACAACATGTTTGTAAGAATATATCCAACTTTTGTATATCTTATAACCTTTTATTACTCAATTTAGTTCTAAAGTAAATGGATAATACATGCTTCAGCTAAGCATCACATCCTTAAATCACTAGCTTTAACTATTTCAAAGACTTAGCATTTCATATCTAATATGAAATCTTGCCAATTGATTCAATTGGAACTATAGAAGTAAGTCATTATACTAAGCATTGCTATAAAAGAAATATTGTTGCATTATACAATATCTCATATTGTATTTTACACCTTACATAAATCCATACTCTTATGAATTTAGTTGTGAAGGTATTCACCAAAGAATCTGATTCCCTATAGATAATTGAAAATTTAAAACTCACCACAACAATATCATCAAAGTGCTTCAGCATTCTCAATGCTTAATTTTTACTTATATTTAAACAATTTCAAAATTTCAAAATTGTAAATCAACATTTCATTTAATACATATGACTATATCACATAAAATTATTAGTAATATAATGAAATATAAGTATCATCTTTTTAAAAATTGTTACTCCATCCAATACATCACATGTATAAATTTAACAATTCAATACCATCATCATCCTTTCACCAAAGGTTGATTTGGTTATTCTTTAACTTGATAAGTTTCACAAGTTTCATACGATTTATAATAAAAAGGTTACATATATCCTAGTATATAACTTTATGATTCTCGTAATGTTGATTTAACGAATATGGCATAAAAGGATAATCTAGGTTATCTAACTTTTTATTCTTACCACTGATATTAAGCATAAGTTTCCTTTGATCCAACATATAAAAACTATTTGTATAAAATTGAATCAACTACTTTTACTTAACAATCTATTTCTAATCATGCATTGAACATTAAAATAATGTTGAATCTAAATTTAGTATCGTATACTCAAAAGCATGAATTAGAAATACATATGATCTTTATTATATCTCTTATAGGCAAGAAAAGTCATGTAATCATTGTTCTTCTTATGACAACTATTATCATACTATAGCAAAGCCTTTAATTGTAATCATCAATCATGCTTTAAGTAGGCTAACTTAAATATAACAATTCCAAAAATGTACTATACCTTTTAGCATTACTCAATGCAACCTCTTACATCTTACTATCATAGTGCTGACATCTTACATGTTATCTTCAAAGTTTATGAGACATTAGTCAACTCAAAATGTCAATACATTTTGTCATCTATATGATTTTGACATATCTATAAAACTTTGTCACTGAATCCTCAATAAGGATTATAATATAATAATATAATGGACATACAATTTTTTTATCTAACTTTTGAGAACTCTTCTCAAACATATCCTATGTCTCAGAACTTGGGTTCACTAATTTAGTATCAGCTATACTAAATAAGGTAAATTTCACTAAGAGCAAAATATAAATGTAAGAAAAGCAAGTAATCAATTATATGCTATGACTAACAAACAAGATTAGGACTTTAATCATGCATTTGGTTACTCTCACTATTTTATTCGAAATAATAGCCCTCACTACTATTCGGAAAGATTACTCTAATCTCTCTAGTGGGCAAGGATCTTATTTAAATATAGTTGATCTTGAGTTTACTCAACAAACCAACTAGACCTAAATTAAGTAGAAAACAACTTTATCAATCATATCTCATATGACTCCTAGATCCGTTAGGTCACAACTCTTGCCAAAATATATCTAATATTTTGTTCCTAAACCTGCCTCTAAATTCATATGATTATGAGTTTGCTCATCCAAATCACACAAATTTAGTTAATTAGAACTCATTATCATAAGACTAGACATGTTCGGGTTAAAGCGGCCTTGAGTTTGCTTAACAAGCTTATAATAAACAGAACTCTGGTTTATTCTTATAATAATAGAAGGCAACAATTACGTTCTCCACGTGTACTTAATATTTTAACGAGAGATTTTAATTTCATTTGTCTCATAAAACACAAATTGCATGTAAAATATCACACATATAAAACATGCAATTTATTATGCATCTAATATATATATATCAACCATATAAATAAAGTATGGAACTTATGCACTCATAATCAAATTATATGTATAAAATATCAAGCTTCGTTTAATTCTAGTTATTGATATTTATAATCTAAAATAATATTTCCAACTCCTTGGAAAAAATTAAATTAGATTAAAACCATTGATTCCTAAATAAATTAAATTTCTATTCCAAATAAAAATTTAATTTGAGTTGAAAACAATTTTCAAATCCATTTGGAAATTATTTCCAGTTTATCTTGACTTCTTTAACATTATTTAATTGAAAAAAAAATTTCAATAAATTTTACTTCTTACTTCTTATAATTTATAAAAACTCTTTTTCAAAATTATATAAATAGCATATTCTAATCTAATTAGAAGACTATTTCTAATCTCATTAGAAATTATTTTTCCTTAATTAGAAAACTATTTTCTAAAATTAAAAGAAATCTACTTTCAAAATTAAATAAAACACTTTTAAATTTAATTAAAAAAGTCATAATATATTATTTATTTAGAGATTAATTTCTTCATTAATTAGAAAATCTTTCTTTAATAAATTAGAAAACTATTTTCAAAATATTAAAGAAAACACAATTTTCTTAATTAATAAATGAAAATACTTTTCAAAATTTAATCAAGAAAAACACTTTTTCTAAAAATCGAGAAACTTATTATTCATAAATAAAGAAACAATTTCTAGATAAATTAAATAATAATTATTTAAACAAATAAAATCATAAATTTAATTTATCTTAATCAAATTGAAATAAATAAATTTAATTAAGGAATCTAATTAATTAATTTCAATCTAATTAAAAATAATTAATTCTAATTTTAGAAACAACTTTTTTTAATTAATTAATTTCAATCTAATTGAAAATAATTAATTCTAATTTTAGAAACTACTTTTCTAAAATTAATTAGGAATCAATATAATTATAAATCTTAATCAAATTAAGAAAAATAATTATCCTAATTTTAGAATTGAAATTTAAAAATAAAACTTTAGTAAAAATTTTTTGGTTATGGGCTACTTTAGAATCAAATTAAACCTAATTTAAAAAACTGAACAAATCCAAAACCAGGTTTGGAATACCTTATTCCAACATCCAAACAACCCTTATTCTAATACCCAAATAGGCCTCTTCATCTTCATGTTTTTAGCAAACCCTAAATTCATAAGAATGTTGCCAACGCCATCAACCTCTTATTGCACACATTTTAATATTTAACCTCAATATTCTAGAAGCACACGGGTCGTTCGCGTAGTACCTAAAGTGTCGATCTCATAAGGAGGGTTAATCTAATCCTAAAATCTAAGGCCAAAACAATGCACAATATTCAAAATGTAATGAAAAAACATGAATGTAATTCAATCAAATAATTCAATTTAAGAATCAATTACAAGAATATTAACAAAATAGCAGTTGCAACACCCAATCAAGAATCAACCTAAAGAACTACCAATTGAGAGAAAGGAGAATTTTATCTATCTTTAATGTTAACCTAATTGATTATAACTTACTAAATTATTGGTTCTAGACAGTCCAAGAGTTGATTAGTCTCTCTCGAGTTATAACCAATAACCCTAATTAGATTATGAGAAATGTAATCTCTCGATTAATAATCTCTCCAAACCCTAATTAGATTTGAAGTTGTCCAAAACTATCGGGAACTTATGTAAGATCTCTCTTCGCATAATTTAACGATTTGATTTAATTCTTGTTATATTAAATTATCTAAGTCTTGTTAGCCAATTTAATTATTTTTCAATTGATTCACCCTCTCAGTTTATTACCGAGTTATGCAATTGCAGAAATTAAATCACAATAATTCCAGTAAAAACAAAAACAATATAATTTCATTAAATCAAAGATAAAACAACCCAAATATGAGTTTAGACATTCCTCAACATTCACACAATCATATCATCAATGGCTATCCCAATTCTATACATTAATAAAATTGAAAATAAAACTAGAAATAAGATCGAAACGAATGATGGAGGCAGCAACGTCAGAAAACCTCCTGCTCCAGGAAGTACTTCGCGTCGGCTTTTTCTCCACGTCTCTCTTCCTTCTTCTCTTTCTCAATCTCTCGATGAACTCTCTCTAGGTTTCTCAATGGTGGCTGATGTTAGATTCCCATATCGATTGGAGAAGGGAACGAAGTAGGCCTTATAAGGCTATGGAAACCTCTTCCTCATAGACACGTTTTCCTGAGCGAGTGTGCGGGAAAAGCAAAACCGTGAGGGCTTAGCTGGGCCAAGGCTCAAAGCGGACAATATTTGTGAAGGGGTGGTCCGGTCTGTTACAAATGGTATCAGAGTCAGTACCTAGATCTGTATGCCAACAAAGGCGCTGGGCCTCCAAGGGGGTGGATCCAGGCCTGTGGGCCAGCAAGGGCGCTGGGCCTCCAAGGGAGGTGGATCCAGGCCTGTGGGCTAGCGAGGACGCAAGGCCTCCAAGGGGGTGGAATGTTAGATTCCCATATCAATTGGAGAGGGGAACGAAGTAGGCCTTATAAGGCTATGGAAACCTCTCCCTCATAGATGCATTTTCCCGAGCGAGTGTGTGGGAAAAGCAAAACCATGAGAGCTTAGCTGGGCCAAGGCCCAAAGCGGACAATATCTATGAACGGGTAGTCCGGGCTGTTACAAATGGTGTCAAAGCTAGTACCCAGATCGGTATGCTAACAAGGACGCTGGGCCTCCAAGGGGGGTGGATCCAAGCCTGTGGGTTAGCGAGGACGTTAGGCCTCCAAGGCGGGTTAGAATGTTAGATTCCCATATCGATTGGAGAGGGGAACGAAATAGGCCTTATAAAGCTATGGAAACATCTCCCTCATATACGCGTTTTCCTGAGCGAGTGTGCGGGAAAAGCAAAACCTTGAGGGCTTGGCTGGGCCAAGGCCCAAAGCAGACAATATCTGTGAGCGGGTAGTTTAGGCTGTTACAGCTGATGTAAAAGCTCCCACATCTCCTTTGTCTCATTCTTTATATAAAATTTTGTGTTATGGGCAACCTTAGGGTTTTTCTGAGGTCTGAAAGGTCTAAAAACTCGCTTTTAGTGACTACGCGTCGGCATGATGCAGGCCATGATCGTGGCCCTGCATGCCACATTCTTAGGCATCATCTGAGCCTTCTGTCATGATTAAGCCACGATCATAGGTTGTATCCTGGGCTTCTGTCACAATCGTGGCATATGGGCCACGAGGCCACGATCGTAGGCTGACTCTAATGCTTCTGTAATGATCATGGCCTACTGTGCCACGATCGTGGTCCATTGTTTCGGCCCAAGTGTTAAACTTCTCCATTATTTGATGTTGAAACACTAAAAAACACATCAAGGTACCTCAAAGACATAATAATTAAGCTCAAAGACTTGACTAACCCATAAAAACACTTAAACACAATTAATTAATAAACTAACACAATTCTAACCTAAACACATACTAAAAGATTAGGTTAACACTTAAATACATAACAAGCTAAGCCCTAAAACATGATGCAATTCACACTTATCAAATACGAAGGAAGCAAAAGGAAGAAGAATACCTGAGGGATTAATAGGAATTTAGCAAGGAATAAACTGAGTATACGAGTAAGAGGGTTGAAGCGAAGTAGAAGTTGGGAAAGGAAAGTTAAGGGGCTATCAATACAAGAGCAGGAAGTAGAATACTATAAGGTAACTAAGAAAGAGCTAAAGCCTATAGAGCATTAAGAAAATAGTCTCATACTCTCATTTTCTCAACCAGATTCTGAAATTGAGGGACAAAGTTCGAGAAGGGATCTCTTGTAAAATTGGGAATGGCAACTTGAATTATGTCTGGTATGACAACTGGACTTGTTTAAGATGTCTTATACATCACTACAGTAATCTAAACAATCCTCAAACTACCTCACTCAAACTTAAACTCAGCTCAGTGACCACAAAGGGCACCTGGAACTTTCCTCAAAACCTAAGGCATTTTTAAGCATCATATCTTCCCCAACCTAACTCTCTAGACACTTTCTATTGGCAAACCCAACCCATTCTTAAACTTATAAACAAGGCTACAGGAGATCTTCTAAGATGTAGGAAATAAAAGGTGGAATGGCACAGAGTTATTTGGAGTAAGGTACTAACCCCAAGGTTTTCTTTCATATTATGGTTAGCAATCCTAAATAGGCTGAATACTGCTAATACAATTCATTATCTACAAATGTACAGAACATGTCCATTGTGCAAGATCCATGTGGAAACAAGAGATCATCTCTTCTTCACATACCCTTATAGTAGTTATGTATGGAAATCTATAGCCAACAAATGCCTATGGCTAAATCCGGGGAACACTATTACAAAGGTGATCCAAAAATTCACAAACCATACAATTCCTACAAACCCAAATAGACAGATCCAAGTTCTATCCCTAGGACTCTGTTTATATGGATTATGGAAGCAAAGAAACCTCAGATGGTTTGGTGGAACCAACACACCCAAAGAGATCCTCTATGGAATCAGAGAACTCATTCTACTTCGTAACCTTAATCAAACATGCAACATAACCATCCTAGCCTCACTGAATGTATAACTAGAAGCTATGCTCGAAAGCAAATCACATGTATAAAAGAGAAAGAGAAGCAGAAGATACACAGTTCAATTAAAGTAGCAACGAAGAAATTAAAATACCTAACTGGCTGATCCAGTGTCGAAACCACCAAACCTCCATGAGACCCTCACCATATGACGATTTCCCTAGAGGAGATAAGAACGCCTCTTAAAGATGAAGAATCCATCCATTGCCCTAATTCAGAAGCTGCATGATACTTTGTTTAAAGGAGAAGTTTTCTTTACTATATACAGCTATCAACAATAGTTAACCCATCTTACCTCCACCTAGTGAACACTGTCTTTTTTGTTTCGTGATGTTTCCACGGTGTCGTCATGGCTTTGCCTTAGTCAATTTTAGCTTCTCCTGTATATAAGAGTAGTTATTGTACTCGTGTATCTTTTTCATACAATCTTTATAACATTCATTTAATTTTTCAAAAAAAAAAGCTAAAACAAAAAATTCAAAAAGTGAAGAATTAAGGAGGCATAATAGATTGTAGGAACATGAAGAAGGGGTTGAAGGAAAGATGGAAACAATAGTCAACATGCAAGAGTTAGAGAGAAGCTAGTATTGCTTGGGATACTCTATCTTATAGAGTTTCAACAATGCTTTGAGCTACTTTGTTTACAGTATTTAGGATGAACGTAACAAAAGAATTTTAGCCCATTAATTCATAAATAAGAAGACATTCCTAATTAAGGTTTGGTGTTCTGATCTAAAGTTCTCATACAAAACCATTAAATGGTGCTTCTGCTATCATTCCTAGTTACTGCAGTATGAGATGAAAGGAACAATCATATTTTTCATGACAAATGCCTTTCTAAAGAGTAGCTCAACAATCATCTAAGCTTTAGCATCCTCGCTCCTCATTCCTATTCACAATTCTTAACCTCTTCACAGTTTTGAAATGCTCCTTTCATCCTTCCCTGAGATCCCTCTACATCCTCAAACCACCCTCTCTTTCAGTTTGTTTTTTGATCATCCTTATGTTCTCTGCTTGACAGGCTAGGGCAGTAAGGTCTTTCTCTTTTTTTTTCCCCTCCTCCTGCCCTATTTTATTTCCTCATTTAGCATCTGCACCTTTCCACTTTCCTACCAATCAAAAACTGTTATATATGCAGATACCACTATCCCCCTAACCCACTACACAACAAAACAACTCTATGGAGGATTTTCCTCCTTTACCCTTGCTTTAAACCCAGCTACTACACTGAACGCTCACAACTTTTCACCCTTACCCTCCACCTCTTTTGTTGCACCGACTTCTCACTCTCCTCTCCCACCATCTCCTTTTACTCTGTCTGCACTCCTCTCCTCTATTTTAACCTAACCTTTGCCTCCCTCTTCATCAACCAGTCTAATACCAGTAAGGAGAACTTAGAAGTAGGTGGTAGGTTGCTCCTAAGAACTTTCTTTGCACTTTTGTCCACCCACAACTGATGCTGGTCACATTATTGTATCCCCAGATCTGGAAGTTTTGCAAGAAGGCTTCAAATCTTGGGAGAACTCCCTCATAGGGTTCTTCTAGGATGAAAGACCGACATTTCCTGTTATTTAAAAAAGGCACAATAAGCATGGAAAAATAAAGGTTTTATTGAAGAAGTTATAGTAGAAGATAAATATATATTTTCATATTATAAATATATATTTTTATATTTTCTTCTAAATCTTAAGCACTCAAGATAATGGAAGAATGGTGGTGGCATGTGTCAAAATTTCCACTTCTCCTACAGACTTGGCGCCCAAGTTTTGAGATCGATTGCAACAAAAAAAGACATGTTCCAATGTGGGTAAATCTCTATAATGTTTCTCCTTGAATATTGGACTACTACAGGTCTAAACATCATTGGTAGTTATCTAGGCAAACCCCTATGTTTGGATGATCATAAAGAAAATAGGAAGAGGTTTGGCTATGCTAGAATATGCATTAACATGGATTTATCCAACTTCTTGAATCTATCCTGATTATGGGATTAGGACTTGATGGATCTCTATATGAGGATCAAGTGATAGTTCAATATCAATGGAATCCCTCACTTAATTCTCTAGGTAAACGATAGCTTCCTATGGGTAAAACCTTCCAAAAAGGTGATTATGAGGAGCTAATGGGTGAGAAGAGCATCTACCAAGATGATGGACTGCCTAAGGTATCAATACCGAGCATAAACTCAATAGGTCAAAATGGTGAAGATGGTTTTCCAACTGATGGGCCAAGGGAATCTATTGAAGCAGATAGTCATAAAACTGATATCGTTGAGGGAGACTCTGTTATAGCTAATAGTACTTATACTGACAAGAGTGATGATACTCGTGTGGCTGAACTCTCAGGTATCACTGTTGATATCTCTAAAAATCAAGAGAAGTTGGTTACCACTTCTTCTCTTCTCGACGATAAGAAGGATGATGGCCCTATTATTGGGGAATTTTTGACAGATACAAAAAGGAAATCCAATAGGAGCAAAGGTAAGTGCTCCAAAAACAACACTTTTTGATTATGAAAGTCTTTGCATGGAATGTAAGGGGGATTAACTACCCTAAAAAGCTCTCAGCTTTAAGGGATTTTGTCTATAGAACAAATCCATGGATTTTCGCTCTTTTTGAAACCAAAATCAGATTTGCGAATCTTAGATTAATGAATAAAATGGGCTCTAGATGGAAAATTATTTCCAACCATCAAGCTTATGTCTATGGTAGAATCATTATTGGTTATGATCTTGCGTTGGTGGATGTCCATGTTTTTGTTACTGAAATGCAAGTTATTCACCTGAAATGGAATTTAGGCAAATGTTGAAATTTTTTCTTCTTTCATCTACGGTGCTAATTATGTATTCCAAAGGAAGCTTCTATGGGAAAGTTTATCTGAGTTTCAGAAGGTTGTAAATGGCCCTTGGCTTCTATGTGGCGACTTCAATCCTACTTTATATAAAACTGAAGCTGATGGAAACTTTAGTTTGTGGAATTTCTCAACCGAATTTCATGACTGTGTTAGTAAATTGGATATTCTTGACTTTAAGCCCCAGGACCACTTCTATACATGGAGTAATAAGCAGTGTACTAGATGGGCTTTGAGGAAGAAACTGGATCATACTATGGTAAATAGATAATGGCTCACTCAATTTCCTAATAGTGTCTCTACATTTATGGATCCTCTATTTTCTAATCACACACCTATGGAAATTGAGATTCTACTCCAACATCAAGGTCGAAGAGGTCCTTTCAAGTTTAATAATTTTTTGTTGGATGATGATCTCTTTTCTGAAGCTCTTCAGAAGGGCCTGGAGGTTTCAGTTAAAGGCACACACCAATTCAAGTGTACCCAGAAGCTAAAGGCTATTAAAATAGAGATGAAATCTCTAATGAGCAGAAGAACCACGTTAACATAACAAGCTATGACCACAGCTAGAGCAGAGTTGGAATCTATTCAAGCTAAGCTTGCTTTTGATCCTTCAAATCCTATCTTATTGAACACTGAGAAGACCCTTCTAATATCTTATTTATCCAAAGCCAGGGATCAGGATAGGATAATGGAACAAAGAGCCAAGGTCCATTGACTAATCAAAGGAGAAAGGTGCTCTAAGTTCTTCTTTAACTCCATGTTAGAGAGAAGGAATTCTAATAGGATCTTTTCTCTCAAGTTACAAGATGAAGTTGAAATCTCCCAACAAGAAGACCTCCTAAAGGAAGTTGAGAGATACTTTAAGAGCTTCTATAGTTCTACCCGTTTCCATACAGGCAACTCCTACCCCTCGTTGCTCCATCATTCATACTAAGATCTCACAGAAGCAAGATTCAACACTCATTAAACCAGTGGAGGATAGAGAAATCAAGGAGGTTATGTTCCAAATGCAGCGTAACAAAGCTCCTGGACCTAATGGATTTAATGGATATTTCTTTCAAAAAGCATGGCAAGACACTGGCCCTATGGTTAAGAGTGCCATTATGGAATTCTTCTCTAGAGTTGTTCTTTTTAAAGAGGTTAACAAAACTCATATTTGTTTAATTCCTAAATCCTCTTGTTCTTCCTCATTGAATGATTACAGGCTTATTGCATGCACCAATTTCCTCTACAAGGTAATCTCTAAAATTCTAGCAAACAGTTTGAAGGTAATACTAGATTCCCTGATCTTAGATAATCAAAGTGCCTTCTCGCATGGAAGATGGATTGGGGATAATATCTCCATTGTCTAAGAATTGATGAAAGGGTATCAGAGAAAGAATAGTCCTCCTAATTGTATCATTAAAGTGTTGTGCTGATGTCATCGTTACAGTGCTATTGACGTCATGATGATGTCAACACCAAAATTAAATTTTTTTCAGAATTCCCATAAAGTTGCCCTAGGTTCTTTTGGGTCAGTTTTCGGGTCAAGGAAAATTTTTAAGTGAATTTTTAATTTTTCTGGATTTATTATGTTGGTAATTGGATTCTGGAAAAAGGTTTTAAAGCTTTCTAAAGCTGATTTTTGAGTGCATTTTCTTGTTCTGAACTATATAAGAGAGACACTTAAAGTTTTATATCTCATATGGTAGGTTCGGTATTTGGGAAAGTACGATAGTCACTCTCATTGAGAAGTTTTTAAATAAAAGTCTCAAATAAAGTTTAAAGACGATGTTTTCAGTACTAGTATGTGATTATTTGACTGTGCATTTGGTTTTTGTATTTATAGCTAATTTTCACAAACGTTATGCCCATATAGAATTTAAGGATGACATAAAGATGTATCTCTTGTGTTTGTGGACTTTCTAGGGTACTGATGAGGATATAGTCACCAAAGTGGCGTTTTAAGTCAGTTTTTTGGATTGTTCTACTTATATGTTGGGAGATGTCTCTGGCCTTATGTTTGGTTATTCTTCCCAAAGGTCATGGCCTTACATAGGGTTTTGAGATGTTCATAAAGGCATTAGATGGAGGAAATTCGTTGCTTAAATGATCTATTCACCCAAAGGTGGTAGTGTCATAAGAATTGATGGTTTGTACTCTGATCGTTTTTATGTTGGGGTCTAATTGCATATATTATATATTCAGCCCAAAGATATTTCATAATATGTGTGATTGGATTGTTGGTATAGATACTGCTTTAATACTTTAATTATCACCGTTATCCTGCATTTATACCAATCTTTACATTGTCTATTCTATTTTGCAGTCTCCCTTTTTGTAAACAACAATGCTATCATGATTGAGACCTTAAATGGTTTCAATTTCAAGAAGTGGAAGAAGGATGTTGAGTTTGCCCTGGAGATGGTTGACGTCAATATGGCGATGCGTATCAAGAGGCCTTCTCCACTTACTGATATTAGCTCAGAAGCTGATAAAGCAGCAATGGCAATTTGGGAGCAATCAAATAGGATGTGCTATTTGACCATCAAGAGATAGATCCCAGATCATCTGCTTAGTGGATTACCAGATACGGTCATAGCAAAGGAGTTTATGGATAACATTCCCAGAGGTACAAGGTGTCGTCTCATGCGGAGAAGAGCACCTTAGTTAAAGAGTTGTTCTCCGTGAGGTATACAGGAAAAGGAAGCATTAGAGAGTACATTATCAGGATGGTTCACCTTTAGAGTAAGCTGAAGGCACTAGATGTACCTATTCCTGACATGCTTATAGTGCATTAGGCACTAAATACTCTCCCTTGAGAGTTTGAGATGTTGGCTACCCCCTACATCTCTCACGATGAGGCCTGGGATATCAATGCCTTGATTGTTCAATGTGCTGCAGCTGAGCAGAAGATTAAGAGTTTTCCTCATATAGCCCTGTTTGTAGCTACCAAAGGTAAGGGGAAGGCTAAGCCCCAACAGCCTAAGGGTAAGGGTAAGAAACCCAAACCCTCTCCACAGATTTAGACTAGACAATCCAACATTACTATGGGCCCACATGAAAAAGGGTATAAGGTGCTTCTTCTGTAAGAAGAAGGGGGAAAGGCAGGTTGATTGCTCGAAATACAAGCTGTGGAAGGTTAAGTAGGAATTATTAGGTAACTCCTCGACTTATGTGATTTATGAATCTAATGTAGCTATAACCACATCAAGTTCTTGGTATTTAGATAGTGGAGCTTCTAATTATGTTGCTTCAACAATGCAGGGGTTCCCATCTAGGAGAAGGCTAACTAAAAGAAAGGAGAAGCTGTTGGTCGGCAACAACAAAGAGGTAGATGTTTTGTTTGTAGGAGATGTAGGCTTGAACCTCGGTACAGGGTTTGTATTAGTTTTACGAGACACATTTTTATACCGTCTTTTAGATAGAACTTGATCTCTGTATTAGTTTTGGATAAAGAGGGCTATCGTTTTGTATTTGATACTTCGGTTGTAAATATTTCTATCAATACAAGACATATTGGAACTGCCTTTTTATCCTACAGATTATATAGAATGTGTCTTATTCCTAACAAAATGTATGCCTCCTTTTATGTTGCTGAACCTGTTACTCGAAAGAGAGCCTTCATAAAGGAAATCATATATGTTGCGGCATAAACATCTTGGTCACATTTCCAAGGAGAGGGTTGAGATATTGATAATGATAACATTCTCCTAATTCTGGACTTCAGTGATCTGGAAACATGTATCGATTGTTGTAGGGGGTAAGTTGACCAAGATAAAGAAAAAGGGGTCAACTCGTGCTTCTGGTTTATAGGACCTCATACATACTGACGTTAGTGGTCCCTATAAAGTCACTTTATGCAATGCTAGATATTTTATGATGTTTATAGATGATTATTCCCGCTAGGGCTATGTGTTCTTACTTAAGTAAAAGTCTAAAGTTCTTAATAAGTTTAAGATATTTAAGACTGAGGTTGAGAACTAATAGAAAATTCAATAAAGAGAATGAGATCTAAAAGAGGAGGGGAATACTATGGCAGACATGGGGTTGCAGGACAAGAAAAGGGTCTATTTTCCAGGTATTTGGAATCACTTGTAATAGTGACTCAGTTCACTATGCTAGGTAGTCCTGAGTAAAATGGTGCGGCCGAAAGGCGCAATCGCACCCTAAAGGATATGATGAGGTCAATGCAGAGCAAGACTAACCTACACGAATACTTATGGGGCAGAGCCATCAAGACCGCATTGTATATCATGAATAGAGTCCTAAGTAAGTTAGTACCAAAGATGCCTTTTGAACTCTGGGTTAGAAGGAAGCCAAGCCTTGTACACATTCATGTGTGGGGCTGTGCTGCTGACTTTAGGTTATATAATCCTTATCAGAGCAAATTGTAACCTCATTCCACTCGTTGCTATTTAGTAGGTTATCCTGACCACTTTAAGGGTTAAAGATTTTACTGTACAAAAGGAGGGTCAAAATAGTGGAATCGCAGACAGCTAAATTTATGGAATACGATGTCCATAATGAGGGAGGATTCTCACATCCTCCGAGAGATAGCATGACGGATAGTACGATTATTACATATCCGCCTCTCATACAGTCAGGTCTGATGGATAAAGGTCTGAGTACCTTGCTTATATAGGCACATCAGGAAGAGGTTTTTGAGGTATAAGAACCTATGTAATTGCGCAAATCCACTAAAGAAAGGCGACTTGCTATCTCATCAAATTACACAGTCTATTTTGGTGAGCAAGACTATAACATAGGACACGTTATGGATCTAGTTACTTTTACAAAAGTCGTTTTTGGACCCCATGCGAACTTGTGGTGGGAAGTAATGTAGGATGAGATGCATGAAGCATAATAAGGTATGAGAGCTTGTTGATTTACTTCAACATTGCAGGCCTGTCAGTTGTAAGTGGCTATTTAAGACCAAGAATGACACACAAGGTTAAGTTGAGCAGTTTAAGGTACGTTTGGTTGTTATGGGATTCACTTAGAGAGAAGGAGTTTACTTTAATGTTACCTTCTCTCCTGTATCTTCGAAGGATGCATTTAGAATGATTATGCCAATAGTAGCTCATTTTGACATGGAGCTACATCAAATGGATGTTAAAACTGCTTTCCTGAATGGTGACCTTTGTAAGGAGGTCTATATAGAGCAACCTGAAGGATTTCAGGTTCAAGATCCAATTGACAAAGTTTGTAATTTGAGTAAATCAATATATAGTTTGAAACAATCTTTCAGACAATGGTACCAAAAGTTTGATGAGGTTTTGACCTCATTCAGCTTTGTAGAAAACAAAGTTGAAAGATGCTTATACTATAAGGTCAGGGGGAGCAAAGTTATCTTCCTATTACTGTATGTGGATAATATCTTGCTTGCATAAAAAGATTTGACCATGTTGCATGAGGTAAAACAACTTTTGGACAAACACTTTGACATGAAGGATTTAGGTGAAGCATCTTTTATCCTTGATATACAGATTCACCGGGAAAGATCTCAACACTCATTGAGCCTTTCACAAAGAGCATATATTAAGCGAGTGCTAAAAAGGTTTAATATGGTTGAATGTAAACCTATTGTAGCACCTACTATCATGGAGAGAGATTATCTTTGGCACAGTGTCCAAAGAATGAAGTTGAGAGAGAGGCTATGAGGAATATTCCATACTTTAGTGCATTTGGTAGCCTGATGTATGCTCAGGTGTGCACTAGACCGGACATTACATTTACTGTTGGACTGCTGGGTCGATATCTGGCTAACCCAAGTGTAGACTATTAGAATGCAGTTAAACGAGTGTTAAGATACTTAAAGGGTACCAAGGATTATGCGTTGACATATAGAAAAGTCAGAAATTTAAGCCTCACAGAGTATACAGACTCTGATTTTGCTATATATCTGGATGATCGTAAATGCACTTCAAGGTACATTTTTATGTTGGCAGATGGTGCAGTATCATGGAAGAGTATCAAGCAGACACTGGTAACTTCCTCGACCATGCATGCAGAGTTTGTTGCATGTTATAGAGCTGCTACATAGGTGATTTGGCTCAGAAACTTGATTTTTGAGTTATCTGTGGTAGATTCGATAGTTAGACCCATTCGGTTATATTGTGATAATCTTGCTGCAGTGTTGTTCAGTAACAACAATAAGAATATCACATGGTTTAAGCATTTAGAGGTCAAATACTTGACCATAAATGAGTCGATTTAGAAAGGTGACATCGAAGTGGGGCATATCAGGATTGAGGAGGTGTTAGCTGATCCATTGACTAAAGGACTTCTCCCATTAGTGTTTGTTAAACATGTATTTGGTATGGGCAGGTTAAGGTCCTTAGACAACAATAGTTAGAGATCATTGTATTTGCTCCTTAAATATTTATACATTTTAATGTATTATGACATTATGATTATTTATTAATATAGATGATCATCTTTTTATCCTCAGTAATAATTGTTCTTGTGTATAGTCATAATACATATGAAAGCATTAAGATTTGTGTTGATATTAAGTATTTTAAAAGTTATTGGGCATATAAAAAGATTGACCTTGAGTTTATGTCATTTAGACATATTAGTTTAGTACGGATATCTATAAATTTGATATGACATAGGGGGATATAAGGTATAATCCCATAAAGGTTTTCTAATGCCATTTAACATTTAGTTGGAGAACATAAAGGTTTTCTCTAATGTTGTTTAGCATTTGGTAAGAGAAAACAGAATTTCCTTACTGCAGTTTAACATAAAGTTGGAGAAATCGAGACCTATAAATGAAGATTATACGTATTAGATCATACATTTATCATCCTAGTTTGCCACACTCTATTTTCTCTTTCATGTTAGTAAGGTATTAAATATTCGTAATTATATTGGCCCTGTGTCACACATGACATATGTGTTTGATATTTTTCAATATCGAAAGCCTTTCAGGATGAAATGTTAGACTTTCATTACCTTTGGATTAAATGTTTTTAATTTTTAAATTTGGTACCAATACAATAGCGTGACTTAACCGAGTTTTCAAACTATTTTTAAACTTGAGTAAAAACTGCAATTAATGATTATCTAAGGGGGAGAATGTTGGACAATTTTATCCTTTCTCATTATGTTGGACAACTATTAATTGTATTTTTTGGCTTTGCAATAATTTATTGATTAAGTTACGTAATTTGATCCAGATAAGGGTAAAGTTGCCCAATAAATGATCTAAATCAATGGGTAAAAGTTCAGGAGGAAAATGGATCCCGATTACTATAGATCGGACCCATATCAAGCTTGTAATGGGGAAGCTCGATATGGAAGTTATATATAAAGGCTAAGGTCTCTTGCAATTGCTCATATCATTCGTAAGCATACGGATCCTCTGACCCGTTAAGAGCGCTTATATATTGAGAAAACTATAGTAAAACGTTAACCACGTGTCGGTGAACATTTTCCGTGAAGATCCCGAGAGATTAAAGCTTGTTTTGACCACGAAAACTAATTCGAAAGTCGAGATGAAATTGAAATCAAGTATTCCGTATTTTTTTTCGTTTTTAACCTTTTTATGAACGATCTGAGATACGTAATAAGGTCTATGTTATGTGTTACAGTTATGTCCTTATAACTTGCATTTTGCGTCATACTTAACTTCTTTCTTACGTATTTTTGACTTAATTTAATTCAACTTTTTTATATATTTAAAGGAGCGTTCCTAAATGTGCTTATTGGTAAATATTAATATGCCTCTATTTTTCTACGAAGACGAGCACAAGTGTAGCTCCCTCGTTAAATTTTCAACTTTGTATCATCATTATGATCTCCTTGTGTTGTAACCACCCCGGCGTAATCTTTTGTTTGGTATAAAGAGCTGCTGCATCTTGTAAACTTTTACCCTTTAAGCTTCAATTCATTTATGCTTTTCAAAAAGGAAAACACAAGAAAAGCGTACAAAAAAGAAGTATGAGAAATTAGAAACATACAAAACAGAAGCTAAGGAAAATTTAAGTAAAAAGTATAATATTATGATAAATTCAAAATATTTAATGTAATTTATAGCTTACCATCGGGATGTTATGGATTTTGAAGGAGATTCAATATTCTTGAAGCGTACATAATACATTACATCCCTACAAAAGTCACAGGTCTGAAATTCACATTGCTACTACTTCGATGAAGGCCGGCGCCAAAAAACCCATGTAGAAAAGAAACAATTTGAAATAGAAACAAAACAGAAATTAGATTTGGAGAAGCAGAGATGAGCGGGACTAAACTGTGCGCCTTGTTGGGAGAATTGGGTTACCAAGGGGCAGAGGCATTGGATCCGGACAGCTTCGAGTGGCCTTTCCAGTATGACGACGCACGCCCCATCCTCGAATGGATCTGCTCCAGCCTCCGCCCCTCTAACGTCCTTTCCCTCTCCCAACTCTCTCAGTCAGTTCTTTTCTTTTTATTCAAAATTATGTCCATTACCAAACTTCCACTCGTTTAGCCTAAATTGTTTTCTTTTTTCCTTCTTCTTTTGGTTATCTAGGTATGAACACTTTTTGCAAGAAGGGAAGCTATTGGAGGTACAATTCCTTTTAATTTTCCCTTATTCTAGTCACCCCGACTGTTTGCTATATGATTCTGGTCTCCATTACTCTACATTGCGATACATATGGATTGTTTTGGGGCCTTATTCTTCCTAACTGCTAAAAAGATAATGGCATTTTAGGTGTAAAACATTTTTAGGACTCCAACTGTAAGACCTTATCTGGCTTTGTCGGTGAAATGCAATAGAGTGTTGCATTGCGTAGCTGACCCTCTCAATGTTTGTTAGTAGCAAGTTTTGACCTGTGCTGTGATTCACCAGGGTGAAGACTTGGACTTCGCTTATGATAGCATTTCAGCCTTTTCGTCCAGGAGAGACGATCAGGAGGCAGTTTTTGGAGCTGAAGAAGCTTTAAAAGATATTCGGTGATGTGCTTTGCTCCTTTAACTTTTTTCTTTTTGAGGTATTTGCTATTAGGTAGTTACTAAAGAAATTATGTTCCCTTGGTCTGTGTTTGTTGATATGTTTTTGACATTGGGAATCTGTCATTGGGTTTTCCTTCTGGATTCTACTTGTATAATGATTAACATTTATGTCTGGAAGGATGTATCACAACTAGCAAATAAGGGCTGACCCCAGAGAGTTGATCAGTTGATGTCTTTATCAAGCTGTTATATACCTTCTCATCAATTCCATTTATTTCATTTTTATTGCACATAATTTACAACTGAAGAATGATCAAACTTATCTTGTATCTGGGGATGAAATATGGAATGACGATGCATGCCGTGGTAGCATAAGGCAAAATATGGATGATGATAACATGTATTAGTTACTCTTTTGATTTTACATTACTTTTACCATGTTTGTATTTTCAAAATTGCAGTTTAAGTGCAAATCTTATTACTGATGGTTCTTCTTAATCTTCAGTGATGCAACTGTGGCATACAAGGCAGAAGCCCTAGAATTGCAGAGACAGCTTAGACATCTGCAGTCTCAGTTTGATATGCTTACTGTCCAGGCTTCAGCCTTGATTCAAGGGAGACGGGCTCGAGTTGCTGCAACTTCTACTGTTAATGGATACCTCACAGCAGTAGATGATAGTCTTTCAGCAAGAAATTTGCGGGTGCATAACAGTCCATATTCTTAATTTCATGGGCACCTTACTCTTTATCTCTCTCTCTCTCTTTTCGATTGAATTTCTTCCAGTGCCTAAATCAAGTTCTTAATGAGGAAACAGGTCATAGAAACTTGGTGCTAATTCATTTTCTTTTTAAAATAGATGAATGAAGTTCTGGGAAGGATTGCATCTACAGCACAAGAGTTGGCTCATTATCACTCTGGAGATGGTAACTTTTCTGTTACATTTTTGCAAGTTTTCTTTTCTTTTTTCTTTAAAGCATTTTCTACGGATGGATTTGAAAGTTAACATTTGCATTTTCTCTTTTGTGTTGTGTTTGTTCTTTTCGTTTCTCATAGAAGATGGAATCTACTTGGCATACTCTGATTTTCACCAATACTTGCTTGGTGATTCATCTTGCATGAAGGAAATAAATCTTTGGTTTTCTAAGCAACTGGACACGGTATGTAGATGTAGACTTATATTCTCTTGAATTTTGGAGTCTATAACATATTGGTCCTCTAGGACAATCAAATTTTCACGTCAAGTGTTTGTCATTTCAGTGATCTTTGTTGGAAGGATGATGTTTATGATGGTTGTAATTGTTTTGTAATGTCTTCAAATGCAGATGAAGTATCCTATAGATTGAGATTCAATTGCTTTTTTCTTAGTGATTATCTATCCTTTTTATTTCTGTTTTGAGAGGGGTTTCGGCTGAGAATTCAATACATTCAGTAGGTGGTTTTGTATTCAATAGAATTGTGAATAATGTTTTGAAGAAGCAAATACATTCATGCTCCCTGTTTGTGATGGTATTGACGTGAAATTACTCCCAGGGTCCTTTTCGGTTAGTTGCTGAGGAGGGTAAATCAAAATGTTCATGGGTGAGTCTTGATGACATGTCAGATATTTTAGTTCGAGGTATATTTCCTTAAGCTTCTTTAGTTAATCTGTTATCTTTTACTCATAATAAGCTCCTAAAAACTCTTTTTATATGCCTCATGTTGTACAAATATGTACAACTCTTTAACACATGTCGTGATTACATTATAGTTATGCCTTTGATTTCTTTGTGTTTCCACTCTTATGCTTTTAGTACATTGATTATTTGAATTGCACAAACACCATATGCAATATGTATGCAGCCATGTATCTGATGTTGACGCAGTTTGTAAATAGGCAATGCAGGAGATATGGAAAAATCTCATCATCAACGTGTGTCTGAACTGCAACGGCTTCGTTCTATGTAAATGCATCATTTTGCCTTACCCATTTTTTTTGTCTTAACTCAATAATTTTGTTGTTATTTTATCCTATCTTAACTCTATTGCATAAATTATTTGAGTAGTTTCTTGTTCAACAACTTTAATCTTGTGCAGATTACTTTTTCGGGAAATATGCCAACAATAGACTGATTGTGATTGTTGATTTTGATATTTTTACCTCCTTAAGAAGCTCATATGATTAAAGTGTAGTTCAAGTTAATTTCTAGTTAATAGCTAGGTAGCCTGTATTGCTATTTATCTGTCTTTTCTAAAGTACTGCCTCTTTTTGCCTGCCTTTCTAATGGACATGAAATTGCTTTTTTCTTTTGATTATGCCTTTATAGGAACCATGTACTAGGCTTCTTGTTAGCGGCCAAAAGAATTTGGGGCTAGTGGTGGGCGGGAAGCTATTATTCTGCTTAATGCAGCTTTTTGTACCTGATATTAATTATGTTTGTCCTGTTTGATATGAAGTCATATGGCTAATCAGTAGAGCACTAAATTGACAGATTCGGAACAAGTGAAAGGCAATGGGTAGAAGCCCAGGTTGAGAATGCAAAGCAACAAGCTATTTTGATGACACTTAAATCTCAAGTAACTTCAGATGAAGCACACATTCATCTTGATCTCCATTCTCTCCGGTAAATTTTCAGATTTATGTTATTCATGGTTTACTTGAGCTGTTTAAGTTGAAATTTTACCTTACGCATCGAAACTTATACATAGGATTTCACCTAGTGGTAGAACATAATGACTTTATATAGGTTGAATCATTATATCCATTTCAGTGGGTCTATATTAAACAAACGGAGTCCCAACTTAAGTAAGAATTGAAGTTTGTTGCATTACAATGATAGACTACAGCTATAGGGTCATTGAATTTTGACTCTTAGAATTTGTTTCAGTTTGTTTAACATTTATGGTATATTGTTCAATCTAAAATCGTCTTAAGTGTCATCAAGTATAGACTAATCAAAGTGTCAACTTTCTTCCAGGATAGATATTGCTACATAGTTTCTTCTAAGTTGGACATGACTTTGGAAGATGTTTGCATTGACGTGGATCCATGCATTTTAGAATTAACCTTTGGTTTATCTACATACATTAGGTATATGAGCTTGGCATACTGAAAAATATTTTTAAGGATGGACATTCTACATCATCTTTGGGTGTTTGATAAAGAAGATCAAAAGATATCTCACCAACTTAGTCATGCCTGGCATCGTCTCTATGTGGGTTCCAATGATCAAAATGTGGAGTCCTCCCACTATTAGACATTATATTTACTTGTTTCAATTTGTGAGTTTATTGGGTTCTGTTATGCAAATGGTTATGACAATCATAAATTCTTGTTGAAGTACTGTATTATTTCACTTCTTTGGCATGACTAAATAATTAATGGTGACTTTAGTGCTGTAACATTTTCTTTGAAAGTGTGCTAATGGGCCTTGGCTCAAATGACATGTAAATCTCATTGAATATCAAAGAAAATGGCATTTCTCGCCATAAATGAGTTGAGCTTTGAACCCCAAGCAACAGAAGAAAGGGTCTGCGGAGCTGTTTTAAGTGCTTCCATTTCAGGCTCTGTTGTTCGAATTGCTGTAAATTCTTCATGAAAAAAACTTTTGAAGTACAAAAAACTAGTCCAGATTTCTCCTAGTAAAAATTCTCACACTATAGCTAACTTTCTACCATACTTGCTAAACGATTTCTCTTGTGTGAAATTACTATGAAAATAGTTTTGAACTGGAATTTGTGTGGCACCTGTTGTGTTCTGCTTTTAATCATCGTAATGTATATAACCCAATGGATAATACAATAGTTAACTGAAATCTTGGACACCAACCATGATTTAGTAATTCTTTAAGCACATGAAGTGGAGATGTTTTAGAGGAAAATTTGAATAATCTATTACATTTAAGAGGGAGCTAATTCCAGTCTCTTCACCAACACTGAGCATAAGTTCTGCCATCTCATGTCAGCTTGTTATTCAAAGGAAATTTTTAATCCTTGACAGCTAAATGCTGCCTAGTTCTGCTTTTGTTCTCTCTCCGCAACTGCCCACACCTTTTCTTATATCATAGGTAAATGTGTTGGCTATTACTAATTGTTTCATATCCGCTTTGAATGATCAGGAGAAAGCATTCTGAATTGGTTGGAGAACTTTCAAATCTACTTCACAAAGAAGAGAAGCTGTTATCTGAGGTTCTTACATGAATTTCTTTCCTTTCATTTATATATAGTTTTACATTGTTGTTGCTAGAAGACTTGCGGGAAACCTAATTCCTTACATGATTTTGATCAAAGTTCTTGAGTCTGAAAATTGGTTATGATCCTTGATATCAAAATTTGATGCCAGAATTGCTTTTTTTTTTCCAATTTTCATTATTCAGGATGGGAAATTTAATGGAAACGTAAAACTGTTACTTGAACTTTATGCATCAATCAAGAATCAAAAATTGTTAATATTTCATCAATGGAGAAACAAAATACAGCAAAATGCTTCCTGTATTCTGAGTGCTCTATGGATCAGTACCAAACATCAAGCTAGAGTCTCTTGATTAATTATTATATTGTGAAATCATATAAATATCAATGAGTTCAGAATTAATGCTTGCTGTCTATTAATGCCTAATCTAGAAGAAACATCTCAAAATCCTATATGCTACATGTTAATTGCTGAGGGGGCCAAATAACAGCAGAATGTTGTTCTTTTTGTGGATTGGAGAATAATTTTTGAATTTCAATCTGAGGTGATCAAACTTAAAGATGCACATAACAAGAGGCAGTTGATTACTGGTTGTGAGAACTCATACTATTTATGGGCTATTTAAAACATACAGTACAAGAATTGGACGTATGACCATGGTGTTAAGATGGTTCTGTTGATGATTTTGGACTTTTGTTATGAGTAAACATTGATAGTAAGCCATTGGAGATAGGGGAATCCCATAGTTTTATCATTGGAGGTCAAACAGACATGTTATATGATGGATCTAGTGCAGTCATTGGTTAGATGTTATTGGCTGTTTGATGATGACATAAATACTTGTTAAGCAGATATGATTTAGGTTGGTGGACATATGGCTGATTGGTTGAGAAATTGGACTAGCCCATTGGAAACTTTACTAATGTTTCCTTTTCAATTTATATGTATTAAGTGAGATTGACATTGCAGACAATTCCAGATCTTTGTTGGGAGCTTGCTCAACTTCAAGATACATACATTTTGCAAGGTAATAAGTGCTAACTAGCTGGGAGAAGATAACAATTATTTGTTCTTTTGTGTACAGTTCTTATCATGAAATGAATGTTGTTGAAATTTTTTCTCTTGTAGGCGACTATGATTTAAAAGTCATGAGGCAAGAATACTATATAAATCGACAGAAAATGGTAATGTTGTCAATGGTTATGTTTCCTTTACATTGTTCTTTTTATTACTTAAATATGAAAATTCAATCTCATATCATGTTCATTATTGAGAATATGCCTTTGCTTACTGCTTGGCATCCCTATTTTCTTTTCTCATTTTTGTTGCCAATTCTTTAGGAAATTGGAATATTTTAATTGAAGTCACACCATTAAACATGATTTGTGTTTATAGGTCTGTGTTTACATATGAAAACCATCTCAGCTTAAGCAGACCCATAACCATATTGGTGCTAACAATCTTGATATTTCATTGCAGTTAATTAATCACCTAATCAATCACCTAGCAAGGCATCAATTCTTAAAAATAGCTTGTCAGATGGAGAAGAAGAACATGCTTGGAGCATATTCATTACTCAAGGTTATCGAGTCTGAGCTTCAAGCCTACCTTTCAGCAACTAGAGGCCGAGTGGTAATATGGTTTAAAATTTTCTTTTACCAAGATTCCTTTTTATTTTGTTCTCTAAAAATAACAATACAATAGCTATTGCATGTAAACTTGTCACTGACTGAATCTAAACTACAGCCATCCATAGATTATTTAAGAATTCTTTTTGCTATTGATAACAGCCATCAGACTTGGTATGTTTCAAATTTGTAGATTGGGCTTGTATGTAATATTAGAACATCACTAAAGCCACATCTTTATGAACTTTTAGTTGCATTTAACTATACCAATTTTCTTTATAATCCTAGTATTTGTTGATGTTCTTATTCTTTCAGGGTCATTGTATGGCATTGACTCAAGCTGCATCTGACTTTCAAGAACAAGGAGCAGTGGATGATAGGGATACACTTCTGCATGGTATCAGAGACCTTCTAAGTATCCATTCAAGTAATTACGGTGGACCCCCTTGCCTTGTTAATGTCTGATCACGTTACATTAACTTATATATATATATGTACAACTCTTAACTTCTCTTATGGTAATAAGATTTAACTTTTGGCTTTTCTTGTTTTCTTCCTTAGATGTTCAAACTGGATTATCGACATATGTATCAGCTCCAGGAATTGTACAGCAGATATCTGGTCTTCATTCAGACTTGATGACACTTCAGTCTGACCTTGAGAATTCATTGCCGGAGGACAGAAACAGATGCATCAATGAACTGTGAGCTATAATATTTACTAAAGATCGTAGTATTACTCTTACATCTTTTCTTGCTTTATTTTATTTTATTTTTTAGTTTTAATGTGGAATTATTTGAACAGAAAATTCTTCTCACCTATTGTTGGTATAGCCATTGTGTTATCTTGCAATGAGAAGCAAGTGCACAGTTTTATTTTAATTATTGCAGTGAAATTCCATGTGAATGATGCTTTATCATATTCATTACTAGCATTTGCATTCTTATGGTGTCTTTTGGAACCAACAAACATACTGAGATATGAAAATGCTAGATCCTTATTTTTTCAATTTTTTAGGTGCACACTTATTCAAAGTTTGCAGCAATTACTATTTGCATCTTCAACAACTGCCCAGCCAATATTGACTCCTCGGGTACTACTAATCCATCTTTCATAAACTTTCTTGTTTACTTGTTGAAAAATGGTTTTATTTTCTTCATCCTTTCAATAGTATAGGCACTTGGGATTGAATATTTTAGTGTGTATCATTGTTTGACAAATCTACAACATTGAAGCATGTAAAAAAACTTCCTATTGACTTTTTGATGTGGCTTTAGTGAAAGTATGATTCTCGGACTTGGTGTGAGATTTTATTTGCATCAAATGCTGGTAAAGAGTATTAACACTAATGCCACTACTAAGTGCCAACTTTTCGCAGTTATGCTTTCAACGGATTTCCTTTATAGCAAGATTAGTATAATCTATCTACAGCGGCATCAACTGTTTAGATGCCTAAACTGGGCTTTTAAAAGTTATTTTATGGAGCTAAGAAGCTTGCCTTTAATGAGAGGTGACCTTAGAATAGTGACAATTTTTGGTCCCCAAATGACATTAAAAGGAGGGGGATGAATTATATGTGTTCACTTTTTAATCCTAATTGAAAATTAATGAATGATTATAACAAATTCGTATAAAACAATTGCAAAACAAACATAAGAATAATAAAAGAGAGTAGCGAAAGAGGAATCTATTTATAGTGGTTCGATCAAATAGAGTAGCGAAAGAGAAATCTATTTATAGTGGTTTGATCAAACAATCATTGACTCATGTCTACTCCTCAAGTTTCACTTGGGAGTTCGCTATCTTCTTCTTTCAATAAACATTTTAGACAGTTTCTTACTTTCGGCTAGCTGGACAACCACTTGTTGAAGTATCAGTTAGTCGGACCCCTAGCTAGATAGAATCTAACCTTTATGTAATTTTTCAGAGGCTATTGGTTAGTAAGTAATAATCCTCCGATTAGCCTGTGAATAGTGCTTCGATTGATGAATAGTGTAACTGATTTACTATGTTTGGTTAGAGAGTAGTCTAAACCTGTATACAATGTCATATAGCACCTATTCATATATTAAGTCATCTAAACTTAATTTTTCAACTATCTAAGTTCTTTTAAAGATTAAAACTCATTTCATTGACAAAAATTTGATTTAAAACTATTTTAAAATTTATCAAAAAGTGTTTTGATGATCTAGAGGATTGCTTTAAAAACTTTTCAATTTTTCTCATGATTATGATATATGATATGCAATATGTCCTATATAAAAATGATTATGCGATGATTAAACTCTTAATTCATTAAAATAGCCAAGATAACAAGAAAGTTTACAATTATTTGTTACATCTTGAATTGCTTGATTCCTTCTCATTCTGGGTTCTTTACTTAAATTTCTTTAAATCTTTCTTGAATTGCATATTTAATCCAGTTTGCTCATTTGCTTTATCCTTCGATTGGTCAATTGATTCATTTGGGTTCTTTGTTCACTTTATCCTTTTATTAAATTTGATCTTTTCTTATATTAATTTACTAATATCACCAAGATAAAAATATTACGATGAGAAGTTGGTCCAACACAATTCTTCAGAGATGTTGCACCCTTGTGATAAGATTTAGCTAATTTTCATAGTGTATTTTGAAGTTAAATTTCCAGTTTGATTGTGGCTGGGGGCGTGGGTAATATTTCCTAGATAAGAAGAATCTTTCGGAAAAAGTTTATTGATCTTTATTGGAAAGCAGAATCTTCTATATTCTACTTCATGTGCTTGTTCCTGTGGCATCTGTAGCCACTGATGAAGGAGCTTGATGAAATGGAGAAGGTGAATGCAAAACTATCTGCTGCACTTGAAGAGGTGACACTTGAACATTGCAAGAAGAATGAGGTAATCTAAATTTGCCATTTTCTATTGTTGACTTCTTCTTTTTTTTAAATTCTCTTCAGCACAAGAAATATTGTTTTTTTTGAACTGATAGCTTGGTAATATAACAATTAAAATGAAAATAAGTGGCAACTATGTAATAAAGGTGCCCATTCTATAACAATTCTCAATGATTTACCCTTTATTTTTGCGCCTTTACTGTGCTTAGTATTTCCGGCTTGCAATGGCTTCTCTTATCTTTGTGCTCAAAAGAACAAGACTTTCTAGATTTGATGGGACAAGTTTCATATTTCATTTATATGTCTTTCAAGACTTGGGCTTGGAGCATAACACATATTTATTTATTCTAATATGATATAAGATGTGGGTTCTTTCAAGTACAAAGAAAACACAGGCAAGTGTAACTATGAGATAAATGTAGTTTGCTGGGTGAAAATCCACTTATTCTCTGAAAGCCTGCAGAAATTTGAAACATAAAATATCTCAAGTACTATTTAAATTAGATAGATTTTCATAAGGATATTTTATGTGCAAACAATGGAAATAATAGTGAAGAAATCCTTTAAAATCATGACATCAATTTTGATGTTAGCATGGTTCTTTCGCCAGCTAAGAATTTACAGGTCAACCCGATGTGAACCACCAATGGTTTGACCTGATGGCAAGAACTTAGGAATACCATCTCATTCATTAGGATTTAAAGCCTGACAAGGAAATGGAATGTGAGATTTGTGCATATAGTTACCTTCAATTAATATTTTCTGCATACTAGTTGTCTTGTTGATTTGTGCATATGTAGTCTAATACTCTAATTTGTGCCGCCTGTTGGTGTGTAGATTGTGAAGCATCATTCCCAGGAAGTTGGACTTCAGAGACGTGCCTTTGTTGATTTCTTCTGCAATCCTGAACGCTTGAGGAGCCAGGTTAGAGAATTGACTGTTCGAGTCAGGGCTATGCAAGTTTCTTGACCCGCAAATGTCATGGTATGGTGTATGTATCTTTTCTATCCTAATATCCAAAGAAAGGAAAAGTCTTTGTGTATCTGGATTGAATTAAAATTGCCAGCTTCTCTTGGTTTAAGAAGCCAAAAGTGTATTAGATAATGAGTGTATTACATTTTGATGTTACTAATGGCACACACACGAAATTAAACCCCATTGAGCTTTCCGAAGAGATGAATATAAAAAAGACTTTCTCTTTCTTCAAGCCTTGGAATTAATGGTATAATGTTTCAAGTCCAACCCATTGTTTCCTTGCATAGATGATTTGGAAAGAATGCTGTGATGACTTTGCATCAGTGCGAATCTTGGCATCCCCATTGTAGTCTCAGTTAATCCAGGTTCACTGTTATGACTGTATATATTAGATACAAGATGTGATATTGCATTTTGTATTGATAGGTTCTGGTCTTTAGATTTATGCACATATTAACATGTATGAATAAAAATGTAAGATTGGGGAAGTTGCATTTTATTCATAAGGAAACCTATAGCAACTCGTGATAGAAATCACACTAATCACCTCATGCGAACTGGGAAGGCTTAAAATTATGTAGTTTCCACTTTCGCACACCATTTCTGCTTGTGTTTTCAAGGACGAGACTGATAGCATAGCTTTCTTAACACTAGCCACAATTGACAAATGCAGGATGTGACATCTGAGCTTGAAAAGGCATAGCCTAAACCCAATTTACATTTATTACACTTTTGTCTCTCTACTCAGAAGTTTCTAACGGAGAGAGTTACGATGATTTAATTACCTGAAATGACTAATCTCTTCAAACTTTACTCGAATAAAGCTATCTTCCTCTAACTTTATTTCGCTTCAACACGACTTCAAACTTCAAAATCTGAATAAGAAGAAGCTGAAGAAGAAATAACAAGGGTCTCAAATGTCAGTGGACTAATAAGGATAGAGGTGTTTTGTGATTATTTAGGACTTTAAGAAGAGGGTTGTGATAAGTTACAAAAGTGTTTTCCTTCGTCTGTGTGAGGGCCGGCTATGACGCAATTCCCATACGCACCAAATGAAACTGAAGATTATAATTTAAGGACGTAATAAATCAAAATAAAGTTGAGGGGCCAATTGATTTTCTGAGCAACATTTACAGGATGGAATTAAGCATTTGTTTTTCTTAATTTTCAGTAAAAGTGTAGATTTGGTTCCTGAAATTAGGGGTTCTATTTCCAAATTAATTGTATATATTAAGATTGAAAATTATTATGTACTCTCCAAATTTAGCAATTGTGTGAGAGTAAAGATGGGATCTGAGCCGCACGGACCTCCGCTATTCTCTTGTCACGATATGATTGGAATAAACACGACCCGGTTGCATGTCCTTAGGCAGCAAACTTTTACGCTTCATTCAGCATTCCTCTCCTTGTGCTACTTTTTCCATATTCATAATGATAAATTCAGGTGGGTTACCTTTACCAATTTGAACATACACTCTCCCACTTTAGCCTTTCAAAAAAACATAAAGAGAGCGAACGAAAGGTAAAATGAAAAAGAAAAAGGTGACAACTCACAACCATGAGATTTTTAACCCAACAACCTTCCTAAACCATTCCAATACACACACACACACACACATATATATCTATCTATATGATCCCAAAAACGGTTGCTTTTGCATTTTATTGTAAATCATCCTATTATTTAGATTTTGTAATTTCCTAGCTTTTGTTTTATTTTGAGTGGCAAAACGACGATGGTAATACACTGAGGCGAAGTTCTCATGGAAGACCAAAAGAAGAAAAAAAAAAGTGTCAATTAACATCAAGTTTTTAGAACTTGAAAGGACCAATTCCTGTGCCATGTTGAGAAAAGCAGAGCTAAAAAGAGCCTAATTCAAAGTGTCATTATAATTAATAAACATTCAAATTCGATAATCTTTGTTGGAATTCCTACATGGCATTGATACTTTGAAAGTACACGAACGTTTGGTATATCAAAATATGTAATTTAATTTGAATCCAAACATGAATTATACGTCAACGAAATCTAAGGACAATATTAAAATCTATTACTGTTATCGTAAAGGCAACCCTATTCAGTCAAGTCCCTCAAAAACTCATTTTAATCCATCATTTCTACGTGTAGTTCAAGTTCAACAGAAATAATTCAGTGGAAAAGCATCTGACGACGGGTCAAAATCAGTCGTTCAATTACCCAACATATTAGTTCATCTCTCATCCATTAAAGATTCGTTCTGTGGCTTTACAAAGATGCCACGCAAGATCCAAATGATCCTGTAACCTCTCTCTCTCTCTCTATCCTTTTCCTCGTACAATATTCCATATACATGATAACACCACATAAGCCCTCCCCTCTTCACTTTCACAGATGTTTTTTTCCCCTCTATAATAACATCATCAGGAAACAGATTCCCCAACAAAAGAGAGCAAAGTGAAATCAGGCACAGGCACAGGCACCCTTTTAAGCAAACTCACTATACTACTAATTAACAACATTGAACTCTCTAGAAGTCTGGAACCATGGTGGAAGACAATTACACTAGTTGAAGACTGGAACGTGAAAGAGTATTCATACCATCCCCATTTATATACGTGTACGTAGCTCTTAGGTCTTCTTATACAACGCAACTTGGGAGTAAGCAGCTTGGAAAGAAACCCAACCCTCTCTTCTGCAACAAATTACAATCCAATCACAAAGTTATTAACTTTAATGCTAAAAAGTCAAAAACAACAAGGAGAGGGACATGAATATCCGTTAAACAAGGAAGAAAAAGCATGCCTTTTTGGTTTTTGCATAAAGAAGGTCGTGAGGGATTTTGTACAAGTCTTCATCAAAGGGCTTAGGTGTTGGCCTGACCGGGCTTGGCGGTTCCCAACTTTGTTGATTTTTCTCTTCTTTGTCACTGGGTGGCTTACGCAGTTTTGTCTGCCGAAAACGATTAGACCAACCAATTTAAAATCTTCTATTCTCGTATTGTGCGATGCATACAAATACGACACAACCTGTGGCTATGATTGCTTCACTATGAATATTCATAGTGACATAAAACTAGAGAGGGAGAGAGAGCGGGGATTGTGGATGGGTACAATAAAGTTTGGTAGCTGGAGTCCATCAATCACGTGCCTGCTAACGCCTAAAAACATACCATGCAGGACAACAGAGAAAATAATAAACGCTAAGCTGCATTTTTCTTCTACTTTATTATAAACTTTTTGTGCTTCATGTTATAGTCCTATAGTAGTTAGTAGTAGTGATTTACTTAGCTCATTATTTTTATAATTTCTTTTACATTAATTAATAGAACCTGATAAATAAAATCTCAAATCCAACGAATTTCTGCTATTGGATACAATCCCATCTTTTCTTAAGGTAGTTCAGATCGATATGATAACTGATCTTACCCTTCGCCGTGGGACTACAATCATGGCAGGTGTCACAACATCATTCTCGTACAAATCCCCAGTGACATACAAGTCACGATCCTCAGAATAGCTGTAACGAAGCATCCCTGCTTGCCTAGCTGATTCGAAACACTGCGTAAATGGGAGATCGCTATCGCTGTTCCAGTCCCAGCTTCCAAAAGCTGGTACGTGGCTTCTTGTATAATAATATTCCTAAATCAACCATAAACAAAAAAAAAATAAAAATCGATATGATGTTATGATGGCTGCAACCTTGGAAACCTAGCAACAAAAGCATAACATGAGATAGAAACAGAAACTACGTTTAGTACCATTGGTTGAGAGGTAAATGTCTTGGACAAACTTGAGAGGATTCAAGATGTTTTGGTTTGCTTATGTGCTAGTTTTGTTCATTTATAGTGGTCACAACAGCAATTTAAAGGGAATGGAAGTGGTGAAAGAGAAAGAAAGAGAGCATGGCTATATTCATAGTAGGGTTATGGGGGATCCAAAGCATTAAAAAGAGGGGGAAAAAAGAACTTGCAATGGTAAAAAGAAAAGACTCAGAAAACGAAGTGTCAACAGTAGAAGACAGACAGACAGTGAGGTAAGGCAACGGAGAGAAAGGGGCCGGATAATAGAGGAAGGTGGCTTTTCTTTTTATATTCCATCTTTAACTTTCTGACAGGTTTATTGCTTTTGCCTAGTTTGTCGCTGATCAGATGTATATTCCAACGCATAATTAATAAAAGCTAATGGCAGCAGAGGTTTCTTTATTTTTGCTTCAAGCTTACTGTTAAGAAAACTTTTCGTAACCTCACACGCGTAACAGAGTATTGTTTCGTGCTCTGTGCTCGTGCAATCCAAGCGTACATAGGCTTTCAAAGCTCCAGAAAGTGGGTGTAAATTAATTGGCTAATGACTCAAGAAGTCAGTGTTGAAGTCAAAACGAACGGAAACATCAGGCTCTATGCCTACTACTTGCCATAACAGTCCTATAGTTGGAATTTGCAGTCCTGGAATGGAACAGTAATTAATTAAATAACCCAAGGGACAAGGGCTAGCACCTGCTTTGCATAGTATTTGAGGATTGAAGTTGGCTTATAGGTCACAGTCTATTGATGGAGAGCTGAGTGGGGTTCGAATGACCTGCTGCACAAGTCAAGGGATTCTCTCTCTTTTTCGTGGATATTGTAGCCATTCTGTTACGTACAACCTCAAAGCCAGAGCCTTTGAATGAAAGGAAAAAGAAAAAGGCTACAAGGGAAGGGCCCTCCCCTCCTCCTCCGCCTCCTCTCATCTTCTGCTATAATTTCATAGTCATACATGAATTTCTTCTTTATTCCTCTTAGTTTGTCGTTTGTACCATTTGCATACGAGGTGGTTCCTTTCTTTGCTCGTCTTTCGAATGCGCGAGCTGTTATTGTTAAGGCAAAAGTTAGATAATGCAGCTTTCTAAGATTGTTGAATTGATTGCACACTGATTTTGTAACAGAGGATTACAGTGATGTACTCTTATATGCAATGGATGCCCCTTTAATTCAAATTCATCTATGGTAGTTAATGTGTTATGAATAGGATGGTCAATGGTGTGTTGTGGGAGTTTTATCCACAAACTCATAATTGTGGGTAAATAACGACACAAAACTAAAGCATATCCAACTCCAAGGGTTTGGCTATTAGCTAGCACACGATTTTTGCCAGATTCACCTGCCAACATTCTGCATCTAGGACTCTATCCTCCAACGTGAAAAACCAAATTAGTAGAGAGATGGGTGTGAAAAGACTCGAAAGGAGAATTATACCAACTAAATGCTCTCTCGCTAACCTGTCTTCTTTCCATAACAGAACGCCAGTAAAAATCTCTGTTTCTTTTTTCATTTGTTCCTTTTACGTACCTTCTTCTTATATTTATTTTTCTTAACATTTCTATTTTTTATGCGTAGATCAGGTTGCTTCTTAGTTCATCGTAGTCCGCCTATCCTCTACACTGTCGCCTGCACCGTCTGAGTCGAGATTGTATTATTTCGTAGTTTGTACCGTTGGCTACACTTTGCTTAAGGTCACTTTACTTATAAGTTGAAAAATCTTTAGAAAATGACTGCTTCACAGCTGAAAACTTTGGAATTGAGAAGCTTTGCTAAAATGGATAGGTGGGTGTGAAACTTCACCGTTACTGCTCTTTCTTCCATTAAAGAATAGCGATGGATTTCTTGTTTAGTTACAGTTAGGGGTAATGGAGAACTCAAACTTGCCATGGCCTTAAACGAGGTACAGAAAAGGCAATGGAGTAGAGATTTTAGGAGGGCCAAAATGAGTGAAAGCCTTTGTTACACGTACAAACTATGTGGTTAGCTAAGATGAGTTCAACGTAAGACCACGACAATAGGGTCCAAACATGCGGACCAAGGTCCAAGGATTTCTAAGATCCACTCGGTGTAATTTGCATAAAAAAACTAGAGTTTCAGATATTGTTTCCAGCTTGAAGGCTTTGACATTTCACACCTTGTCAGACAAATTAACAAGTTGAATTTGATGAAAACCTGAAACCTTGTAAGTTGACAGTTCTACTTATAGTTACAAAATTTCAGATTTTAGACATCAACTGCAAGTAAGAATATATCAAATCACTTGGAACCATTGTTTTAAAATTAGGTCAGAAGTTAAATCAGTAAGACAAAAGGTACGTTTAAAAAGTTCAACCGATATTAAACCTTATAAAATCAGTTAAAGGTTGAATAAAAATTAAAAATTTTAAAATATTATTAAAGAAGGCTGTTTTTACTAATTGAAAAGTTTGAAGTTTAATTTACAAAGATATTATTAAATGAAAAATAATTAATTTATTTTGATTTATAAAAATTGATTAATTTATGAAATTGATCGACTAATTAATAATCTGGTTGATTTTTAATAATAAAAGTTATTAAAATAAAAGAAATCAAAAATTAAAAAATAGAACCAAAAAATTAACTAATTTAAGATTTCTATGATTAAACTGACTAAATCGAGTAGGTTTTTTAATTATTGCTTAGAACTTTTTAATATTCCTCTGATAGGTTTCCGATGTACATCTAGGCTTTAAAAGATTAAGGTTTGAGATATAGAGACACGGAAACAAACCCACCTAAAGCATTGATTTTGTCCTTTTAAGTTAATAAAGTTGACATCGTTTGCCTTGGTTAAGAGTACCGAAGAACTGTGGAGTAAGACGGTTCAAATAAAATCAATTACTAATGAACACAAATGTATTAAAAGGTAAAAGGTCACCTTTAACCATAAACTTTTTCACCAAGTGACAAGTTAAACTCTAACATTTTGTAGAGAACAATTATAACCCTAACATTTAGAAAACGCTAATTTGACTCCATCTTAACGAAAAATTTAACCCCCTTTGTTAAGTGATAAGTTAGGTTTGACCTGATATTTTAAATTATTTTTACTATTTTTGCGGGTCCCTTGTGTCACGTTATTGTTGATGTGGCAAAGTGAGATTCAGTTTTTAATAAAATACATTAAAATTTTAATTTATTATTAAGTGTGAGACCCACCTAGTTAATTAAACCTTAAACTTAACTTAACTAGACAAATTAAAGTTACTGATTATTTGCTTAAGTTAACATATTATTTATCCATAACAATATTTAATCTAATAATTAGTTGAATAAAACAAAGACTAGGTTAATAGATTTTTCATGTTTTAAGTTTCATGTTTCATAAATACGATGTTATTTCATGTAAATATGATAATGCTTTGTACACATTTGAACATTGTTTTCGTTCTCCATCATTTTCAATAGACCATTGTTCTCCGTAGTTATTGGTCACCGGTGGTAAAGTTGGTCAATGGAAGTAACATTCGTGCAACGTAGTCGCCATTAATCGTCGAGAGAAGTCGTCAACTTCAAAGCATGTTGAGTTAACTAAGATTTGTTAGATTTTATTCCTACTGTCTGTTAGATATGTTCGTGTGTTTTCTTGTGAACTGCATATGCGTTCATTGTTGGAGCATGTTAGATATTGTATTTTGTCGTTAGTTTATTAGTGGGTAGCCTCAGGTGTGGTCCCAAATGTTTGGCTACTTTCTTGTTCTGAATATGATCCCGTAATGTTTCTGCTTTCTTGTTATGTTTTGATTGCTTTGGTCTAGTAATTAAAATTTTGTTTCGTGTTTTGTACATGCTTGCATATTTGGCTGCTCTATTGTGGTATGCACTGGTTCATATATTTGGTTGCTATTTATCTCTTGTGGTTTGTATCAGAAATGGACTTCATACATGCTTTAGACTATTTTATCATTTATTTTGTTGGAATGTAGTTTTCTTCCAAAGTTATTTCTTGTATTGGTTTCTTAGTAGATCAACTGATTTGTTTTAGACATTTTACAAGCTTTTGGATTTGTTGGCATCTTTGTTCATTGATTTATTAAGTAGAATATTCTACTCTCCTTTCACTTTTTGTTAACTTGCTCATTTCACTTTTTCATTTTATGGTGTATCATATGGCTTACCATCAATAATAGGCTAAGTAAAAATATTGATTTTGTAAATGGAAGTGATGAAAATGAAAGATATATAGAGCTGGAACAGAAAGGATACTCTTTCCTTTTTCATGCAGAAACCTTTTAAACTTATTTCCAACTGATTCTTTAGTTTTTTGTAGGTCTTTGACATCCATACCATAAAGTTGTTATCCCATCAATTGCCTAGATTGTCAGAATGAACAAAACAGGATTTTAAAGTGCTTGCTTGGTTCAGTGTAGCTGCTTCTATAAAGCCTTTGTTTTACAACTATCAACTAGATTATTTTGGCTGTTTTCATGTTAAAACTGTTGAAACTCATTACTGCTTCACAAGTGTAGCTTTGTTTTGGTAGCCAACACTAGTTCTTCTTGTTAGTTGCTTTGGCTTTGAACTTTTTTCTTGCTTAGGCCTTATAGGAGGTGAGTGATCTTCATTGACTGGTTTTTAGGAATCACATGAAGATTGACTTTATAGTTAGGCATGGTTTGTTGTAATGTGTTCACGCATGATCTGAGAGCACCTTAGAAGTTAAGACAGTGAAAAATAGGTTTAATGCATTCCAAACCTATATGAACGTGAAATGAATAATAGATTTAACTGCAAATTTTTCGCTAATTGGAGAATAACAAGCTAGGGTTTTGGCGACTATAAGGTATTAATAGATTTAACTATAACTTAAATCTATTATGGATCTTTGAAGGCATGCATTAATTTATATGGCTTAGGTTGATGGTTTGAGATGATGGTAGTGACAAGATTAAGTTTTTGGTTTTATTAGTGGTTGGTTTTGGAGGAAGGGGATCTGGAGAAAGTGTTAAGGGATGAGAGGATGGATTTTATAAAAGATTAGTGGTGTCATTAACTATTTTGATTAACCAGATGATGTGGTTTTAATTATGGGATGAAGCTTCAAATGATCTACATTTGGTCGAGGATGTCAAATGGTTACTAGAGATTGGTCTTGAGATGGATCTGAGCATGAAGAGAGGTTTGTTGAAGATGTACTGAGTGGCACAACCTTAGTTAGAAGAAATGATGCAAGTAAAAACTAATTAGAGAGTGATTCTATACATTGTGTATTGAAATGACTTTTAATAGATTTGAATGAAAGGTAAATTCTAGAAAAATTACATGACAAGATATGTAGATTTTGAAAGTGAAAGGATTAAAATAAAGACATGCACTTTAGGTCAATAAGTATCCAATAAACACAATAGAGGGATCTAAGATTCAAGTTTGTGACTAAAATAGGGATAGAGCCATAAGTAGCATAAACGGCCAAAAATATAAAGTTTTATGTTATTTAGTGGAGGATGGAAAGGGACCTATAGGGAGAGGAAAGAGAAAGTGTCAATATAGGTATATGATTAATGAGATACATATAAGTTACAAAGGAATGGTTCCAATGTACGAGTAGAAGTGAGGTATTATTGAATTGAGAAAAACCAGTTTTAATGATATGTTGATGTTAACATTTAGAGAGACCATTATGTTCACATAAATGTGGAGGAGAGTTAAGAAGATAAACGTCATGAAGAGATATAAGTTGATCTAATGCTTGAAATTCTCTACCATTATTAGAGTGAAAAGTAACAATTGACTGTTTAAATTGATTTCCCATTAGTACTTTGAAGCAGAGAAAAACATCATAAATATGAAAATTTATCTTTAAAGGATAATATAGTACATTACATGTAAAACGATAACAAAGAAATAAATACTAGAAACTATAAACAAAGTAAACTTGCTCACTTCATTGGTGAAGATTCATTTAAGATTTCTTTAACCACACCACTGATTCCTTTCACTTTTTCTCAACTTGCTCATTTCACTATTTCACTTTGTATCACATTTTTGTTATATCTACCTGC
>JAOQMS010000004.1:18474423-18485127 GCA_027563885.1 Erythroxylum longipes | reverse complement strand
GCAAGTAAAATGGTTTAAAAAGTTTTTGCTTATTCTTTGTTATAAACTTGTTACCCATGAGCTTTCAAGCTCACCCCCTTTTTACCCCATCTCCAGGTAAAGAACATAAGATCGAGTGAAAGAGGGTCAAAGCATCGCTTCAAGTCACAGATTTTGTATTTTAAGCTAGATTTTGTAACGATAAGGATTTTAAGCTAGATTTTGTAACGATAAGGATTTTAGTTACATTTGAGTAATATTAGTTCAAGCACCTTATGTATTTTGGGATTATGAGATATAGATGTATTGTGAGTTGAAATGCCTTTATGGCTTTCTGAAAAACTCTTATATTTTGATGTTAATGAATTATGATTTATGTATGGATGAATTTGAGTGGACATATGAATTTGTGTATGGATAAGATTGAGTTGAAATTAGGTATGCTTGAAAAGGCTGTCGAGTAGAGATGATGAATTTTGAACAGGAATTATGGTTACATATAAGTAAGATGCGTTATGGGATAAAAGCATGATGGTGAATTAATAATGGTTAAGGTGCTTTTCATTAGATTACGCCTACGTTATGGTAATAAGCTCACGTTTTATGACCTCTGAGTTGGACTCCAAAAACGGGGTCTAACATGTTGTGATATCAGAGCAAGTAGGAGTTAGACTCCGGAAACGGGGTCTAACTAAGGGAGAAGGTTGTGATTAGCATACTTGAGATTATTAGAATAATGGTTATAAGGAGGCATTTTGTACTTTGGTGGAAGTCAAATATAGCACCAAATATAATAAAGAAGAACAAAAAAGAAGTAATGCAGTGGAGAATTTTATGGAATGGAGATGGTGGTTATGAAGTTTCAAAGTGTGATGGGAAGCATATTGTCAAGATTGGTAGACAACAAACATGTAGTTGTCGGGCACGGGACTATATGGATATCCATGCAAGCATACAATTAGTGCAATCCATAACCTGAGAGAAAAGGTTGAGACATTCATCGATTTGTGCTATCGGAAGGGTCAGATCATGAGTTTGTATGAGCATGTATTAAAACTAATTAGAGGTGAAATTTTTCGATCTTCAAGTAATGCAGAGTTGATACATTCTCCATTTAAAAGAGTTATACCTAGCAAATTGAAAATTACAAGAAGAAAACAACAAGATGAGCCAAAGAAAATGAAAAAGCCAAGAAGATTGAGTTAAAAAATGCAAGTGCATAAATGCCAAAAATATAGTCTTCAAGGTCATAACTCCAAAAAATGCAACATCAACACCTCAAGTGAACATGCTGAGGTTTCTTCATAGGTGTGTACACCTTACATCAATCATATAAGTACAGTTTTCTAAACATATAGTTACTAATGTTTATAATTATGTTAATTAGGTTAAAACAAAGGCAACTTCACAGGTATACTGTTTTTAGTTTTATTGGTTGTAATGACTAGCAAAGATGTTTTCAATATAACTACAATTAAGCGATGCCATTTGGTTGATGATAAAGTTATACTTAGTCAATAGAGCAATATTAAGCAATGTGTTTTATTTATCAATTTGTCTAACTTTAAATAATTACAGTGTGTTTCTAATATTTTTTCTTCCATTTTATAGGCTGGTACTTCTGGAGATGCCAATAAAAACAAATTTGGAGATATTGACCCACACACATTTCAATTATCATTTCAGCCAAGGGGTTTACAATTTAGAAGATGTTCCAGTATTACTTCACAACTTCTACATACTGAAGTAAGTAAAAGGAGAACATCATTGACACAATCATCATAACCTAATCTTACGCAATCAAGTACAAAAGAAGCAAACATCGATTAGTTGTATACACACAATGTAAATATTTTTGCAAACATCGATTAGTTGTATACATATAATGTAAATATTTGTGTTGTATACATACAAATGTTTATGTTGTTTACATATCAAAATCAATATGAGTTGTTACATAAACACTCTCTCTATCTCTATCTCTCTTTTACTTTTTTTTTTGCATATTTGACAACATATGCAACGAGTAAATTATTCATTGTATATTGCTTATATATAGTAGTATTGTTTTTGCTTCATTACATAATTCATATACAAATTTTGTTACTTATAGACAATATATTCATTATGAGTTGTTATAAAACATATCCATTGTATATTGGTTATATATAGTAGTATTGTTTTCGCTTCATTACATAATTCATATAAAAATTTCAAAATAAAAAATTTCATAATATACTTGAAATTACACTAACCATTACATTTTTGAAATTCAATACAATATCCTCATAACATAAATACAAATAAAAAAATACTACAACCATAATAAATCCTATTACAATGTTCATTAACATACACTTAATTTCTTTTTTTCTCTTTTCTCAATAAATTTATGTCCTCCTTCAAAAGATTCATTTGTTCTTCAAACTCTTTTGTTATGCTTCTTTGAACTTCTTTCTTTAACATTGATAATTCTCTCCTTAAAATTTGAATCACTTTAACAACTCTTTTAGTAATTTCTTAATCGTACCATTTGAAAAACTTGCATCTCCCAACCTAAAACATTCAATTCCATTTGAAAAAAACTAAAACACAAGTTTAACATTCAAATTCATTAATCAAATAACAATAAAATCTCACTCGATAATTGGGGCATCCATAAAATTTTCGGCCAGGATTATGATCACTCCATGAAGTCCTTAATGGGACATTTAGCCCATAATAGCAAATGGCATTGCTTGACTTTGAGCTCACTATTTTATTATTCGATGATAATGATTCCATTTGCATACTTAAAAGATGATAATAAGATATTATATGATTGGCTAAAAATGCATTCTATTGAGTATGTCATATAAACACACATATAATTCGAGAACGAAGTGTGATATGTTTATCAACAATCACTCCAACAATTTCATTGCCTATATCAAAGAGGTTCAAAACAAACCTATCGTAATCATACTTATGATGATGTGGACGGTTATGATAAAGAGATTTCATAAGAAGGAGGGATGGAAAGTACATTGGTGACATTTGTCCAGCAATCATGTCTAAATTAGAAAAATTAAGAAAAGAAGCATGTTAAAAATTAGATTTGTATTTCAATTGTGAGAGACTTTTTGAAATTGAATACATGAAATTTGGACAACATATGGACATAGCAGCAACATGTTTAAAGAACAAAATTTAGTAGATAAGCAGTTAATTTCAACAGTTGAATAGTAGAGAGAGGTTTTACATCGTTTGCTTACTCTTGATTTTGCATTCTTCACATTGGTTAGTATATGTTTTTATGGTATCTCATAACTAAATTCATGATGCTATAGAAGTGAATAAAAGGAAAAGAATTGAGGTACTCAAAAAGGCATGCAAATAAATACATAAAACATTTTTTTGAGTTTAACACGGTTAACCCAGTAAAGATGGCTATCTACCTGTGTAGAGTTAGTCATCCTTTGTCTAAAGCTTATTAAAAGTTATGCCTATTTCTAAATATAGGAACATTAATAGAATAGAGTAATGGAGTTATTTCCAAGATAGTACTCCTGTCCAAACCAGTTCACTTTCCTTGGTTCTTCAAGTTTTAATAGTCTTTAAGCTTCATTTGATGAATTGTAAAGGCCTCTTTATTGGCCAAATTTTCCTGGTTAGCTTGCAATAGTCCAAGCTTGTATTTGTACTCACTTTGATCTTCTTTTTGAACTTTAATAAAATTCTTTTAACTTCTAAAAAAAATATATTATAACTTGTAAAAATTAATTAATAAACTATTATGGTATTTTAGATAGTATTTGAATATTTTGCTTAAATCACTTGCTAAATTATGCATCCCACTAAACTTTACTTCGATTCTCCCCTTTTTTTTAACGTAGACAATGGTTAATTACCATTAAAATTTTCTATTGAATTGCTATTATTTTGTACAGATTGATTAAACCTCATATATTCCTAACATAATATATTTAGAATAATTAGAATTTTAGTTACCTAGAATCTTACAGTCAAATGTGGCACAAGAAAAGGGAGGTAATAGTTTAGTGTATCTTTTATGATTTAAGAATATTACATTATAGACTTTATGCATATTGCTATTGCATAACAAATTTTACATTGTATGAATAATAAATTTGATGATTTAATAAACTTAATAAAGATATTGATGTTGCTGAAATTAGAAGGCTATTTTACCATTTTATTCAAAGTAAATTGTAAGCTCTTTATATATACAATTAACAAGTTCTAAATGAAATGTGTTTATTAAATTTAGATATTTTATTTTTTATTGAAAAGTATAAGATAAATTAAATTCAAATAAATGTACATATAAGAAAGAACATCGTACTTCAAATAAAAAAATTGTCTTTTCATAAATTATTTTCTCTTGCGGTGTTGGCGATCCACTTAAAAAATCTCAACACTGTTAATTAATTAGCCGATCCACAGAAAGTTACCGAGAGAAAAGTGGATTTGGGAAAGCAACTTAGAATTCACTTGAAAAATCCTCTTTTTGTCGAGATGTGTTTTACTCTTTGAGTTGGTCAGCAGAAGTCCTGAATTGATTTGAGAACTGACAAGCAGATGGTTAGTTCTGTGTAGAGGTTGAGCAACGTCTTCGGCCTTCCCCTGTTGAAGAGAAGTTTCCTATATAAGAAACATTGCCTTCTATAAATTTTTCGTTTTATGTGCATTATGGACAAAAAGATCTCGCAAAGCATGGTTTCAGGTAAGTAAGTTTTGCTATAGAAAAGCATGTCTCCGTTAACGCAGATAGTCTTTAAATCATACTTCTCGTAGAAAATCAAGCAGTCCAAAGCAACTAAACAAGCAACGTAGAAACATGGTCCAAAAAGAAAAGGAGACCACCGGCAAATCATTAAGTTCGTAAAGCAACCATATTTCCTAAACAAATTTCCTCAAATCATGTCATCATCGTCTTCTTTTTCTTCTTCTTCTTCATCCTCGGATTCTACTTCCCTATCAAAATAAGCAGCTGGTTCGCTGTCATCGGTAATGGGAGACACTCCTTTTTCTTCCATCAATTCATCCCCTTCCAGCTGTCCTTCTATACTCTTGATCCCCTCCTCCTCTTCTTCTTCGTCTTGCTCGTCACGCACAACCACATCCTCGCTTGTTGGGAGTTTCTTTTCCGCAACAGGTGATTCCTCCTCATCTGATGTTTCTACTCGGTCGTCTGTCACTTCATCTTGAACCGTTGCAGGGTCTTCCTGAACTATCAACTTCCATATTTGTTACTATCGATGCAGAACAGAATATATTACCTATAGATACATATGGTTCTTTTTCATTGCATATTTAGCTTGCAAGTTGCGTGTGTTGGAAATTCATAATCTCACATAGATAAAGATAGGATCGGTAATCCAGTATATTACTGTCTTAATTGTAGATGATGAAGTCATTTGTATGTTGTAACTGAACAAGAAAAACGTACGGAAAGAGAGAGAAGGAGAGAGAGTACCTGAGTGGAGGCCATGGGTAGAATTGTGACAAAGAAGCAGCCAAGAATTGAGATCTGACTCAAGTTTCAGATGAGGACACAAAAGCTACGTAGAAAGAACAAGACCTATATATAATGCGTCACACCTGCGTGCATATTACAAAAGCGAAAGCAACATCGTGTTTTTATTTATCTACTCATGTATGTGGCCAGTTTCAAGGAAATAAAAACTTATGTATCCCATCATCCATCAACTTGTGAATTGAACAACAAACAAAACTTTTACAAATTTACTTAAATTTCTTAAACGCCAGACACAATATTAGATCAAACTCTAGATGATTATATATTTGGATTAATAATCAAAATCATCATTGAAATTTGATCTGGGTGACAGTATCTCTTCTTTTTCATTTTCCATTGAAAGCATACTTGTCATCGGGACTATTTAACCGGTGAAAATACGTACGTACACAATGAAAGCGAAGTAAGTGGTAAAGAATATTACCCGATAACGCTTTATTAATTTAATGTAGGAATCCATGCTATATATAAAAGAACAATTATTTTTAAACTTGCACCTTGTTGAGTACACCACTACTAATAATAAAATTCCAAGTCGTATCATAAAACTTGTCAAAGAAACGCAATGCAAAGAGGGAATAAAGTGAAGGGAATCCACGCTATTATAGAACAATTAGTTTTAAACTTGCATATTGTTGAGTGTCCTAATAATAAAATTCCAGGTCGTATCATAAAAGTTGGTCAAAGAAGCCCAATGAAAAGAGGGAACAAAGGGAAGGAAAAGCAAAGGTTGCTTCCTGCCAATTCCTCCATGATCACGGATCCAATTCTGATTTAAGTGTCACTAATCAGTTGGGTATATTTGCTCAAGTTGCAGAGGTAGAAGAATTAGTAGGGATCCCATTCTCTGAGTTGGAAACTTATGCAAAGAATTATATGCTCAGGTGAGTGGTGATATGTGCTTTAGTGGAGGGAAATAGGTTTTCAATTGCTTACGATAGTTAATTTGTTGTAGTAATTAAATTATTCTTCCGTTGAAATCACATTTTCCTTGCTTACTGTTCTTTCCATAGTGTTAGTTAATACTGCAGGAATGTCAATGTCAAACTTTTGTATTCTCCAGACGTTGAAAAGAGGATTAGTTGGATTGATTATCAATGTTAATGAATAAAAGAATCTTAACATTTTTACATGGAGAAAGCTTTTTACGAATTTTTACCCATAAATCACAGGTTCATCCCTGAGGTAGGAGGTCACATTTTTAATTTCTTAAATATTATGAGATTCTCCTTTGGGAGTTATGGCCTCAATAAACAAAGTATAAAACGGGCTTCGAGTTACTGTAAATGAAGTAACACTGCAGCTATAACACTTGTAAATAAAGTTACCTATGTCTAGTAGTACTCTTATATCATGATTGAAATTATGGGAGGAAAAAACAGAGAATTTGTAAAGCGCATGTAAGACGCCAATTTTTCAAAAAAAAGAGAGGTTAAATAAACTATCCACCAACAGTAGACATTCTTTCAATTTGTACTTATAATTATTATGTGAACATAGTTTCATAATTAAACTGAGTTATCTTTTGACAATTTTTTTAATTTTAAAAATATATTTTCCTTTAATATGAGTTGTTTAGTACCCAAAATCCTAAATCTAAAACACTTTAACACTCTTTTAAATTTAAATCTTTGTTCTAAAATTAGGATTTAAGAACTTAAGCCTCTCTCTCTTTCTCACGATTGTGGTTAGTAATGTTGCCTCTCTCACAACAGTAACTTCTATTTCTAGCGAAGCTCAAGGGTAGTTACAATTAACCTTCTACTTAAGGAATGCTTCATGGAAGCCTCCATCTTTTCAAGAGGAACTGCAGAATCAATTTCTAATTCTGCAAAAAATCGATGGATGTAAACCTCCCGAGAGAACAAAGAAACTAGAAAACTGCTGACTCGAATGAAACAAGCAGATCCTGGAAAAGTGTGGTTTCAGCTGAAACTCCTCATGAAAAACCAAGACATTTTCTAAACATAATAGTTAATGGCATTATCACGCCACCTCTAGAGCTGCTTCAAAAGGGTGCAAAACACGGGGGCGTTACACTAGTTGGCTTTTTTCTAGGCAAGAGACTTGCATTTCCACTGATGCAAAATTGGGCTCAGAGTAGGTGGGGAAACAAAGGACTTGACAAAATACTGCTTACTGAAAACATACTTTTATGTTCAAGTTAATTGTTGGAGATAGCATGAACAAGATAATAGAATCTGGTCCATGACATATGGGCGGGCAACCCACGTTTATTCAAAAACGGGCTCCAAGTTAGGAATTTGACAGATTCAGTATAGAAACCATTCGCATGTAGATTAATTTTCACAACATACCTATAAAATACTGGACTCTTGATCGATTGAGTTTTCTTGCTAGTTCTATGGGGAAACCTATAGCATTATTTTAAATTATTCTAGACTTGAGAAAATATGTTTTGTAAGAATCTGCATGGAGGTTAATCTTAAGAATAAATTGCTTGAAACATTGCCTGTTATGAAGCTGAATGTTGCCAATGAAATGGTTAAAGCAGAAATCCAACTATCTTTCAATAGGAAGCCTTAACTAGTAAAACAAGTATGGAAACCTATAAGGGAATTATTCATTTAAGGTGATTACTTTGAGCTAATAAGGATTGAAGAAGAATCAGCACCTCAACCTAATGGGGAAAACATCACTATTATTACCCTATCTAAATAACAAATAAGCTTAACAGAAGTAATGTAGGATCAGACAAATAGGACAAGACTTGTGATCTTGTAGTCAAACTAATGGAGAATATGAAAAGTGGAAGACTAGATACTAATTCTATGAGCAATGAACGTAAAAAGGAGATTCCATGTCAAGAGCTTCCTGAGCCAACTTTGAATGTGGATCAGGTTGACCAATTTACTCCTGGCTCGAATAGGAAATTAGGGAGAAAAACCAAAAGGGTTTGATAACTTCATTCCCCTATAAATATGCGTTTGGATTATTAGGGTTGTGAATGAATCCCATAAGAGATAGGCTGCCAAAGATCTTTTGCTGGAAAAAAAATCATATTATTTTTGGACTGCTTGAAGCTAGAATTAAAGCTCACAAGCTAAAGAATGCTTTGAAATTTATAAGTAAAGACTGGTCATTTGGAACTAACCATGAGGTTCACTACAATGGAAGAATTGTTTATGCATTTAACAAGGGGAAAGTGCAGGCAACATGTTAGACACCGTTTCCGGAGCCCAACATCGGACATGGGATCATGAAAGCTTAAGCGTAGAGGGAGGCTTAGAATTTGGAAATTTTAAAGAAGAATTCTTCGGAAGTAAAGGCGGGCTCCCTTGGACCCCTTCGGAAATTTCACGCCGCGGCAAACATATTGTACTTCGCCGCGGCGTCCATTTGGTCTCGCCATGACGAACTCACTATGCCGACGAAAATAAAGAGCTTCGGGTGAATTACGCCGTGGCGAACTCTTGGCTTCGCTGCGGCAAAAACCCCTGTGGTAGAACCCAAAACACAAATTTTCTATCTTACTAAAATGCAAACTTAAAAAAAAATCCTTCAACCACCTTCATCAATTCAACCCAAAAGCAATAATACATATAATATAAATGACTTTTCTAACTTTATTCTCATTTCAAACAAAATATCTTGCAAAAACAAAAACCATGAGCAAAGAGAAACATTTTTCATTTATAACAATGGATAAGAGTTTTACAACGCTTTAATGAGCATTTTAATCCCCATTATATCATAATCCAAAAATACATAGTTTGTAAAAAGTAGAATTTCTCAAAATGCAAATAAAGATTTGTTTTACAAAAACTAACTTCAAAAGCAAAAATAAGTCTAATTGGAGTGATGCCTCAGCTCTTGACTACTCGATCTCTTGCTCCTCACCTGAAGATGGGACGGAATGGGAGGGGGTGAGCTTGAAGCTCGTGGGTAACAGATTTATAATCGGGAAACAAGTAAAAACCATTTTCAAAACTCATTGTCATTTTACATTTTTAGAAACCATAATAATTTCGCATCAAAAATCTCCAAACACTTATTTCTCAAAATTCTCATTTTATCAAATAGTTTATGAGCAATTATAAATCATGTATGCATCAAACTTCTAACATTTCAAAAGCAAATAAGCACATCAGAATAGTTTAGGTAAATCCATCAACATGATGAACTACACATTTCAACTTAATGGTCATGTGTAGTCGTAAAAACTTGACGTACTATCGTAATTCCACATGGTGGTCTTACGTAGACGTAAACATGAGGGAGTCCATAAAGGAGCTCCATGCCACTAGCAGGTAGGCGGGAGAAGCCTTTTCTTGGTCAACATGTACGTGACATTCTTGAATAGATTACACCAAACCCACATAACATGTAATTCATGAATCGAAAAAAGTTTGCCCAAATGGCACCTTGTTGGAAACTTGTTTTTCATGCACATGAGATATTTCAAAAAAAACATTCCCGAAAGAATCATTTTCAAAATCTTTTCATAAATCATCAACACAATTCATGTAGCAAATATATAACAATTCCACAATCCAACCAAGAGCAAATAAATGCAACATCTATGATGCAATTGAAACCATTTAGCTTCTTTGATTCAAAGAAGACAATGAGTGGCTTATTTACTCTATTATAAAAATGTACCCACCTTGAATTCCTTGATTATAAACTTACTTAGGGATTTCTTTGCTCTTGATCCTCCTACCTCTCTTACTTCACTTGATTTCCTTAAACAATAGCTAAATATTCCATTCAATTTGGTTTAGAAATGGGAAAGTCATACCTCAACAAGTTAAACTATTTCTCATGCTGAAACAAAATTCTATATCCAACTTCCAGCCAGAAATTGAAATTCTTAAAGACTGAATTTAGACTTTATTTCTTCATACCATTTGTATCCCTATGTCTCTAGTTTACAAAAATTGAAAAATCAGCCCATTTGGATAACTACAACAAAAGTTACACTCAAAATACCAAATCATGTTTTGTGTAGGAAAATTAGAGTTCGCCACGGCGAAACCCAGAAGTTCGCTGTGGCGAACTTGTCCAGAAACAAGTTTTGAGAACGTATTTTGCTACATTTTTGACCTTTTAACCTCCCCTCTTTCATATATCACCCATATCAAGCCTAAACCATCTCTTCTACTTCATTTTCAACACAATTCCAATCCAATATCATTCACAACAATTCATAATCTAGTTTT
>JAOQMS010000004.1:18421711-18464822 GCA_027563885.1 Erythroxylum longipes | reverse complement strand
CATGAGATGTGTTTTCCTAATGATCTCACGTATACACATTTCTATAATTCAACCCGTTATATGGAAACGGGATGTTATACTAAAAATCCCTCAAAACTTGACGTTTTCTCTTATTTGACCATCTGCTCAACGCAAGCCACGATCGTGGCCTGCATCAACCTTTCTATCATGATTGTGGCAATCAGGCCACGATCATGGGCTATGCAAAGTCTTCTGTCGCCATCGCGGCCCATATGCCACGATCATGGGCTAGCTCCCATGTTTCTATCACAATCGTGGCCTATTGTGCCATGATCGTGGGCCATTGTTTCATCCCGAAAGTCTCCAAAACTTCTCTTTTCTTCGATGTTGACCCTAAAACACTAACAAACACATTAAGATACCTCAAAAACATAATATTTAAGCTCAAAGACTTATACTAACCTATAAAAGCACTTAAACACACAAACTATCATAATTCTAACCTAAACACATACTAAACACTCAAATTAACACTTAATACATAACAAATTAAGCCCTAAAACATGATGCAATTCACCTATCATTACCTCCCCTTTGTTGAGCTCCCATAAAATTGACTTGTTCCATACCATTCCTATTTATTAAAAAAATCAGTTTTCATGTGGATTTCTTACCCACACAACTTACATCTGTGTTGTATTGCCTTCACTGGATTGAAGAAAGAGGCCTGCAAGTTACTTAATTGCTTAATAAAGGTCAACATCTAAGCTTACAAACCTGTCATTGAATCCATAGTTATCATTCCCTTCTGCTTTTTGAAATTTGATTGCTTACCCTTATCTATTGTCCACAGGCAAATATTATTCTCCATTTTTGCTAATAGTCCATGTATGGCATCAATCATCTTTCTCATCAAAGAACCACCAGCTACTACATCTATAGTCCCTCTTATATGTGAATGAATGTTTGCAACAAGAATTCCATTGATAATTTGTAGTGTGAATAGCTACTTTATAATTCTTTAAACCACTCTCATGTTTCAATTAAGAACTCTCCATCACTTTTCTGGAAATTTGTGATCTCCTTAATGATTCTTATCGTCTTAGTCAATGAAAATTACTTTGGTAAAAAGGCTTGTATCAATTTCTCCTAAGTTGTGACATTCTCAGGGTTGAGAGAGTTCAACCACACCTTAGCTTGGTCCTTCAATGTAAAAGAGAACAACCTCTTCTTTGCAGTGTCCTTAGATAGCCTATTGTATTTAAATGTGTCCCATATCTCCAAGAATTTTTCTAAGTGTGCATATTGGGGTTTTCATTAACTAATGCCTAAAACTTCACATTAGTTTGTAGCATATTTAATAAGGTTGGCTTTATATGGAAGTTATGGCTAAGACAAGGGGTCTTGTGATGTCTTGTTAATTCGCATTAGAACCTGGCCTCGTGAAATCCATCCTTTGGTGTCCTCTTTTATTTCCTTATTCCACCATTGTTTTATCTATAGCTTCTTGATGCTTTGCTCTTCAGATTTCTCTTTCGTGTTTGATGATGTCAAAAATTGATGTATCTCTTAATTTGCTTGAGTTCTTTATGATTATGTGTTCATACACTTGCAATCATATAAGAAAAAAGTACTAAAGTATTTAAATCAAAAGAATTCAAATTGGGTACGATGATAAAATTGCAATCCCTAGAAATGGCACCCAAATATTGCTTACTAGTTTTATACTATACCACAAATATGCGAGTCGTATATTGTAGAAAAAATAATATGGTTCTCAAGAGGATCAAATATATAGTCACCTAAAAAGTTGAATTATACTTTGTCTTAAAGTAACAAAAGATTTAATTAAATGAAATTTAAACTAAGAAAACTTGAATACTGAACAAAAAAAAGATAATAATGAAATTGAAGTTACTAATGATGGAAACTTAGGGATTTTACTATGCTTATTTTGTCTTCCCTTCACCTTGTGAATTCAAGTATGCTTGATCTTATATATCCAAAGGTTTTGATTATCCTTTTTTGAGATCTAACCAAGTAATCTCAATTGAAATAGATAAATTTAAGTTTCAATCTCTCAATTTCTCAAAACTACTCTTAACTACTCAATTGGATTTGAGCCAATCCTAATAATAATTGATTGACTAATTTAATAGGTTAGTCAATATTTTAATAACCATAAGTGCACGGTATAGATGTAGCTAGTATCAACAAGTACGGGTCGTTCCCATGAAGACAATGAATACTAGTAATTACCTTTCCACTATTATGATTTTAGATTTTTAATTAAAAGCAACGAAAACTAAGCAATTAAAATAAAATAGGTAACGAAATTTAACATAGAATTAAGGAAGTATTTAGGAAATTATCGATATTGAGAATTATTATCTTGGTTTCAAATCTCTTTAAACCTTTAATAGATTGATCTTTTATTATGCAATTGTTTTATTGACTTATTAGACCTATAGATTCCTATGGTATGCTAATAGCTAAACTTGATTTTACTAATAACTAATCCATAGGTTTCCAACCGAATTACTTAGGTTAAAGTTTATATGATTGCTTTACTGATTTATGAATCCCTCTATTAGGTTTGTCCCCAATCTGGAAAATTTACGTCATCCTATTATTAAGTTTGCGATTAACTCTTTCCAATTATGGTAGATCTATTCAAACTTATGATTTTTCAATCCCTACCTATGAAATCAAATTATGTTCTAATATTTTCAAGTTTATTGGAACATAAATAAAATATGTAATCATATCATAATAATCAATCAAACCAATTAAAATAGTAAAAGAATCAAAAAGTATCAAATTATTAACATAGGGTTCATATAACCAAAATAGTAATAAGATGTTTAGTTAGACATTATCAAACACGAAATCAAACATAAACTAAAAGAAAAACGAATTGAAAACAATGGTTTCATATTTCTGAATCTCCCTGATTGTCTTCATTTGAGTATTCTTGCATTGAAGAGGTTGATCTTGTATTTTGATGGATATATATATCGATGATTTCTTCATTTTTTCGTTTCTCTGGACCAAAACTGCCCCTTGCAAACAAAGTCTATGTTTGGAAATCACCTCCTAATGTTTACTCCCTTTAATTTACCCCAAAAATGTATTTTTATGGCAAAATTTAGGGTTCTTGGAGATGCACAGGCTAATGCACGACCGTGTAACAAACCATGCGTGTATCAACCCATACATAACCAAAATGCCTATAAATCGTGAAACTGCACGGTCTATTACACGATGGTGCATCAGCCTATGCATAATCAAAATGTGCAGCAGCCAATGCATAACCAAAATGCCCAAAAATCATGAAACTGCATGACCTGTTACACGGTCGTGCATAAATAAAATGCCCAGAAATCACGAAACTGTACAGCCTGTTGCATCGCCGTGCATCTCTTCTATGCTCTGAATTTTCGTTTTATGTTGTATTTTTGTCTAAATTATTCTCCTTTAAGTCTGTGAAAGCAATTATAATCTGTATACACACTTAGAGTAAATTATATAACAAATATACAATAAAAGTATCAAATATCAAGCAAAAACACATCAAATATGAGGTTAAATTATGATCAATTATGCATCTATCAAATATCCCCATACTTAAGCTTTTGCTTGTCCTCTAGCAAATCATAATCAAAGTTATAAATCTTATAACACCAATTTATCATCAATTTCAACCTATCCATTCATACTACACATCATAATATCTTATTGAGTCAAATTAACATACAATTAGAGTCAAGTTGTCCTAAAATTAACCTCTTAAGCAATATTAATAGTAATCACATCAATTATCGCTTTGAAATCAAAAGCAAATTGCTTTACACCCTTACTGAGATTTCACTTATTACACTCAAGTGTTTAGGGTGAAAAGCATCAAAACTTTCAATCAATGCATAGCAAAATTCTTACCATATGCTTGCAATAAAATCACATCTCCGCCACATTTGTACAAACTAGAAACAAAAATCAAAAGGTCTTTGTATAGGTTATAATAGGGTTTAGGTATGGTAGGATTGGGAAAATAAAAAGGGTTTAAGTGAAGAAACTTTATTCAAAGAAACATTACAAGACTTGTTTACAAAACACACAAGGTCCTTTCACCACAAAACTAATGGTACTATATACTTATTCATTTTTTTCTTTTTTTCTTTTTTCTTTTTATGATTTTTTCTTCTTTTTTTCAAAATATTCCAATAAGTACTATCATTTAACAAATATTAGACCTTTTGCAAATTTCAAGTCTCAACAAGTAAATAATATAAATAACCTTCAAGGTTCAAAACAATAAAATGGTCTTCAAAGAAAAAATAGAATAAAGGCTAATATGTGGATTTAATCAATGAAAAAGGCTAAGGCTCAAGTTGGTTATTCCTAAAGTTCAATTTGAGGGTATGGCAAATTCCAAAGAAATAGGCTAAAGTAAGTTACTGAATCTAAGTGCCTTAATCATATCAATGCTTCTAATTTAACAAATATGGTCTCAATATGCATAATAAAAGCAAGTTCTAGAATTATTCTACTATAGATGATATCACACATATGAAAGAATAACAAGAGCTTTTAAAAATTTTGAAAATTTACTCTTCGGCTCAAAAACTCACGAAAAAATTGAGTATATATATGTTTACGTAATATGAAAACTTCATTCAAATTGAATATTTCAATGACTACAAAAGAAATATGACTAACTCATTTTATTCTAACGATCATCCTTTTGCACACCAATCCAAATCAATATTCAACAAAGAAATATAGTATTCATAGACAAATTCTACTAGTTCAAAATATTAGTTAATCAGATTTATAATCAGGATTATAATAAGCTTGAAGAAATCAGTTAAAGATTCCTTAAACCCATCCCCACACTTAAAATTATAGATTGTACGGAATACCAGAATATATGAAAGCGAGGGTTGTTTGATACTTTCCTGATTGTGACGATTTTGCTCTAAATTTGATCCATCCAATATGAGTCGAAAATCTCATAGGTTGCCCCCCATACAGCGCTTTTATTGTCATTAGCTCGACATGGGGTTCAACATCATCCTGCATCAATAATTAGTAGCTTGCTTCCATTCTTTTCCCTATAAAGCAGTTTCATATCTTCCAATAAGCCAAATGTTGAAAATGATCAAAAGGACATAATGTATTAAGTTAGTAAAACTAACTAACTACAGTAATGCCCTTTTCAATGACAAATTATTAAAAAGATAGGAAATAACAAAACTCCCTATATCATCGGCTAACTTGAACATTTTTTCTTTAAGGAAGTGGGAACCCTCCATGCTTAAGGTAACCACCAATGCCTTATCAGTAGTTTGCTTACTTGGTTCCTCTACCAGTTCTTCCTTAACCATCTCTGTCCACTCTTCTTCTTCTTCTTCTTGGATAAAGGTTTCTGACTCATCTTCTTCAGTTATCTTCTACCACTCCTCTACTTTCTCTTATTGGATGGAAGTTTCTTCGTCTTCTTCTTCAGGAGGCTATTCTTAGAATGTCCCTCCATTCATGAAACTAGCCTTTTTCTTTTCTTTACTCTTGAATTCATGTCGATCAACTTTCATTTCAACAAGGATTTCCATTAATTTATCTCTAAGACTTGCTTCCTCTTCTTATTCTTCTTCTAGGAGCTCGTTTTCACTAGTAAGGTTGACTTTCATTCTATATTCGTTATAATCTGCTTCAATAATACTAGGCAAACTCCCTTGCAGTTCGTTAGATAATATCTCCACTAGATAGTCCATCCAATTCACCAAATTTTTTATACGAGCCTCTGTTTCTTGATGCTTTATGATTGATTCTGGAATGAAATCAACCATCATGTTTTCCAGAGTTGGCTCGTAAAGTGGGGGTGTTTGGTGTCGTAAACATTCAATTGGACCATAATTGTTCCATCTCAAATGTAAGAGTTGCTCCACTCTGAATTGTAACTATTCTCATATATTACACCATGAGGTTAATACCACCTGCTTGGTCACTACCATATATGTGTTAGTGCTCGACATTCAAGATCGTAATGATAACTCCCACCAATATCACGACACATACTAGATATCAGTTGAGCTTTCGAAAACATGTGAGAACACCTTTCTCTCCTATATGTTGATGATACAAATTATGAAGATATATTCTATCCCCCATAAAAATACTATTTATTCCATTCCTTCATTGTGCGTTGTGGCTATGAAGTTAAATCTCAATTCCTAAAATAAACCACCACACAAACAATCTAAAAGAATACAGCAAGATGCAATAAAATAAAATAAAATAAATACAAATTTAAAATTAAAATAGAAGAAAATAAAAAATAAAATGAAATGAAAATGACTAAAGTGATAGCATCGAGGTTTTCCTAATATCAAAGTCCCCCAGCAATGATGACAAAAACTTGTTTTGACTAATTTTATAAGTTAGTCAATATTGTAATACCAACAAGTGCACCGTATGGCTATAACTAGTACCATCGACTATAGGTCGATCCCACGAAGACAATAAGTACTAGTAATTCCCTTCCCCTATTATCTAGCCTAAGAATTGATTTTAGATTTTTAATTAAAAGAAACTAAAACTAAGCAAGTAAAATAAAATAGGTAACAAAATTGAACAGAGAATTAAGAAAGCACTTAGGAAATTATAGATATCAAGAATTAGTATCTAGGTTTTGAATCCCCCTAAACCTTTAACATATTGATCCTTTATTATGCAATTGTTTTATTGATTTATTAGATCGTGGAGATTCCTATGGTACGCCAATTGCTAACTTTGAGTCTAATAACAACTGATCCTAAGGTTTCTGATTGAATTACTCAGGTTAAAGTTTATAGAATTGCTTTACCGATTTGTTAATCCCTCTATCAGGTTTAACCCTAATCAGAAAGATTTATTTCATCCTATCTTTAGGGTTGCAATTAACTCCTTCCAATTACGGTAGATCTATTCAAACCTAGGATTTCTCAATCTCTACGTTTGAAATCATATTATGATATAATATTTTTGAGTTTTTTGGAACAAAAATAAAACATGTAATCAGATAAAAATAATCAATCAAACCAATTAAATTAATAAAAAATCAAACATATCAAAGTATTAACATAGGGTTTATCTAACCTAAATAGTAATAAGATGTTTAGTTATACATTATCGTAGAAATCAAACATAAAATGAAAGAAAAACAAATTGAAAACAATGGGTTCATAATTCTAAATTTCCCTAATTTTCTTCATTTGAGTATTCTTGCGATGTTGAGCGTTGATCTTGTATTTTGATGGATCTATCGATGATTTCTTCACGTTTTCCACTTCTCTAGACCAAAACTGCCCATTAAGAATGAACTCCACGTTTGGAAATCCCCTCCTAATGCCTGCTCCCTTTTATCTACCCCAAAAACATCTTTTTATAGCAAAATTTAGAGTTCTAAAATATGCACCAACTGTTGCACGTCCATGCATCAGATCGTGTATAAACAAAATTTCCAAAAATCACGAAAACGCACAGCCTGAGTGAAGTGCACAGTCATGCATCCCTTCTGTGCTTTGAATCTTTGTTTTATGTCGTGTTTTCATTCGAATTCTTCTCCTTTAAGTCTGTGAAGGCAATTATAATCTGTATACACACTTGAAGCGAATTAAGTACCAAATCTACAACAAAAATATCAAATATCAATGAGGCAAATTATGATCAATTATGCATCTATCAATAATTAACTCACAATTAAGATCTCTTTTTAATTGCTTATTAACTTGATATTTGTAAGTCTATTAAGGTGCCAACTCTCACTGCATAACTTAAGTATCTTGATTCAATCTCTCGATTCAATTCAAGTATGAGCATAATAAATATTACAAAATAATAATATATTGAATTCAACAAAGTAAAATTTAGGAATAAAACCTTAATATAGATTTTGCAATCCATAATTATGTTCAAAACGCAACTATTCAAATTTGGCATACAAGGTAACGAAATAAAAGAATAGAAGAGAAAGAAATTAGCTTGAAGTCTTGATATGGAAAATCTTGAAATCTATATTTAATCTTGATGTTTCCACTTTTGATCTTCTTTTTTAATATGTAGCCTTATTTGTGTTTTTCTTCCTTTTTTGGTGACTCTAAAATCTACCTGCTCTTCTCTAGTCTTCATAATATCATTTTATAGCAAAAACTATATTTTCTAGAATATACACAGTCACTTAGACAACTTGTAGGTGACCGTGTATCATAAAATCTCTTCTAAATTGCGACTTCATACCACATAGTTGTAGAAGTTTACATGGGCACGTACGCAACTGGGTAGGTCAACATACACGAGCATGTTTACACTAGCATAAACAATGTCTTTAAAGCTCCATATGTTTATAATGACTTACATGGTCGCCATACATGACCATTTATCTCCAAAGTTGCTTCAATTATTTGATTTTATGCCTCGATTTTACCCAGATTATTCTTCTTTTGGTCTATGAAGGCAATTATTTAAAATGCACTTGAAGCAAAAATAAGTACCAAAAATATAATAAAACTCTCAAAAAATAAGCAAAGCACACTAAATATGGATATATAAATATACTCAATTAATCATTTATTCATTACATATTATTATATTTTAATATATATGCTTATATGTAAGTATGATAAATTAATCAAATTAATAAATCAATATGTTTGACACATAATATGCCTTTAATTTGCTAATCTCCAATCTCTTTGTGACGTAATTATAGTATTTAAAAATTGTCACATTAATCAAAATTAATAGTACAACCTAAAAGATGAATTAATTAATAGTTTTCACAAAGTATAAAGATCTTCTATTAAAATTTTAAAATATAAAAAATTTTAGTGGAATTGATATAATCACATAAGAGGTTAAATTTGTTTACCAAAAAATCAATATATATATTTGACATATATCATCTCTATGATTCTCAATCGTATCATTGTAATATGACAATCCATTTAAAGTTTATATACATAAATTGTTACATCAACCAAAGGTAATAATGATATAACTTAACCAAATAACTAATCTTAAATTTTTTCTGGAAAAGACAAATCTTCGACGAAATCTTAAAGCACATAAAACTTTAGTATAATTGACGGAACTGTAAAATGTATATCTTTTTATTTTAATTTTTAATTTAAGGTCCAACTACATAATTATTATTTTAATAATTTTTATGATTATCCTTTTCATTATTATCTCAAAATTCGTACTACACCAACAAATATTTAAATGTAATGGGTCGCTAAAATATTGATTGCCTAACTTTTTACTTTAATTTATTATAGCGAGAATATAGAGTGAAGGAAACTTTCCCTGTCTGTTTTGTTCTGCTAGGACGCAACTCCACCACCAAGCCAAACGGTAGCCCTGACTGTTGCATTGGAAAAACTAAAAGCAAAACAATGAAACAAGGGGGGTATTTGGTTGTTTTCCTTTTTTAAGTTATTTGTTGTGGTTTTAAAAAAAATGAAAACAAGACATTTTGTTTAGTGGAATATAATTTTAGTTTCTTGTTTTTAAGAATAAAAAACAACGTATTTACAAAAATAGAAATTCCATGTTTTTGTATTTTTTTCAGATTAAAAATACATTGTGAAATTTAACTGTTATAACAAAATAAAATATACCTTAATTTTTTGATACGTTGGAATTAAATTTGAATATTTTTAAAATATTCTAAACAAAAAAAATAACTAAGTGAGCTATAAATCAATTAAACTTTAACTAAATGTTATATTAATACTACGTGATATTATTTTTATTTTTTAAATAAGTCAAATTTATTACCTATTATATATATATATATATATATAATAATGGATCCCATTATCAAATATATACCAGTATTTCCACTATTACATGAGTAAATTCTACTTTTTAATTAATTCAAAAAAACTAATTATATGACAATAAGATCAACTTTTTACTTTAAAAAATATATAAAATATCATATTAACATTATGATAATATTTATCGACATTCAATTAATTCCATCAAAATTTTCATTATTTAAGACTTTTTTTAACATTTTAAACACATTTAATTTTAATTCAAACACTTCAAAAAGTTAAATTTCAAATTATATTCTATTTTAAATATAATATTGAAGTTACGAATACATTTTTTAGTCATATTTTATCACAACTGGTCGTCTAAAGCCGTATTAAAGTAATTAAAATATGCTGATCTGGCATATTTTCGCAAAAGTTAGGAAGCCAACGTCATCAAGGGTGCAAATTGTTCGCTCCTTCAGCCTAAACCTATTCAAGTAACCCACGTCCACTCCAACGGCTTAAAGCCTTCTGTAACATAATCCGACGACTTATATTGTACGGAAAACAACACCACCTTAACAAATCAAAGAAGTATTTATCGGTGAGAGATTGAGGGATTCGTCTTCAAGCTCCCACCTCCGAGAAAGACTTCTCGGTTGGGGTGCAAATAAGCCAAACATAACCATAAGGATCCTTAACCTTGCCTACTCGCACATTGGCACACGCGCCTTCAGTAGCCTCTGTGACCTCGTCCTCCGCAATAGCACCGGCAGTCACGGCCTGGGTGATATCAGCGTCTACGTCCTCCGTCTCCAGGCAGAAAGCGATTCCGGCACCGCCACTCTTCACTCTGGCCAATCTCATTGAAAAAGATAATTGAATGCAACAGATCAGGTTAGACTCCGAGAGGACAAGCAAACAACCAAAAAAAAAAAAACCGCGACCTAACATGTGAGCCATACAAAAAATCTGAAGCACGAAGAAAGTAGAACTCCGAATACAAAACAGGGAAAAAGCCAGACAGCGGAGGAACTAAAACCCCTGAGAAATAGGAAAAAGTCAAATGGAACGAACCTATGAACATATCGATTGAACCGCATAAAAAGGGCAGACTAATAACTCTGGGAAACTATCCAACCATTTTCAAAGGCATCCCTAGGAATTAACACAGAAATCGTTCTATGTTCACGAATACTCAACCTAACATAACCACATAAGCTGAAAACAGTGGAGAAAACGCGGAAATCAAGAGAGAAAAATTAAGAAGCATTGAAACGCATACATATGGAACTACAAAACCGGAAAAAGGAAATGGCGGGTCCACGCATGATCAATACTAGTTATTTTAAGTGCTTATTCACTAGTGCGAGGAAAAGTAATGTAGGTAACGTTAAAGCAAACACCGCAATGTGCATCATACTGTGTCAAGCACCAGTAAAACCAGCAGAAACAAAAATCAGTAAACCACACAATATCACATCTTCAACCTTACAAGATCTGAGAAAGCAGTTGCATATTTACTATTAAAATGTAAAAAGGTAGAGGTGCGAGAGGGGAACATACAGAGCAGAGTCTTGAGAATAGTCGGAGACAAGAATGGTGGAGCCAGCAAGCTGCAGCTGAGCTGAGATGATGTGAGGTAGCTCCTGATCGGCTTTGCGTTTTGGATGAGTGGTGCGGCCGGTCTCTACCGCACCAAAAGCTGCTTTGTAGAACTGAACAGCATCACTTGCTTTTGGAGCCTCCACCAGCAGCTGGGACTTTACGGCGGTGAAAACCACCAGTGAGTTTCCGTTCTGGGCTTCTTGCTGTGCCATCTTCGGTAGTCGGAAAGAGAGAGAGATAGAAATGGATAAACGTAGATATTGTGGGGCGTGGGAGTTGTGGGTGCTTTTACAGAAGCGGGGAAGCGGAACCGTTTATGTGGGGCGTAAGGGAGAACATATTTTCACCAGTAAAGTCCAGTCTTATTTACCAAGCTTGCCCTCCAGGTGGCAACTCTCTCCGCTTTCTTATATTTATCAAAATGCCCTTGGCGTGTCTCGCTCTCGAGCCAACCAGTTTGTTCCAAAGTTTCGAAAAAACATTCACGTCCTAGCAGAAACAGAAACCAAAGTTTCCGTTGCAACTGGAGTGCGTTAATCCAAACTGTTGTTAGAGAACCCAACCAACTTTTACGATATTCGATATAAATTTTTTAGTAATTTTTACAAAAGAAAGAGGATGTGATCTCGAGTAAAGGAATCTTAATTTATTTTAATTTGAAAAGGCACAGATCTTACATTTATATTAAATGTTATTGTTATTTAATTTGAAAGGGAATAATTAGCTGAAAATAAAGATGTACTGAAACTTTACAATTCTTGCTAATTTACTTTATCTGGGTGTACACATTATTTAGGTGTACAAAAAGGACAAAAATATAATAATAATAATAATAGATGTAAAACTAGGAGCTCAGTTTCAGAAAGAGAATTTTGGTATGGCTTTGATGTCTACAACTTAGCTTGGCATTTTTCATACTAATTGTTATAAAGGCTTTCTTTCGGTATTGATCTTACCCGCAAGACGCGCCTACTCATTTGCACGGCAATCTTACTTAGGTTCTTTTAAGCAAGATTCAACCTTCTCACATGATCATCGACTAACTATCGAGTTCTTGAATGCTTCACGATCCTTGCAGTGCTTAACTCTCACACTGGCAAGTAAATTACGGAAACACTAGAATAGTAAAGGCAACAACAAAAACAAGAAAGAGATACTGCTAAAAGCCAACTTTCATTACTTCTCTCAAAGTATATAAAGAAGTACCTTCTCAATATCTGCGTCTCACAACACTCTTCTCTTCATTCAGAGAGCAAGGCTCAAATGAGCTATTTATAGGCATCTCTAGATAACTAAGTTAAAATCCTAATAGAACTCTACTAGCTAAGATTACAATCTTATCCTATCTTATCCTAATTAGATTACATCAATCTAATCAATAGATGATATCCTCGTCTGATTAGGATGTATCTAATAAGATTAAGCTACATCACAATAACAAGATAAAAGATTACATTGTCTAGGAGTGATTATCCATATCTAAGAAGATCTCCTCTATCTTCAGATGATCCTTCCATATGATCTTTATCTCTTAAAGCTGGTGTACATCTACTGTGATCTTATCCGCCACATCATCCAAGATCTCCTCATCTCTATCCGTTGATGATGATTCATCCAAGCCAATAGCACACTGGTCCGATCCAATGCTTATCCATGCCAACTTCATTAGCCATAGTATGTCTACTTAAGCACACACAAGTCTTTAGTCCTTCAAGAACTTAGCCTTGGCTAAGTCAACTCGTATATGGTCCGAAACTTTCCCAAAACTCGCACCATGCTTGATCTACTTGCTAAGTAACCGTGGAACTCTCGCATATTCCCGTCATGCATGTGATCCAACTAACTTTCCATTCGAAGTCCGTCTCAAGCCTTCTTTTGGTCTCGCATCTGAATCTTACATTTTGTCGAAGATTTCTGCCAATTCGCACTAATGCTTGCCAACGCTTGACATTGCCTCTTCTCATCCTTGCCTCCTCGCAATTCTTTTGCCTTGTTCTGTTGTTCCACATGTCCAATACTAGTCAAGGCTCACCAATACCTGCATGATCCCGCTATCACGAACTTAGGGGCCTAACACTAATTCTGTTGCATGTCAAGTAATTAATAATGGTCGACAATTTTTTGTACTACTACTACTAATAATAATAATAGACATCAAAGCCACACCGAAGTTCTCTTTCTGAAACTGAGCTCCCAGTTTTATGTCAAAGGCTCTTAGCATAATTAACATGATTGTTCTTAATCTAGTGGGCCTTTCATCTTTTCTTTGAGGTTAATATAAATTCTACTAAGACGTATTTATTTATCTACAGTAGTTATTTAAGAATAATTAACTAACAACCTGCGAAGGATCTTATGTTTTGCAGGGGCTTGAAAATAATGTTGTTATATATATATATATATATACTAGGTATCCCAGCTTCGCCGGATTAATCCTAAGCTCCTAAGACCACACTCTAAGAGCCCTAAAAGAGGTAAATATGGAACTCCAAAGTCCCTCAGGTTCTTACGTAGCCTGTACACTTCTACGCACAAGGAGTCGTCACATACTGATTGGTCAACTACTGATTAATCACTAGCCCTGCTCAGCATCAGGTTCCCAGTAACCCCAGGTTCCCTAGTAGTTCCAACTCCCACACTGCCGTTGGAAGCGAGACGTCCATCTGACTAAGGAGCATGCCCAGGGGGCTAAAGGATCATCAACAGGGAAAATTCCCCCTCTCCCTTCTTTTTTGGTGAGTCGAACTCAAAACTTCTTACAAAGGAGAGCCTTAAATGAGGAGTTGAAACTAATTAGATCACTCATAATGTTGTTCTGACACGTTATGTTGTGTACCAATTAGTCAATTACAAGTATTTACAAACACAATGAGGGGAATAGATCGCCAAGAATAAGGCTAAATTTGGAAAAACGCTATCCTCTATAAAACTTTCTGATGTATGGATTAAGGACTGTGATAGGGACAAATTTGAGATGATCATCTTATTCTCTATTTGATATTTACATGTTTGGCCCATTAATTCAATTTCATGGGTGAAGGTAGTTCAACTACACGTTTAATGTTTTCAAAAGTGGACGGTGGACCCCCAATCCGAGCATTCTATGCTCTTTTTTGTGTTTACCACGTTGCATGACAATTATCAAGTTACTCTGAATATAAATTTAAAGAATAAGAGAGTAAACGACAAAATTCTTTCCAAAAAGTTTATGAATAAAAGCCTTCCATCATACTGTTATACGTGTAAATTGTTTCCTAATTAATTGCTTAAAATGTTTCAAATTTTATGATATTATAAGATTAGTCCATAAAAGTGATACTCTTATTATTTTAAAAGTAGCCTAATCTTTTCTCTAATCACTCAAACTCAATTCTTAAGAAAAGAAAGTTAATCAAACATCATTTTCTTTTTCTCAAATTTAGTAATAGACAATTAACAAATCAAAATATGGCTTAATTCACTCCTTTTCTTAGGTGTTATTATAGTTTAATCGTAAAGACGATAAGAACGAAAGAATGCAAATTAATTCATAATAGTTTAGTAAACAATTTTTACCTACATCCACCCATAAGACTCTTCATGAAATTTCACTATAATTTTCTTTCAAAGTGAGTTATAACTTTTAAAAATCTTTTATTTGCAAAGAGAAACTCTTTTACAAGCTTACCGTGAATAGAAACCTCTATATCACCTTAAACACTCTCAAGTACAATAATATAATGCTCCTAACAAATCTTACAACTCAAAATATATCATCTTGTCACTTGATAACTCCAAAGAGGCTCATTCACACAAATATGAAATAATGATGCTCAAATGAACAAAAAACATAAAAAATATTTGTAAAAGATACTCAAATGCTTCTTAATATGAAAACCAATGAAAAAACATTTATTTGCAAGGTCTCGAGATCCTCATTATCTATTGGAGCAACAAAATAGTCGTTATAATAACTAGTTATAGAGTACTGTTCAACCAATATATCATATTAGTCGACCGATATTTATTGAATGCACACATTGGTTGACTAAAATATCAACCAATGTTATTATAAACTCTTACTACACCAAAGTTTATAACTTTAACTTACATTAGTCAACTATTAAGCCATATAGGTTGACCAATCCACTAAAAAATATGACTTTAGTATATTCAAATGTTCAAATCAATTTTAATGCAATTTTGGTTTAAACACTTCCCAAAATGTTCCTTAAAGTGTATTTGAATATTAAGAAGCTTTTCATTGAAACTAAAAGCTTCGATGCATCTTTATGAATGAAAGACTTGTGTAATAAAGTTATATGAAATGTTTAAGCATAGTTCGCCTTTTAGAACGTCAAATTGACTAAATGAGATTACAATTAACATAATAACAAACTAAAGAGTATCCCCGATGTTCCTTGTTCTTGACTTGGTCTTCACTTTGTAAATTGCAAACTTCATCTTTTCTTTTATCAACTTTATATGGCTATATCTTGTTCTTATATTGCTTCTCATTAAAATAATAAACTAACTAGTAGTAATCATGTTTTGTTATTATTAAAAGATCGATTGAAACCTCCCTTGGTTCAACATCCCTCACACATCCAAAGAAGACCTAAAATTTTATATATGGTATAATTTTGTAAGTCTTTGCCACATGAAACTAACACTTTCAATTTCAATCATATAGGATATTATATACAGTGCTTATAAACATATGCATAGAAATTGCTTTTTGAGAAATGTTTGTTAACTATACCTAAAATAATATGTGTTTAACAAGATTTAAGAACTAATTTCCAAAGACCAAAGTTTATATGTGTACCTAGAACATTTTGATATTTTTTAACTTATATGTTAATATCAAATGGCTCCAAATTAATAGCAACAATTGTTATAACATCTATGGATATCAAATGAGAAATATCAATAGTATATCTAATAATTAATTCTAAAATAAAATCACCAAGAGCCCCCACATTAGCCAAGTAAGGAAATTGGTATCAAAAGATCAATTCTTTAACCATATGAGGAAGAAAAGGATGGGAACATCGATGATATATATAAAAGGAGGTTATCACTGACTTTTATACTAAAAACATTTAAGAATATTTACTTGTACACACATTTAGGGTAAAGAAGCATTGTTATATATACCTAGGGGAAAAAGAAAGATTGATCTTTTAATTTAGTATATGATAATTATAAAAATTACTCTTTGATTTTATAAATGCTTTGCATATACACTTTTCCAATCTGATAGAATCTTCGAAAAAAACATGAAAGATTGAAGTTTTTTTTGTTCTTATAGATTTATGCATCACATGCCCTTAAAACTTAATCATTTAAGATGCGTAGATTAACAGGAACCATGCATTACATATACCTTTAACATAAGGGCAGCTTAATATCAATTATTTTCTTCAATATCGCCTAATATTTTTTGGTTATAAAAAAGGGGTTATTTTTTGAACAAGGGAGGTCTTAACCCACAGTTTTAGTGTATTAATGAATTCAAATTGGATGTTATTAGTTGCTATATTATAATGAAATCAAGTAATATTTGAATGACAAGGTTCAATAAAGGGGTAAAATAAGCAAAGGAATCAATAAATAAATTAAACAATCAATGGATGAAGAAAAATACCAAGGTGATATATATATATATGCAATTTAAGTAAAGCATCAAAGAGGAACCAAGTACATCAAGACTCAACACATTACAATCCTTCATGTAACCTTATCTTAGTCATTTTAACATATTATATGCTTAATCGTTACATTATCATTTTCATATAGGAAATAATGCATAAATTCTTTTATAATCGAGAGAATTTTTTATTTCAAATAAAATCCTCTTGATTTTAAAAATACTCTTTAAGAAATATTTGAAATTATTTTGGATTAAGTTTTATTCAAAGGAATATGAATTAATCTTTTAAAGAACTTGAAAAAATCTTTGAAAATACATTAGTTAATCAATATATGAGTACGGTTGACCAATGTATTGTTTGAGACATATTGATTAGCCAATATGCTATTTTTGGAGCCATTGGTCGACCAATGTCTAGGTGTGGTCAATCAATGTATGAAAAAAGAGAAAATTTATGTCATAACTTTGTATATTATATTATTTGATACTTTAGTAGACCAATATAGATCATTGCTCGAACAATGAGCTAGATTTGTCAATCAATGTCACTATTACTAGTTATTATACTGATTAATTTTTGTTAACAACTATTTCAGGTTGTTTTAATTATAAAGACCTCATCTAAATTGTAGAAAGTTTTATGGGCATACTAGAAAGTTTTTAAGATAATTAAGAGGAAAAAGAGTGCATGTGTGGATTACATAATGCATGTTAAGTTGTTGTTCATTCGTGTAAGAAAAAGGAGATTCGAGTTATATAGTATTACTATTTACCTTTAACATGATTTGTAAAGGGTTATTCCTCACTAGTAGTAAAGCAAGAGGATTATAAGAGTTCCATTTCACAATGACTTAAAAGATGTTGTATAAAGAGTTATTCTTCTCCCATTGAATGAAGAAGATAATGACTCCTAAATGGAGCTTGAGAAGTGGACATAAGGCAAAGATTGTTTGGTCGAACTATTATAAACCAGTTTTGTTTCTCTTTCTCTACTCCCCTCTTATGTACTATATATAGACTAACACTAACTTCACTAGAAAGGTCATATTTAACATTCTCAATCAAATTCTAGACCCACCATTTATTTTAGGTTTATAGATCTTTTTACAAGAGATTAGATGCTTTTTCTTTTTGTACGTCCATTCCTTCAAAGAAATTGTTTGCAAAATTGATCTATACACTCATAGTTGCCTATAGGTAAATCAAAATTTTACATGACAATCAAAAGGAATCATAAATTGTATTGATTGAATTAAAATTCTAAGTTTACCTAAAGATAAATGAGACATTTGCCTGTCTATTATTCAGTTGTATATTTTATCTACACTCTCATTATAAAGAGACTTGATAACTATTTTATGAATCATAGGGACATAAGGTATCTAATAAGGTCTTATATTAAGTTTTGTTCTAAGGGTCATTTTTGTATATTTTCTATTTTTTAAAAATTAAGAATATCATTGATAAAGAAATGAATTACAATACAAAATAAAATTCAAGGGGAGTACCCTTCGACATGTTTCAAAACACAATGGATATGCCTACCAAAAATTAGTGTTTAGAACGTAAATACAATTATTAAATGTTTACAGAGGATAAAAAGTTAGATCTGCAATTTGGTGCTTATTCTTTAGTAGGAAAAGTTCTCTAGTCCCATTGATGACTCACATGGTGAGTGATTCAATTGAGGTGAACTTGGTTGCAAATCTCTTGTAGTTTCTTTCTTTACAAATAATCTACACACAAAGTCCAACAACTATTATGTATATCTCTAGTGAATCTGTCAAAATTTCCAAAAATAATTCTGAACAGTTACCCTAATTAGAGATTTAAATTTATAGTAGTAGGGAACCACTAAGTCGAATCCTGTGAGTCTTATGTAGCAAATTTCTTATGTGAGCAATAACAAAAATTTAAAAAGGGTGCAGAATTAAAGTAAACAAGCTGGAATTAATTTATCAGTAATAGAAAGCTCAGCTCTAAGTTTGACATGTGATCCATTGATTTCTGCCGATCATTGAAGTATAAAAATTTGTTACCCTCTTAATCCAATAATGACCTCGCTTCTCCCTAACGCTAGAAGAAAAACGAAATATTTCAGAATTGAATTAATCATAAGAAATGCTTCTAAATAATTCCTTAGTGAACAATTAATTAGATATTGGAAAGCAAGATCTAATCAAGAGATACTAGCATAAAGTACTGGAAATAAGTCATGCCAAGCAACCAATCAAGAAACGTTTGAGAGATTAAATCTTGTCCTATCCTTCTTTAATCAATTAACCAGAATAAGAGATGCTTTTACAATTAAATTGACTTTGCTTCTGATCTAAAACTTCATACACATGCGGCATAAGCATTAGAAAGCATATAACAATTGAGAATTTAATCAACACACGAGATCAAATACACAATTGATTAAGAAATCAAAGAAGAATTGATACTAGAATTATTGGAGATAAAAATAATAAATCACAACTCATAGCATAATTTTTGAATCACAATGTCTTCCTTATAACTGAATCAAAGAAAACTACTCACTCATGATTCTAAAATCTGGAAAGAGAATTAATAAAAAACAATGGTAAAATAAATAAAATCAATCAGATGGACAAATCAAATTTCCTGTGTGCAAACCGAGTAGAGAATTAAAAACTCTAATAACCAAAAAGTTGCCTTGTCTCCATACAAAACCTCTGCTGACCCCCTCTCCTTTGCATGCTTGTATAAATATATATCTATGCAGGTAGGGTAGGGTTTGTCTTTTTCTTTGGCTTTTATTTTAATGCGAGCCCACATGGCCATATGGACCCAATTTTTCATTCATGTGGGGCCAACAAAAACTAAGCCTCAAACTTTCATCCTTTTGCCACTTTAGTCCCTACTCTTAATCTGTTCCAATTTAAGCTGCAACTTTAGCTTTTTATCCATATCTTCATATCAACAACAGATGTACAAAATCATTCCAAATAGACGCAGTAACATAATCCAAATGATAATATTTGCTTATAAAGTATATGGAAATAATGTACAATTACGCTCTCATCAATCTCTTTAATAGACTTAGGAAGAGATTTATGGGTTTAAAACCAGTGAATGGTTCTAGAGAAAGTGCTTCTTAGAGTAGATCAAATGCACTTCCTTTTCACTTGTTCCCAAATTCTATTTGCAGAAGTACACAAAAAATATGATTCCTGGATTCTTCTTATGTTGAGCATAATGGATAGCATCTGTTAACATCTAGGTAGCTGATTCTATCTACAATATTGAGCTTGTTCTTGATGGTAAGCCCAAAGAAGAAAAGAAATCATGGGTGGTAGTACTTTGTTCCAAATTATTATGTGCCAATCAACCATGGGGTTCTTTCTTTTAAGAAGATCCTTAGTGAGCTTTCTTTTATAGTTTATGAGTTGTTTGCTAATATTTGGTGAAAATCAAACTAGTGATATATCAAAACTAATTTACAATTTAGACTGAAAACAAAATTGTGAATGACAATCCAAGATCACACTCACCTTATTATCTAAGAACTAAAGAAAGAGTAAGGTCATCTAAAAAGAATAAGTTTAAAATAAAGGGACCATTTTGTACTACTCGAATTGCTCTTCAGCTTTTAGTTCTTACTTTATTCTCAGTCAATTAACTTCTCTAAGCAAAGTACAAAGAGTTAGGGTGATATCAGGTCACTTTGATAGATTCCCTTCAAATAATTGAACCACTATAAAGTAGGGTTATACCAGTTCACCTCAACAGATGCCTTTTGAATGATTAAACATCTATCCATATAATTTATAATATGATAATTTTGATTAAAATTCTTTAATAAGATCTTAATGTTGGTTAGAAAAAAAAGGTCATTTAAGACCTCTTAGATAAAGGATCAACTAATCTTATCATAAGCCTTCTTTAAGTCGATTTTTAAAACCATGTAGCCTTTTCCCCTTTTTTGCATCAAAGTATGAATTAACTCCTATATTATAATAATAATTTCATTACATAAGCGTTCCTTGATAAATTTGGCTAAATTTCTTGAAATTAAGGAGTTAATAAGAGTTTTATTCTATTTGTGAGTAGCGTAGGGATTATCTTGATAGTTATATAGATATAGGTCTAAATTGTTTAATGCATTAAAGACATAGGACCTTAAGGATAGAGTTATTTATTATTGTCTCGTTGAGTTAATCTATCCATAATGCATCAATTATAAGTTTGACAACTTTTTCTCCACTAAGTCCCAAATGTTTTGGTAGAATAACACATCTAGCCCATCAGAACCAATGGTTTTGAGGGCCCTCATCTTATAAACAACCTTCCATAGTTCTTAGGTGCCAGGCTGTATTTCCAAATTTCTAAGTTCTTCTTCTTATATTAGAGTAATATTAGGGGAAGATGAGGGACTAGTGGAAAAATCTTTTTGCATATATAAGGTATGATAACATTCAAGTACCTCAACCTTTAATAGCTCTCATTGTAAGGGTTGACCTTAATTTTATAGTAACAAAATTTTGTTTTTGCTTTGCAACATCAAGGTTGACTATTTAAACAAAATTGTACTCCTACTACTTGAAGTAATCCATTTTCCCTTAACCTTTAGAACTAATACACTCTTCTTGTTTCAACGCTATTTTATATTCTTTATGAGGTTATTCCTTCGATCAATTTAGATAATTGCTAGAGTGTCTTCCTAAAGAGTTTTCAGTCTCCTAATTCCTTTCCAATAATTCCCTTTTCCTTTTTATTATATTATCAAACATTGAGTTGCTCCGATAAGGCAATTTATATTGGATTTCACTAATAGCTAGAAAGGGTTTGATGAAGGAATTTTGCCAAACTTCTTAAACTAAACCTTTGCAAACTGGGTGCACTAACTATGCCATTTAAAATATGAAATTTCTGATAGGAGGTCTCAGTGGTAAAAGAGTAGTGGATAATTGTTAGACCCTTAAGTACTAATTATGGAATTGTGCGAGTATTAGTGAGCCTTAGCCAATGTTTGGTACTCAGGATAATGGAATAAGTTAAAGACTTATGAGTAGGTGAGAAAACAAGCATTGTCAATGAAAGCTCGAGCATAGGTGAGCATTGGCAGGCATTTGCAAAAATCTTTGACAAGATGTAAGATTTAGATGTGAGACCAAAATATGAGCGTAAGATGGACCCTGAGGTGAAGGTTAGTTGGATCATACGCATGAAGGAGGCATGTGAAAGCAATAAGGACTTAGTTTGTGCTTAAATAAATGGACTATAACTAATAGACTTGACATGGTTAAGCATTGGATAAGACCAGTACACTATGAAAGTCTTTGGGCTTGGATGAATCATCATTAGTGGACAGAGATTAAGGGGGATCTTGGTTGATGTGCTAGATAAGATTGCAATAGATATACGTCATCTCTAAAAGATAAAGACCATGTGGGAGGATTAGCTAAAGATAGTGGAGTTTTTTATGGATATAAATGTATCTTTCCTAATTAAATGTAATCTCTTATCTTTTTAATTGTAATGTAGCTAAATCCTATCAGATAGAGCCCTATTTAGATTGGGTTGTCATCTAATTGGTTAGTTTAATGTAATCTGATAAGGAAAAGATGTGATCTAGTTAGTTTAGCTTAATTAGGATTTTTAATTATATAGGAGGGGAACATATAAAGAAAGAGCATTCCTTTGTGTACTTTTGGTGAAGTATGCTATGAAAGGCTTTGGGCTTAGATGAATCATCATTAGTGGATAGAGATTAAGGGGAGATCTTGGATGATGTGCTAGATAAGATTGCAATAGATATACATCATCTCTAAAAGATAAAGACCATATGGGAGGATTATCTAAAGATAGTGGAGTTTTTCATGGATATAAATGTATCTTTTCTAATTAAATGTAATCTCTTATCTTGTTAATTATAATGTAGCTAAATCCTATCAGATACAGTACTATTTAGATTGGGATGTCATCTAATTGGTTAGTGTGATGTAATCTGATAAGAAAAAGATGTGATCTAGTTACTTCAGTTTAATTAGCATTCTTAATTGTATAAAAGGGGAACACATTGAGATAGAGCATTCCTTTGTATACTTTTAAGGAAGTAATAAAGTTTGTTTTTATCGTAGCTCTTTAATGCTTATTTTTTCCTTTAATTATCCATTATTTATGTGGTATTCTTTCAAATTTTTGATATTTAAACACTACAAAGGTTATGAGGTGTTCGAGAGCAAATTAGTTGGTCAACGGTCACATAGGAAGGTTAAGTCTTGGTTAGATAGACCAAAGTGAGATTTTTGTCAAAGGAGTAGGCACGACTTTGATATAAGTTTGATATCTAGGAAAACATTTGTAACAATTGGTATCAGAGCCCAATATAAACATGGCAGGAGGCAGCAATTTAACATAGCATGTTAAAAGACTGGAGGAACTCATAGGGCCAATTCTTTTAGTGGAGGAATATTTCATTTCCTGCTTATTTTGGTTCAAGATTTTAGAGGCACATATGCAACAAGGAATAGAGGATTCTAGGTTTAAGATCATGAGCCTAAAGCATGTTGTTACAATGCAGGATGTTGGAGGTGTTGAAAGTACTTTGGTGAAGTTCAAGAGCCCCAATTTTTCAATGGTAAACAGAGTGCTAAAGAGCTTGAAAATTTCTTATAAGACATAGAACAATACTTTTCAGTAATAAAGGTATCCAATTTAGAGAAGGTGTCAATCACGAATATGTATATGGTGGATAGATTAAAAATATGGTGGAGATAGAGAACCTCTAATTACATCAGTATAGGAGAACCTCCTATTGACTTGGAAGAAAATGAAAAAAGGATCTAATAGACAAGTTTCTCCCTAATAACACTTCATGGCTCGTGAGGAAAGCTTTGAAGCATTTGAAGCAAGATAACTTAGTATGAGAGTATGTAAGGAAATTCACATCTTTGATGTTGGACACACAGAACATGTCTAAGGAAGATAAGTTATTCAACTTCATAAGTAGTTTGTAAGGTTGAGAACAAATGGAGCTTCAGAGGTGGAATGTGAAAGACCTCTTAAGTGTAATAGTGGCTATAGATGCCTTGGTGGATCTCTAAATGCAACCATTTATGAGAGTAGTGAAGGAAAAAAGAATGGTGAGATATAGAGCGACTTAGACAAAGGCAAGGAGAAGGTAGGCAAATCTTCTTATTAGAAGTCCAAGAAATAATCAAGATGGGTTATTTGTATCCTTTTGGGGAAGTAATTATAAAGGTTGGATTTTACTGTAGCTCTTGTGTATTTATTATTGCCTTTGGTTATCCATTGTTTACGTAATATTCTTATAAGAGTGTGAGAGTTAAACACTATGAGGGTTGTGAGGCATTCGAGAACAAGTTAATTGATCGAAGATTATGTGAGAAGAATGAGTTTCGTTTAAATAGAACTAAGGAAGATTACTGTGTAAAGGAGTAGACACGACTTTGTTATAAGTTCGGTGTCTAAGAAAACCTTTATAACAACAGTAATATAGACTAGTGGTCCAAAAACACCTTAGAAAGATGGATCACCCTTGCTTCCTAAAACATTAGATGCCAATTTGGGTTACATAGAGCATGATCTAGTTTTTCACTTATGTTAGCATCACCAATTCTCCTACTAATCTATGTATATCGGCAACCCAAAAAGTTTTAAGTTGAGATTGTAATAGTTGAGTAATTATATAAATTTTCATATCCCTCTATTTTGAGGTATACCACCTTTTTTTTTAAACTTGTATTTACCCATTTTATTTACTACTTATATGTATTTACAATAATGAGCAATTGTTTTCAAATACAATAATGAATAAAATAATATAAAATATATCACAAAATGTTTATTTTTTAGTATGATCAAAGTTTCAAAAATAATATTAAATAATTTAACTTTTAATTTATATCAAATATATTTTGATATTAAGTTCCTTTGAAAGAATCATTAATTATGTTAAAATAAGTAATTTATCCTTTCTACTAGAATTAGGTACAAGTTATGTTTACGCAAATTGAAAGTTAAGGTATTTAATAATTAAGTTTTATCTATCATAAACATATAAAATTTATAAAATTTTTATGTAACTTAACTTTGCAACAATCTTTTATAGATACAAATAGAAAATAATGGTAATATTTAAAAAGTTATATGCACTGAAGTTACTTAAATATTGTATAACATATCGTAAATATAGAAAAGAAAATTCACTAAAAGGAAACAAAAATAATAAGTGAAATGAAAATAAAAGAAGAAGAGACTTAAAGAAGTGGGTGTATTGAGTGTAAGTTTTTTTTAATTTTTTACAATTTTTATTTAATAGAATAAATGATTTAAAATTGTCTTTAAACATGAATTTTCGATTAATAACTTAATATATATATATATATATATATTATAAATAGAAATATAAGTTACATTTAAATTATATACTTTTTATGGTTCCTTACCCCATTTTAAGATTAATATTTTATTTCACTTTAAAGCAATACTATATTATTTTCAAAAGAGCCTTAGTCATAATTTTTAGAAAGAGAAGCTTTAGCTTCTTTTTAAAAGTTGTATGATTTGTATGGTGGATTATCTCTCTCTCAATTTTGTCTCTTTTCAATTAACTTTTGGTACTAACATTCTCCTAACTGTTTCTTTTAGTCTCTTTCTTTTGGTTTTTTCCTCGAGCCCTTGCTTCCTTTCTAAAGCTCGATAGATCTTCTAGTTTTCCGCTTTTTGAGTCATTCTTCTATCTTTACCTATTATTGACTTCCCACTATCATTTTCCTCTTCCTCTTCCTCTTCTCATAATGTCTTCTCCTTTACTTTTACTTTATATGCTCTTAGCTTTAGTAACTCCTTTAACTGGGACCTCTATTGTTATCTTTCGTTCTTTTTTCCTCATTGCATCTTTTCCAATTTTCCTCGATTAACTTGTTTCCTCTTATCTCTTTCCTTATTCAGCTTAATGTTAGAACCTTTAACTTTTTTTTATGGAATACTTTCCTCCTTTGGCCAACTCCAACTCATTACTTGTTTCCAACAGCTAATCACTTCCAAAAATTTAGGCACCTACTGCAACTCAGGTGGTTTCCACATAAGACCTAAAAGTCAATCCTCTTTCTTTTAACCTTGTTGATATGACCTCTCTAATCCTAGAAGCAAGTTTTGAGGAACATTTCACCATTTGTGAAATGCCACTATTGCCTTATTTTTTTCCTCTAAAGGCAACACTATTGTGGCTCTAGAGATAGGCATTCTTAAGAAGCGTGCTACAAATGAGAATCTAATCTTATTAGTTTTTTAAAGTACAAAAGACTTACTTTTTTAGCTTTAAACACTTTGGCAATCTCCATTGAAAGCATCTTAGTCTATAGGAGGTCTTACTCAATGATGAAATTTTGTTCCTTTTCAAATTATTCTCATCCAACTAAGCTTAAAAGTTATTGGAAGCTAGTTTATGAAATTATAAATTTAATCCTCTAGTTTTACAATTATGAAATTTAATGATTTGAGGAAGAAACAAGTTCCTCTTTGTTTAAATATCGATAACATTTCCCTCGATTATTGGACAACTAAAGTCTTAAGCCATATGGCAACCTATATGCATAAACCTTTAGGCATAGATGAAGCAATAGATACTATGAAAAGAGTCATTTATAGTTGAGTTCGTGTTTTAAAAGACATAAAAAACGGAGATCCCAAAAATCATTCTTTTGCTAAGACTTACTAAAGCTAATCATTTCTCTAAAGACCATGTATTAGTCACTTACAATTGGAGGCCTAACCAAGTTAAGCTAAAGTAAGAATGGAGGCCAATATGAAAATAATTCTAAACTGGTGAATATCAGGAGCTTATGTAATAAGATGCCAACTGAAAAGCTATCAACACTGCTAATTGTAATGAAAGGGTAGAGGAACTATCCTAAAAGGATCCTCTTAGCAATATTTTGGAAATTGATAAGAACATGACTGTTGAACTTCAAATACCTAAAAAGAAATCCAATAGGAAGACAATCCTCCAAAATTCTTAACTTTCTATAATGTAATCTCAGGAACCTCAAAACTCGTCCTAGCTAAGGAATAAAGTTATCTCTATACCCCAAGAACCAACAGAGTCACTAATAGGAACACAAAACAACCAAATCAGTAAGACCTCTAATGGTACTTATGTTGAGAACAGTTTTCAAAACTTATAAGAAGAAGCTCCATAAGGAAAAAGGAAAGCCATAATTTCTCCTCCCAAATGACCATCCTAGCTTAGAAAACTAAAGGGCTTTATAGCCTCAACAAATAGCGAATGATTCCTAACAGGCATTTTGGAGACTCAAATAAATATAGCAAATATAAGAAATTAAGCTTTCTAAGGAGGCACTTATCCATCATTACAGACCACCATTTTCATTCCAATGGAAAAAATATTAGTGGCTTCTAACTTAAGTGAATTGGGGGATAAATCTACATTTATAAGGGAACAAATGATACATCTCCTCATTTTAAATGAAAAACTAGAAATTGCATTTGTTTATGAATTTAATCACAACTTTTTGAGAACCTCTTTGTGGAACTAGCTTAAGGAGATTAGGGGGAATTTGAATAAACTATAGATGATCACAGGAGACTTCAATAGTATGATCTACTTAATAAAAGCTTAAGGGAATGTCAGTTGGAGAAATCATACTAATGAATTCATAAAATGTACCAGTTGCTTGTAAATTACTAATTAAAGAATTAAGGGCCACTTTTACACCTAAAACAATAAACATAAAGGCAATTGGTTCATGAGGAAAAAACTAGATGAAGTTAAGGTTAATAAGAACTGGATGGATGCATTTCCAAAAAGCAAATCAGTATTCAATAGTCATTTATTATTGAATCATATATTTACAATATATTTAGTTAGTAGAACAAAAGCTTTCCATTCTGGTTTTAAAAATACTTGATTAATGTGGAAATATTTGATGAATCACTTTTTAAGGGCCTTAACACTCTTTTAAGAGGAAGCAAAATCTTCATCTATATTAGAAAGCTATAAATGATTAAGAATGAGTTGAAAATCCATGGTGGAAATAGATGCTTAGATACCCAAAAGGCTATCATAAAGACTAAAGATATACTTGATAACATTCAAACCTATCTCTACGACTCTCCTTATAATATGGATATACAAGATGAGGAGAAATAACCATTAATTCATTACAATCAAAATTTTAAAATCAAACTTTCTTTATTAAAGCAAAGATAAAGAATATTATGGTTAAAGGATGAAGTTAAAAATTCATAATCCTTCCTTAAATCATTGTTAGTAAGGAAAAATATTAGTAAGATATCCTCTTTGAGGGCTAAAAACGGTAGCTTGTTGACCTCTGAGGAGGATTTGTATAGTAAGGCCTTCAATATTTTTGTCAAAATTGTTGGAACCAATACTAAATCTAAATCCTCTATCAATATTTTGAAATCTATAATCAAAGAGCAGATATCTTCACAAGTAACTGCCTCTTTGAGTAAAACTTTTTATGTAAAGGATAGGAAGAGACTCTATTAGCATTACATCCTAATAAGGCATTTCGTCCTAATGGTCTCAACGTCATTTTCTTTCAAAAAACTTGGCTACTAAAACCTTAAAAACTTATACGGTGCTTCAATTCTTTAAGAATGGGAGAATGTTAAAGGAGATTAATAAGATATGCTCATGCCTTATTCCTAAGATATAATCTCCTAAATCCTTGAAGTATTATCGACCTATATTTTATTGAATTATAATATACAAAATAATTTCCAAATTGTTAGCAAAAAGACTAAAACTAATGCTTATACAACTAGTTGATTCTTTTCAAAGAGCTTTTATTAAGGGTAGATCAATAAGGAATAATGTGTTGTTGGTTTAAGAGCTATTTAAGAATTATAATAGGAAGCACTCAGGAAATTTTTTTATATCAAAGTAAACTTACATAAAGCTTTTGATTCATTAGATAAGAATTTCATTCAGAACACATTATATGATTTTGGATTTCCTACTATGTTCACTCATTAGAAATTTGATTGAGTTGTTTTAATTGCAGGCACACAGTATAGCTATAGCTAGCAATGGCTAGTACGAGTTGCTCTTACAAGGACTAGAATTACTAGTGCTTTCCATTTTTCTATTATCTAGCCTAATAAATTATGATGTTTATGATTAATAAAATTTAAAATTAAAATAATAAACTAAAATAAAACAGCACAATTTACTAACTAGAACAAGGATTAAACTAAGAAAAGAATCAAAGAAGACGATGGTAACTGGAATTCAAATCCCCCTAAGACTTCTTATGAAATCATGATTTCACTAATCAATTTAATTTATAGTTCATTATAACATGAAAATTCCTCAACTATTTTAATATTTTTCTCAAGACTATTAACATCTAATCCTAGGTTGATTAATTGAAATTTGTCTAATTAAAACCCCTAGAATTGCATTCAATTTATGAATTTCGCAATCAGGTTTGATCTTAATATAGAAGATTTATGTAAACCTATCTATAGGTTTACTTGCATTTCCTTTCAATTATGCTAGATTTATTCATTTAAATGAATTTTCAATATCAATTGCATAAAAATCATACATGAATCAGCATGCTAGCAATACTAATTCAAGAATTACTAAGAACGCATAATTGAATCTCAGTAAAACTAAAGAATGAAATAAATTAAATTAAAATTATTACAAGTTTTATCATAGGATTCTTCTAATCCAATTACCAATAAAGGTTTAGTTCCTAATCAATTGGTAATGAAAGTGGAAAATATTTAGCTAAATTCAAATGGACTAAGCTAACTAAAAATAAGGATAAGAGCCAATTGATTGTTTCCACTAGAATAGAAGTAATCACTAATTGGCTGGCTTGCATTCTAGGATTAAAATCCACTAAACCTCATCACTTGTCTTATCATTCCAATCACTTATAAAAGGTCTTCCTATATAGATTTCAAGCCACTATTAGAGAGGATTACTTTAAGGATTACAAGCTGGTGTAATTAAAGTTTAACTCTTATAGTTGGATTCAACTAGTGATTCAGTTCTAAATAACTTACATATGTATTGGTCTACTCATTTATGGTTTCCTAATAATATTAGTAAAGTTATTAAGTAGATACTAAATAAATTCATCTGGTTTGGTAATGAAAATAGAAAATATTTAGCTAAATTCAAATGGACTAAGCTATGTAAGGATAAAAATGAGTGGGGAGTTAGTATTATGCCAATAAGGGTTACTAACCAAGTGCAAATGCTCAAGAGAATATGGAGAATTCAACTCCTAATAGCTAAATTGGATTCATGCTTACCATATTAAGAATATAAGCTTATAGAAGTCATAACAAAGAATGATAAATTATGGACAATGACACATTCTCAAGTTGAAAAATAAGTATAGAATGGAGTTTTCACATAGCATTAGCGATGGATTCTCAACTTTCATTTGGCATGAAAATTCATCCAACCTAATACCTCTAAGTGAGGTTCATGAACTTAGCACTACAAGGAATGGAATTATAGATAATGCATCAGTTTATAAAGTTATAACTGTATATAGGAGACTGATCTCCAACGTTGAAAAGAAAACAATTCATTAATTATCTTTCGCCAAAGATGGAAGATCATATAAAATTAAAGACTCACCAAATTGCAGGGCTCACTAATGATTTATACGGATTACTAATAGTACGGTCAAATTTTCAAGTTTCCTTGGAACAATTTAGTCTAGTTTCTTTAAACTTGTCATAAAGCCTCAATTATGCTTTAGCTTTCTATCAAAGAGAGGTTAAGTACCTTGGGTTGATTAAGGAAGTTCTTTATATTAATTGGTATTTATGTGTTTCCTAATCAAAACTGTAGGGCATCTTTTCTTTGAATATTAGTTTACCTCAGGCATTTGGAATATAATTAAAGGTTTATATCATATTAATATCCATATCTTAAGTTTGTAAAATTTCATCAAATGGAGCTATAAACATCATAAGAGGAAAGAAACATATTGGATTGTTTTAAAACTTGCATTAAGTAATACTATATAAGGCATCTAGATAGAGAGGCACCATAAAATTGTTTAAAAGGATTCAGTTCTAAACAAAGGGTTATTATCACCATATTAAAAAACAATAGGTATAAGCTAAAGCCTTATAAGCTTTACTTGCAATTACAGTTAAGTACTATTGTTGAATTGGAAGATTTTACCTTGGATTAAAGCAGTAGAATTATTCTTCTTTTTAAAAAATTAAAAATTTTGTTATTAAAAATTGTAAAGAATGGGGCACCAAACTTTGACATGGAATAATACATAGAGTGTAATAAGGAAATTCCACTAACTTGAATAAATAAGGAACAAATGGAACTCATCATTTCAGGGAACCAACTGTGGTATTAATAATAAGGAAATAAAAGACTTCAGCAAATCCTTTAGATCCACCAATTTATTGAATTAGGGTTCAATTTCTAGAGGAATTTCAGAGGACACCATCATACTCCATCACATATTCTTGTTTAGAAGCGTAAAAAAAATAGGTAAGAATGTCCAAACTCTCCAATATTCTCAGTGGTACTACCTTAACTCCTCTTTTTGGTTAACGTAGGATAACCTAGACACCACCTAATTGTCTTATCCTTCATGGGCCAAATTCCACCTATATTAGGTATTTTATAGTTTCCAGTTTGTTATTTTCCATCACATGCTCTAATCTTTACCAAAATCTTGTTTAAGTCCCCAAGAGTCCATAATCACTTAGGAATAGTCCGCTCGTTTAGGAGGGTGTTGTAGGGATATAAAGAGTTATTCTCTAATATTGTAGAGAATACTCTTTAAGGTTTCTTAAAAAGGTCTTTCCTTCTTTTAGAATCTTCTAAGCATTTTTTCCATATCTCGTACATGCATATTCCAATTCCTAAAAGGTAGACCTCCTTAGAATTTTTAGGAATCTTAGAGATATCTAAGAACCATTTAAATATCTCTTATAATCTTTGGGAAGCAATGTTCTAGTGACATTTGCTTTTGATAGTGCTACAAAATAGTTACAAAATAGGGGCAAACAAAGAACAAATGTTCCCTATTTTCCTCCCTCTGGTTATAGAGACGGCAGTTGATGCTAAGGTTTAGGTAATGCAACTTGTCCAATGTATTAAGCTTATTTTTAATTGCCAACCACAATAAAAAGGAAACCTTGGGGAGTAAGATTTTGTTCAAAATAAGCTGGTTCCATTCAATTATAGGAGTAGATAAGTGAAAAACTTCCCTATATTTCTTATTAGAGAGCATATTGATAAGACTATTGTAATAGTCCAGGTTATTCAAATTAGGAGCATAAAAGGGGTCTAAATGATTCATTTCTATAGGTAAGTTCCAATCCCCTTCCTCAATCAAGAACTACACTTTAGATTGCCTAGGAAAATCCAATAAACAAATCCTAACAAATTAATTATTTATTAGGGGACCATTTCCAGTCTAATTATCAAACCAAAGGCTAGCTAGCTTTCCATTTCCAATTTTGAAAGTAACATCCTTCTCTATTTCACCCTTTAGCTTTATCAATTGGTTTATGAATTAATAATTAGAGGATTTAGGATTTAAAGACCATATGCTTCTTATTTTTAGAAAATAGTTGCTCATCCATCTTAGCCAAAGGGAGTTTTTCTCTAGGAGAATTAACCATAACCTATTTAATATTAGAATTTTGTTAGTAATCCTCAAAGAATGAACCCCCAAACCTCCTTTTCATTTAACAAAACATACTTCAGACAATTTTACCTTAGCTTAACTTCAATTTTCGGTTTGACTCTCTATAATTTCCTCAAAATTCTTTCGATGGTTTGTATAAGAATTTTATAAAACAAATATGAGCTGTAACAAATATATAGGGAGTTTAAGACTAATTTAATAAGTTGCACCCTACCAACCTAAGAGAGCTTTTTGTTCATCCATGAGCCAATTCTTTTCTAGATCTTCTCCATTAGAAGTATACAACGAGAAAAGATTAATCTTCTTATAGATACAGGAAGACCTGAATATAGTATAAGATAGCTTTTTAGTCATACTAGTTATTGCTCCAATGTAAGATTCTAAAGTGTTTGCCCTACTAAATGAAAAGTAATAAATTTTTCTTAAGTTAATTGCCAAACCATAAAGACCCTTAAATTGGAAAATAGAATATATTAGAAGCTAGATACATTCCAAGTGTGCTCCATAGAATAAAATTAAGTCATCAACAAAACACAGGTTAGTTAGAAGAAGCTCTATATTTGGAGTGGAATTTAAACTCAAGAGCTTTCCTTACATTATAATTGATCAGCTGTGATAAAGAATCCATACAAAGGATGAAAAGTTAAAGGGATTGGGGGCACCCCTACCTCATTTCCCTCTTCCCCTTAAAAATTTCTGAAGGAGTACCATTCACCATAACACTAAATGAGGTCAACGATATATAAGCTTTAATCCAGCCAATGAAAATAATAGGGAAACCTAAGATACTCATAAGTTAAAATGGGAAACCCTAATTAACACAATCAAAAGCTTTGTGAAATTCCATTTTTGTAAGGATATTAGATAAGGAATTCTTCTTAGAATAGCCTTTTAATAGTTCTAGGACAATCAAGATGTTATCTCCAATATTTTTACCCTTTATAAAGGCCTTTTGATTTTCACTAAATATAGAATTGAGTACTCCTTCAAGCCTATTAGCAAGGAATTATAATTCAACTTGCTTTATATAAAACTAACCTCATTCTAGCCTTTTAGGTAAAAACAACCATTTAATCCATCCGGCTCAAGTGTTTTATTGCCATTAAAATGAAAAATTGTTTCCACATTTTCTCTATCAATAATAGTCTTAATTAGTTCTAGGGAATCTATGTGTAAGAATCTCTTCTTAATGAATAGGCTTAAAGACTCCAGAGATGGAGATGCATCTGAAATAATACCAATCACGTTTTTGAAGTAATTAGTAGCGTCCCTTAGTAAGTTATTATGCTCTGTTAGGACTCTTCCATCTTTAGTATAAATAGAAGGGATTTTGTTGTGATTTCTCCTTACAACCAAAGATTTATGAAAAAACTTGGCGCATTTGTCCCCATTTTTAATCCAGTTACCCTAGATCTTTGTTGGATTAGAGAAGAGTGGTTTTTGGAAGCTCTTAAGAAATTCTCTTAGTCATTTTTCTCCTTTTCTAACAACATAGGGTCATCGGGATAGGAAATAATTGATTTTTGGGTAGCAATTAAGAACTCTATAGCTTTATCCATGGTTTCCTTTGTGTTAAGGCCTACTCTAGCATTGAATTTTTTCAGTTCCTCTTGTATTGCCTTCTAGTACCAACAGTAGGCAGTTCTAAGCCTTCCAGAATGGCTTCTTGAAAACCTTCAATCTCAACTAGATAATTGTTTAAACCTGAATGGTGCATGCCCACTAATCTTATTTAGAAGGCCTTTATTTTGATAAGGGTGTGATCAAATGTAAGAAGATCGTTAAAAACGGTCTTACTCTCAGAGAAAGCATTTAGCTAATTATAGTTCACCAAATACTTGTCCAATTTTTTCTTTGTGAACTAGTTTGAAGATTGTTTATTGGGTCCTATAAATAGGTTAATCACCGGTTCTAGATCAATCATCCTATACTTTCAACATAGTTTCCAAGTCATCAGAAAAGTTTCTCAAGTTGAAGTTGCCTTTAAATTTGGTTTTGTACAGAGTGGAATTAAAGTCTCCACTTATCAAACATGCTCCCAAGTATATTGCACTCATAGTATTCAAGCTATTTCCTTTGAAAATTCGGGTTAAAGCCATAGAAAACATATGCAAAGCAGTATAGATTCTTATTGATATATGATAGCTTCATATGCATGACCTGTTTATTTGAGTCCAAAGAAAACTAGTATTATAGTATACAATAATTCTTCCATATGCATGATGTTGATGGTTAGTAAGAAAATTCCAGCTAGGCCTCAATACTTTTTTAATTTATTTAGATTATCTAGTCTAATCTTAGACTCCAAAATACTCAAAATATAAGCTTCTCCTTAAAAACAAATCCCCTAAAACATTCAGCAGAATATTCACAGATGTGAAAGAAAGGAACCACCAACTTGCAGACAGAACTGTTAATTGGATCAAAGCTGCCATCAATGCTAAAAAATGCACAACACACTCTTTCAGCTGATATGAAAAAAAGATGGGAACTATAGTTTAGCTCAATACTTTGCTCCAGGATTGTCTTTGTAATGTATCATCACCCCTAGAATACTAGTCTTTTTGTAAAATAAATCAGAGCTATTAGCCTAGAACTCAATGTAAGTTGCTATAGATATGCCTATAATCAAAAATGGATCCTATAAAACGCCAAGCCTACATGCTGCTATAAATGACTTGTAATCCCGAGACGTGAAGGATTGCAGACAGCCTCTACCTAATGAAGAGGATTGCATTCCTTAAACTGCATTAATTTTCGGATAAACCAGTTTCCTTGTCATTACTTTTCAGTCATTTGACATGGACAGGAAAACAAGAATCAGAAATACGATGACCGTTCTCACTCCTGCAATTATGAGCATAGATATGCATTGCTATACTTGGTTTTTTAACATCATTCAGTTCTTTTAAATTGGTTGTCCAGCCAGAAACCGGCTATAAAAGTCCAGCGCCTCTTTTGGTTTGTACTCTGGGACAGTGTGTCCAGCTCCCTGCACCGAATTGCGAAGTAAAATATTTTGATGTCAGTACATATTTAATAAGTTTTCAAATATTGATACACATTTGCGCATACCTTTATGGTTAAAAAGGTCAGGTTATTCTCGTACCCTTGAGTGTATCTGCAATCAATCACACAAAAGACGATATTAATTGTAAGAAAATAATCTAAGTAACTCTTATTAATTCTGCACAAGGAATTCCACAGAAAGGCAGGACTAGTAAAATTTCAATTGCATGTGACAGGAAACATTTTACTAGGACTGGAAAGAAGAATCCTTCTTATTAATAATACATCTTCCTTTCATATTTGACCCAAGAATTATAACAGCAATACCCAGCAATTTGTCTGTTGGAAGTCCAGGGCCTCCATTCATCCACTACTTTATATCCCATTGATCTTGTCCAAGCCTGGCTCCCAGTAAATGGAACACACATGTCATGATCCCCACTACATTAATATTTGCAGATATTTGTATCAGTTTTCGAGAACATAAAATAATGCAACAAAAAGATAGAAACGGTATACACAGCAGGTAAGCACAAGATCAACAGAGACTGCAATTTGCATAGCTTAACAAACCGTATACTTAACAATGCTACCCATGAGTTGGTAGAATACAGCTGCAATTCAGTTTATCAAGCTTTAGATCCTTCTCAAAAAGTATCTTTGAAAATGCCAATTGTGTGTTAATAACATAAGCTTTTCCCTTCAAATTTTCAAAAGTGTTAAAAGTTTATATTCCACTTAGTATAAATCCTGGCACACTTCTCCTTGATAAGAAACTATGAAATATAACTTAATATCATAAATTAACTTGTTCAAAGTTGCATCACCTAGTTTTCTTCACTACTTATTTGCAATTATTTTGGTAAATAATTATATGTTATGTAGAAGTAGCATGGCTTACCCACACAAAATTTTCAGGACAACAGTATTCATAGGACAGAATCTTGTTACATAATTTTTTTGAATGTTTTTACCTGAAGGAGCTTAACATCTGTCTTCGGCTACAATTAAATGAATGGCAAAGAGAATGATAGAACTCTGGCTTTATAAACTAGAGAAAGTGTATGTTTTTGAACAGATAAAAGGCACTCTCCTGCTATTACAAGGGTTATTCTACAGGACACCCCTTCCAGAGCTGAAATGCTCCTCAGAAAGAAGGAAATTCTTTCTGTCTACAATATCTCTCTTCTTACTTTCCAATGCCCACCCCCCTCTCCCTCTTTGCCTCAAAACTACCTACTGAGGCCATTCTGTTACAAACCAGCCCCTGTGCCAACTCAGCCACTACCTAACTCACTCACTCACTCCTCTCTGCCCCCTCTTTCTTTCTTCTCGATTATACTCTCCATACCCTAGGCTTGTTTACGTCTCTTTTATTCTCCCCCTTCCTGAATTACCCTCGACCACATTGGTCCTAACAGAGAAGCAATTCAAATCACACATTACAACTTGTTTTCAATTTCTCCTTTTAAATTAAAAGATTCTTTCCAACAAAAAAGCTACATAGAAGCCAAATCTGAACATATACCTGAATATTAGTGCTCGAAGCCCCCTCAAAGTAAGGTTCTTGTGGTACTTTATCATGCTTCCAGCATCATGACGAAACTCAATACGATCAGTGCATAACTCCCAAACACCTGCTACATTCACCTATTTTCACAAGGTTTATAAGTTGAGCGATTCTGTTTCTGTTTTTTCATAAAACACAGCTAAGAATACTTACATCTTCAGCATGGATTGCTCTCCTAACTGCCTCATTATTCAGCCATGACATAGCTACTTCATCATCCTAAAGAGTCAAATTTGAAGATCAGCTCAAATAAAGCAAGAGAAAGTGAAATATAAACCCCACCCAACATCAATGATAAGAACTACATTAAATTCGGCAATATAGTGAATTTGCAGTTGAAAGTGACGTCAATAGCACCTCATTTGAAGTATTCCCCAACAATTAGAACTCTTACACCATTTCACAATTCACTCCAATTCGGAGTTCATAAAGAAGTCAATAAGCTAAACAAGAAGAATATAAACCAGATTTAACAGACTCACAGTGCAGGGAACACTCTCTCCATTCAAAAGCTGAGGCCAAGTTGGAACAATTCCATCTCTTACAGGAGCTCTGAGTGGCCAGGCACGACCAAACATCCTTTTCCTGACAGGAAGAGGCCTATCTGTTTTACCTAGTTGCTGAAAGCTGGATGGTAACCTAATTTTGCTATCTTTAGCTTCCCTGAGCTCTGCATCATAATAGCATGGTTCTAAAATATCGTATATGTTTAGACCATCAACATCCTGGGATCAATCAAATTGTCAGATTAATGACAGAGTAAATGATAAGAGTGCTAAAAATTTTAATAAAATTGCAATTAAGCTTATGCATTACCTCCTCAACTTTTGCAAGCTTGGAACTACAAGAATCAGTTTGTGGTCTATAGAAATTTCCACTGCATGCTCTGTTTACCTCCTGCAGTATAAAAGACATATTCACGTAGGATCCGTGCTCCTAGAAAAACATTAATTGAATAGAACAAAAAATGCAGATTTCTTGTTGAATCCAATAAGTGTTAAGATGATCATAACTGCCTAAAACTGAGACCTGCGCAAGATGGTCCAAGCTCTTTGTTCAAACAGAGTTTTAGTGGAAAACAAACATAAGGAACGCAGAAAAAAAAAAATCTTGAAAATGCATCTTATTGTGATATCCTTGCATGCTTCACGAACCTCATATAACTCATCTGAGATCAATCCCATCCCATGAGCAAATGGAACAAGCGCATTGCCATCAAACTCCTCATCTGTAACTCCATTTCCTACCAAATATCCCTGCACAACATTGCAGCCACAAGATCTCCTTCAGTATTTTTCTTTCCTTTTTGTTTCTTATTTTGATGCTTTCCTTTAGATAGTTCTTTTAGAAACAAAAGAATTTCTATAAATACACCTTGAAATTGAGGATAGGCTTTTTACCATCGTCAATTCCTGCAGAATAATCAGAATGAACATCAACTATTTGAACTTAATACCAAGGAATCCATATGGTAAACTAACTTTTAGTACCTTTCACTACTTCATAAGCAAGAGTTGGCACGTATACTCCAGCGTATGACTCTCCAGCAATAAAAAATGGGTTGGAAAGGAACTCTGGGTACAGCTCAAACCACTGGTTGCAAAATAGCAGATTGCTAATACCAAGGCATCCCTCAGAAGTTAAGGAACTGTATAAATGTGATTAAATTAGCATCTTTTTCCTTTCGTACCTTTAAGAGAAATATGTGGGAATCCAATGAAGTCTTCAAATCACCAGTGATATAATCAGTTTTATTCTCTGAATACGAAAAGCCCACACCAGCTGGAGAATCTAAATATATTACACTGGAAACCTAAAGTACAAACACTCAGAATGTTGTAACCAACATAAACAAGGTAAACTAAACAAAAAGGTCGAAATTCATAAACATGGTATACAACAGGGTATGAAGTTCGGTCAACCTTGGACCAACTGTGTTGATTCAGGTGCAGTTTAGGAAGATCTCCCTGTTTCTCTTCGAAGTTGAAAGGCCCTGCAAAATGCATTCAGAAGCCATATGTTTTAGAATTTAGAAATTTAGAAGAAAAAAATCCCCATTGGTATTAGACTAACACAGATATTCACAGGCAACAGGCAGAATCATTTTCCTTTCACTTGAAATTTAATGAACAGGTAAAAATTTTCTGGCATGATAAACGTCATATTGAATTGGTCAGTACAAAAACTCAGATGACTGAAATTACCACCTTAATCGTAAGATTACTTTCATAATCTCAATTGATCTTTTCTAAAACGAAAATATAAGCAAAAGAGGCAAATCAGTTTCCAATGAATGATTTCTTTTGATGAATATCAATGTACCATTTACAGAGAATAGTGACCAGTAACAACCAACTTAGAACGTTGAACGGAAAATTTCGACTTTCCAATGTTATACCACTTAAGAATCATAAGCCATAATCCCAAAACTGAAGAAACAGACATGGCCAGTGAATATTTACCCCACTGTCACTGCCAATTTCAAATTGAAAAAAACAGAGACATGTAATAATTATGATACATATCAAATATAGAACACACACAGCATTTTAATATCAAAAAGAGAGCGAATGAAACTGGCAACAGCAGTTGCAGTACATATAAAAAAACAACAAAAGAATCCTGATTTTAGGCTCATACCATGCTCATAAACGAACCCATCAAAGCTAGAGCATCCAGGTCCACCATTTAGCCAAAGCACCACAGGATCCTTTGCCGGGTTCCTTTCAGACTCGACGAAATAGTAAAACAATCTCCTCCCATGAGTTTCATCGATTGTCACATACCTTCAAAAATATCCCGAGACACATAACACAGGGTCAAGTAGAACTAAAATTCCCAGAAACAGGGAAGTGACAGATATAAGTAGAAGTAACCGATAGTCAATAACATGGTCAACCCAGAAAAGCAATAACAATTGCGTTAATGTAAGCACTGGGGTGTTGGGAAAAAGGAGCCTACCCGCCATAGTGTTTCGAGGGGAGAGTGCCAGAAAAGCCAGGAATTTGAGTGACAAGAGCAGTTTCAGGAGCGGAGTGAGCAAGCAGTAGAGAACTCCACAAGAGGCAAGCTATCCTAAACAAGATGATGGGACTGCCCCTACCCATGGCAATTGGAACTTCAGAGGTTGGAAAGTCTAGGACAGACATATACACCATTGAGGTATGCGAGAATCGTATATATATAGTGGAAATCGCTAGTGGTAGGGAATTATATTTGCTTACAAGTCAAGGTAAAGAGAGATGGACACATTGTGTATTGAAGTTATCCGGAAATTGCTCCAATAAGAGACGTACACTTTTCCGAAGATCATTAGAGATATAGATGAAGCTATATCGAGTATCGAGTGGAAACACGGGTGCATAAATTAGCCCTGATAATAGAATAAAAAATGCTGGATGGGCGGCTGACACAAGAAGGAATCAAATGGGCATGAATTTCCATACTGGCAACTTACACGAAAAAATGGGCAGTCGCGATCGCTATGGGGTTTTTAAGTAAGTTTAGCGCTTGAGGCTTAGGCTTATTGGGTGCTTACCATGACCATGATGTCTTGTCTCATCTTAGCATGTTAACCTTCTCAGCTCTTATTTTTCATTTCTATTCTTACAGCGTTAAATTTCAGAATCAGACCATTCACTACAGATTTTGAACTAATTAAATCTCAAAGGTTCACTTTTTCTAGCCTTTCCCATTCCTCAAGTTTATGAAAATAAGGGGACAAGTTTGAAACAAATATTCGATAAAAATAATGATTATTAAAAACATTCAACCTGTTCAATCGATTAAATCGTAAAAAGAAAAAATTTAACTAATTCAGTTGATTAAATCGTAAAAATTTTGAACCGTCGGTCAATTTTTATAAATTAATAAATTTTTATAAACCAAAATAAATCAATTAATATTTATTTAATAATTTTTTAAATTAAATTTTAAATTTTTAATAGATAAAAACAATCTCTTTTAATCATATTTTAAATTATTTAATTTTATTAAATCATTAGCCAAATTTATAACGTTTCATACTAATTGAATCTTTTAAATCTTAAATCTAATGTCATATAGTTTTAACTTTCAGTCTAGTTTTTAAAATATAATTAAAAGCATAGAACGTTTTCATGCCTGAGAGTTAAAAAAAATACCAAGCAATATATATTATATTTAGAATAACACTTATCAACTTTTTAAGTCACTTTAATTACATCAAAGTACATACAACCTTATACCAACTTAATTAAGTATACATATACTGAGGACGAATGATTGAATGAGATGGACAACCACAAAATTCCATCCCACCTTCTATTTCATCAATGGCTTGGTTCTTCCCTCTGGTCACGCCTGTGACTTAAATAGTCACAGCCGTGACTCATGTCATTTATTTGTTTTTTTTTTAGGTTCTCTTCCTAAATACATCTTACTATCTACTAAGAGCGAATGTACAAACACGTTTTTCTGCATGTTGTCCTATTCCCCATTTGTTTTCTCTTCTTCTTCTTTATGCATATGTTGCTTGTAATCTTTCATTCATTATTAAACTATATCAAACCTCACAGGTTTTGTTTCACTCTGTTCTCTGAAACCCTCTATCTTTTGAGTGAATCAAGCTCCCACTTGATAAATAAGATCAAGTTCTTTAAGATACACTGAATCAAACATGAAAAATAACCTAATTATAATAAAAACAAAAAGTTGCTGAATTTATGCTTCATTTCATCACATGTTACTTGCAGGATTCCAGGGTTTCTTTAAACTCGAAAACTTTTTACCTTTCTGCTTAATATATTCATAATCTGTATGTATATACAGACAAAACACACAGAATTGGAATGGTCAACCAATTCATTATGAAAGGAAAAAATCCATAAGTCAAGGGACTACATTCTCTCTCGCTTTGTTAGAAGTTTCTTTCACAGCGGTTCTCTAGAGACCAAACAAATAGGTGAGGTCAAAGCTGTCCCTGTCAGTTATAGAAGTTTCAGAGCAGGAAAGTGAATACTTGTGATAGTTTTGGAGTATATTGAGGACCAAGTATACAAACCTCCAAAGAAAAATAGGTGAATATATGCATTTGTGTTCCTAAAAAAAGTCCAAATCATCAACTTCAAATAGTCACTAACCTTGGTTTAACATTGCACCATGACTAGCTATAAATTTTTAGATAAATAGGTATGTTTCTTGATTGGTGTATCAACCATGCTTCATTTTCTTATCACTCCAACAACTTCAATCTCTTATCGAATCTAAATGATACTAACAAGCTTGATCCTCGTTGGTGATCAAATATATAGCAGAAGCAACCAAGCGTTTCTTTAAAAAGATGAGTCTGTCGTTGAGGAGGAGGACGAGTAGTTGTATCGACGTCAACACCTCTCAGTTGTTTGTATTGACTGACATTGACGAAGACTATGATGGATCAAGCAGCGATGATGATGACTCATATATCGAAATGGCTATTGGAAACACACCTGTTCTTGAAAGAAATCATGATATGGATGACGGTGACGAAGCTTCAAAGCTTCCTTTATCTTTCTCATCACACAGAGTTCCTTTTTCCTATATCATATTATCCACTGAAACGGATTCTTTCACAACCTCCACCACCACTATCTTTTCAATCATGGATAACCTACCATGTAACAACCCATCTCCTATATAATTGTGAGACACTTATATGACTTGAGAGAAATGAACGTTGGACACAAGTTATTTGTGACTTACATATTGTATGTCACATTCGTATAATTGTACATACTTTTCTTTGGCATTTTTCGGGTAAGTATGCCAAATTGTAATTATGCCGAATGGTGAATTAGTGGAGGTAAATAGTACACGT
>JAOQMS010000004.1:18387576-18400953 GCA_027563885.1 Erythroxylum longipes | reverse complement strand
TCTCTCACTACCAAAATCATCAAAGCAAAACATGAACCTATCCACACTTCTCATGTACTGCTCGAAATTTTCTAAGAACAATTTCAGGGTCTAACAAACCAGTAGGCTACAGATGGGTTTTCATAGTCAAACATAAAGCTGATGGCATAGTAGAAAGGTACAAAGTGAGGTTAGTGGCCAAAGGATACACTTAGATCTATAGGATTGACTACATGGAGACATTCTCACTGGTTGCGAAAATTGATACCATCAGGGTATTATCATCCATAGCTACCAATTGTGACTGTCCACTACACCAGTTTGACGTGAAGAACGCTTTCCTTCATGGAGACTTGAAAGAAGAAGTGCAAATGGATATTCCACCAGGATACGAGGCAATTGAGAATTAAAGAATGGTTTGCAAACTGAAACGATCCCTGTATGGACTTAAACAGTTACCCAGGGCTTGGTTTGGGAGATTCACCTTAGCAATGATGAAGTATGGATACTCACAGAGCAACACAGACCATAAGTTGTTCGTGAAGAAAAAAGGTAACCTTATCACGTTACTCATTATTTATGTTGATGTTATGGTAATTACAGGACACGACATAGATGAGATACTCCAGAATAATCTATCTTACGAATTCGAGATTAAGGATCTAGGAGGTTTGAAACACTTTCTGGGAATTGAAATGATGAGGTCAAAGCAAGGAATATTCATCTCTCAGAAAAAAAAACATCTTAGATCTTCTAGCCAAAGTGGGCTTAATAGACTGCAAGCTGACTGATACCCCTATGATCCAGAACCATTACTTGGGAGTTTTTTCTGATCAGACATCCACCAACAAAGAACAATATCAGAAGCTTGTGGGAAAGTTAATTTACCCATTGATACATGTTTAATTGTTGATACATTTAATTATTTACACTTAGCAATTAATGATACGAAAATGCTTAAGATACTTACTTTAATTCATATATGATTTTAGGTACAATTTGGAAACAAAGAAATTAAAGTGAGCCGAAAGTATTGCATTTGGGTCGATTTTCGAAGAATAATTGTCACTTGTCTTTATAGAGCAAGAAGAAGAAAATTAAAAGAAAAGAAGAAAAAAATTAAAATATAGAGAAGAAGAAGAATGCTTGCTGAAAAAATGAAGAAAAAAATCAATAGCAAGTAAAGAATGAAACGACAGCACATTAAGGAGTAGCAGATGAACAAAACGACAGTGCAAGATGAACAAAATGACAATAACACAACCCAAAGCAAAAGAAAGCTAGCCCATACGTTAAATGCTAACGTTAAGCGATGTTTAACACTAGCGTTGCACATGTGTAAATGCAGCATACAATAGAGAAAGGGAGCAAGGTTTTAAAAGGAAGAGATGCGTACAGGGAGTGGGGGGACGATAATCTCTCCAAGTTTATTTGTCCCATCACGCTACAGTAAAAAGTGAGTGAAGTGTGGCGCTACAGTGGGAGATGAGTGAAGAGAGCTGCGTGAAACAGAGAATAGAAGTGTGGTGAATAGTTCGGTGGAACAAAAGCCCTAAGTTTATCTGTCACATTATGAACAGTAAATAGGAGAAGAAGGTTGCGGCATTGAGAAGAGAGTAGCTACGGTTTTTGGTGGGGATAATTATTATAGGGTGGAAGCATTGTTTTGGGAGACTTATGAAAGGCTAAACATCCCAATGCCGGTTCAGAGGTAACATCGACGCCGACGACCTAGGTTAAGTATTTTTTATTGTTTTTGTTGTTTCTTTCTCTCATTATAAATTGATTGTGTTATCCTATATTAATTGATTTGAGTTTTGTGTATGGATAATCAGATTTTCATTATTGTTCGGTTATTTGTTTATGAATCCATACGGTATTGTGAAAGGATGATTTTAATGCGTTCATTGAATTGTTTGATTGCATACCCATTGCTAGAATTTTGATAAAATCCGTAATTGTTATGTTGAAATTCATGTGTAGCGACTAATGATTCGTAATCACTAGGGATAACATGACCTAGGTTAAATGACTCATCGTATGCGGTTGTTGCCTTGATTAATCGGTTTTCCTAATTCGTAATGCTATTGCCTAATTTGGTGGTTAGATTTAATTAATGATTGTATCTTGATCAAACAAAATCTAAGGGAAAAATCAGATTAATTATTAACCTATGATTAATAGTTTCTAGGAGAGGTTTGAGAACAACAAATCAATAAAATATGCTTAATTAGGGTGTAGGCCGAGATTGAACCAAAGAACCAGATCCCTACTGAATTTCCCAATTTTACCATTTTTCGTATATTTCTTTAATTTGTTTTTATTAGTTAGTTTCATTTTATTTTCTTATTTCAAAAATCCAAAACCCCCCATTTTTCTGAAACACTGATTCATTTCATTTTATAAGCTAACCAAACACTCCCTGTGGGATCAACCTAGACTCACCATCGCTACAGTAGTAGTCTAGTTATTTTATTTTGACTAGCGTTATGACGCGCCAGTTATATATTCTATACCAGAATAGAAATTGCTTATACCGTAGGAGTCGTAAGTCAATTCATGCACAATCCAAGTAAGGAGAACATGGAGGCTGTGATTCGGATCTTGAGGTATCTTAAATCCTCACCAGGGAAAGGGTTAATGTTCTTAAAAAATGGGCATGCCAAAATATCTACCTTTATATATGCTGATTGGGCAGGAAGTATCTCATATCGATGATTAACATCTGGGTACTTCATGCTTGAAGGGGAAACCTAGTCACATGGCGAAGTAAGAAACAAAAAGTAGTGGCTCTCTCAAGTGCTGAAGCTAAATTTTGAGGAATAGCTTGGGGAGTGACATAGATACTATGGTTACGGAAACTCATATCTGAAATAGGATTTCCACTTGAAGATAGTATTGAGTTATTTTGTGAAAATAAAGTAGTAATCAACATCTCCCATAATCCAGTACAGTATGATCAAACCAATCATGTAGAAATTGATTGTCACTTCATTAAAGAAAAAATTGATATCGAGGTTATCAAACTTCCATTTGTCAAATTCGAAGATCAACTTGTGGATATCTTAACTAAATCCGTGTCTAGTTAGAACTTTTATAACTCGCTTGTCAAGCTGGGCATGTGCGATCCCCATGCACCCACTTGAGGGGGAGTGTGATCACGAGTTATAATTTAGGATGTGATTAAGAGGGAATCATGTAATTGGGAGGTGATCTTGTAATTAGACTTAATTGATTAATTAGGACCATAAATTGTGCTAGAAATTATGGATATTTTACCTATAAATATTGTACAGTGTAAAGGGAGCATACACAACAAATTTGGAGAATATCTTTTCTTCACCAATTCCTTGTGTTTTTTTTTCTCTACATTATTTTCTACAATTTTACCTATAAGTGTTGGCCTTACATGAGACTTTGATGTGTGCATAAAGACATAACATGAAAGTAAAGCCATTGCTTAAGTGATCTATTCGCCCACAATTGTAGAATTATAAAAGTTAATAGTTTGTACTTTTATGATGGAGTTCTTATCTACATGTATTATGTATTCATCCCATAAGTGTTTCATGATATGTGTGATAAGATGCTCAGTATAAATCCTATTTTGTGGCTTTAAGTGTCGATATTATCCTATATTTGTGTTGATCTTTTCATTATCAATTTTGCACTCACATTCTCTGTAAATGATAATAGTGTCACAATTGAAACCATCGCTAGTTTCAATTTTAAAAAATTAAAGTAAGATGTAAAATTTGTGTTAAAGATGGCAGATATCAACATAGCCATGATTAAGGATAAGCCATCGGCACCTATATCTATCAGTTTGGAGGCTAAGAGAGTAGCATATATAGCCTTGGAAAGGTCAAATAGGATGTATTATTTTCTTCCACATATATATGTTAGTCAATCTAGTATTGCTAGAATTCTCGAGGGTGTTGTAAAGAGTATGAATATGAGGTATTTTTTCTGTAAGAAGGGATATAAGAAGTTGGAATTCCATAAATATAAAACTTGGAAAGAAAGGGTTATCAGGTAACTTCATAGCTTGTATGATACATAGTTTAATTTTACTATAACCACATCAAGTTCTTGGGGACTAGATAGTGGAGTCTCTAATCATGTTGTTTCTATAATGTAGGGATTCATACAAAAGAGAAATTCAAATGGGGAGGAGGAAAAATTGATGATAGGCAATAATAAAGAAGTTGACACACCTTAAAAGACATGATGAGGTTAATATAAATCATAAATAATTTACTTGATTATCTTTGGGATGAAGCTATAAGGACTGCCTTATATATACTTAATAAAGTCTTAAGTAAACCAATTTAAAAAATGCTTTTTGAAACATGGAAGTGGTTGAAGCCTAGCCTCACTCATCTTCTTGTATGGGGCTTCTCTGCTGAGGTACGTTTATATAATCCTTGTGAAGATAAGTTTCATTTTTGTTCTACTCGTTATTATTTTATTGGATATCTCGATCACTCTAATTGATACATATTTTACTATAGAGATAGAGGATCTAGCTTAGTGGAATCACAAAAAACTAAGTTTTTTGAGTATAATGTCTAAAATGAGGGTGGTCTACCTCATCTTGATGAGGGTGGTCATTCTCACCCTTCAGATGATAGAAGAGTGGATACCACAGTTTTTCATATCCATCACTGATACTGTCAGAACTAGTAGATCAAGGTTTCAGTACTATACTAGTGTAGGAATAGAAACTCATACCTAAACAAACTAAGATTCCTGAGGTAAAAAAGCATATTGAACCAATTCAATTTAGAAGATCCACTAAAGTGAGAAGAATTGTTACCTTATCTAGTTACGTAGTCTATTTAGGTAAACAAGACTATGATATTGGACATGTAGTAGATCCAGTTACTTTTACAAAAGTTGCATTTGAACCTCATTCAGATTTATAGTGGGGTGCTATTAGGGATGAGATGCAATCCATAAGTTATAATAAGATATGAGAGCTTGTAGATTTACCTCATAACTGCAAACCTATCAGTTATAAATGAATTTATAAGACCAAGAAGTACTCTCAGTGTAAAGCTGAGAGGTTTAAAACCTAGTTGGTTGCCAAAGGATTCACTAAGAGAGAATGAATGTACTTTAATTTTAAATTTTCTCCTGTATCCTTTAAGGATGCATTTAGAGTGATTACGATAATAGTGGCTCCTTTTGATATGAAGCTATATCAGACAGATGTCCAAACTGATTTCTTGAATGGAGACCTCTATGAAGAGGTCTATATGGAATAACCTGAAGGATTTCAGGATCAAGACAAAGCTGACATTGTTTGTAACATAAGAAAATCTATATATAGTTTGAAACAAGCCTCTAGAAAACGTTACCTAATGTTTAATGAGGTTGTTACCTTATTTGGCTTTGTGGAAACTAAAGTTTAAAGATTCCTGTATTACAAGGTTAGAGAGAACAAGGTTATCTTTTTACTTTTATATATGAATGATATATTGCTTACATCAAATGACTTAACCATGTTACATGAAGTTAAGTAGCTTTTGGCCAAGCATTTTAACGTAAAGGAGCTTGGTAAGGCATCTTTTGTCTTAGGTATTTAGATTTACTAGGACAAGTCTCAACACTTGTTGGGTCGCTTGTATAAAGCATACATTAAGTGTATGTTGCAAAAGTTTAATATAGATAATTGTAAGCTTGTTGTAGAACCTACCTTTTACGGTGAGATATTATATTTGGCATATTGTCCAAAGAATGATAAAGAGAGAGAGACTATGAAAAATGTCTAGTGAAGTTGGTAGCCTGATGTATGCTCAGGTGTGCACTAGACTAGACATTGCATTTCTTGTTAAACTATTGGGTAGGTATTTGGCTAACCCAGAAATAAACCATTGGATTGTAATCAAACATGTGTTGAGATATCTTAAGGGAACTAAGGATTATATGTTGATATTTAACAAAATCAACAATTTATACCTCATAGTTTATACAGATTCAGATTTTTCTAGTGCCTAATTCAAAGTTGTGAATACAGTACCGTATCAGCCCTGGTACCAAATTGGGTTTTAGTATGGTACTATACTGGTGCCGGTCAATATCGGGTACCGTTTTTGTAATTTTTAAATTTATAAAATAGTCCCTAATTTTTTAAAATCACAAAATAGTTCATTGTCATTTTGTTCAGTTGTCACATTGTCATATTCTCAGTTTTAAGTTGAAACTTTCAACTTTTTAACTATTAATTCATTCGAGCCTTGCATTTCATTTACCAACTTCATAAAAAAAAATTAAAATAAATCCCACATAAACTAAACCACAACTAAATCAAACCATAAACTAATAAAACAAAATCGTGCATCATTTCATTTAACTCCAATTTAGTAACCAACCCAACATAAATCACAAATCTAATTCACAATTTAATTCCAAATTTCAACTTCCAACCCATTCACAATCACAAATGCAATTAAGCAGAAAAAACACCAATTGAACACACACCCAAATAAATTCACAATGTATTTACTTTGGATTTTTGGGTTGGTTGGGTTTAGATCTGATTTACTATAGATATGGTGATTACAAATGTGTGGAGGAGAGTGGTTGATGTTCTAGAGGAGGATAATGTCATAAAGGAGGTGCGGTGGTAGCTTGGTCCACGTGGAGGAGGGTTGAAGCCTAAAAGTGGTGGTGTGGTTTGCATGGAGGAGGGCTAAAAATGGTGTGGTGGTGTCGTGGAAGAAGATGAAAGTCGTACAGTGGTTTTATTGTCACCAGAGAGGGAGAAGCAGACATCGGAGATGGAGAGGAGAACGAGAGAGAGAGAGAATGGAGAGTGTGAGATAGTGAGAGAGAATGGAGGACAGTGGAGAGTGTGTGAGTCTGTGAGAGAGAGAAATTGAGAAACAAAAAATCAAAAGGTAGCAAATGAGGGTCGAGGAGGTAGGTAGGTAAAATTTTTTTATTTTTGCTAAACAGTCCGTAAAATTTCTAAAACTTACCTACCACACCAAAAATCCACTAGTAGTCGGTACCATTAACATTGATACCATTCCATTTTTAGGCCAGTAAGGTACCTTTCGGTTGGTACCAATCGATGGATGGTATGTAAAACTCAGGCCTAAATGATAGGAAGTCCACATTAGGGTACATTTTCATGTTATTAGATGGTGCAATATCATAGAAGAGTATCAAGCAGATACTAGTAATTTTTTCAACTATGTATGCATTACAAGAAAAATGTCGTTTTGCGATGAAAATTACCGACATAAAACTTTAAGATTCCATCGGTAAGTTAGTTTAGCGATGGACTTTACTGATAGACAAAGACATCAAAAAATGGCCGTAGCTAATAATTCCCAACGGAAAACAAAATGTTCGTCGATAAAATTACTGACGGATAACAAATGTACCGTTGGTAAATATGCCGACAGTTTCTTCTACGATTGACCATCGGTAAATTTACCAACAATTTTACCGTTGGGCATTGATTTTCCATCACTGATTGCCTACGATATTTGTTCCTTCGATAATATTCCGTTGGTAATTTATAATTTTCTTGTAGTGATGTGGAGTTTGTGGCATGCTGTAGGGCTACTTTACAAGCAGTTTGGCTCAGGAACTTAATTTCTATGTTTTCTATATTTGATTCAGTTGCTAGATTCATTTGATTATATTGTGTAATCTTTCCACTATATTGTTTAGTAATAACCATAAAAAGATCACAGTGCCTAAGAATTTGGAGGTCAAATATTAACCATAAAGGAATTAATTCAAAAAGGTAATAATGAGGTGGAGCATTTGGAGACCGAGTACATGTTTATTGATCCTTTAATTAAAAGACTTCACCCAGTTATTTTTTAGAGACATGTGTATAGTATGAGTTTATTGAAGTCCTTAGACATAATTAGTCAAGGATCATATATTTGCTCTTGATACATTTGTACAAATTTCATATACTATGGCAATATATTTTGATACAAACAAATGATCATCATTTTCTTCTCAGTTTTACAATTTGTTGTATATTGTCATAATATAGGTGAAATTCTTAAGATTTGTATCAATCTTAAGCACTTTAAAGTTCATTGGGCATATATATACAGTTTGACCTTGATCCAATGTCTTTACGACACATACATATACATATATAAATCTATGGATTTGATAAGACATAGGGGATATAACTGTTTAATTCCATAAGGTTTTTCTTTAATGCAGTTTAGCATTAAGTAAGAGAAAACAAATTTATTAGCTGCATTTAAGCATAAGGTTCAAAGAAATTGAGACTGACAAATAGAGCAATCATACATTTTAGGTCATACCAATATCATTATAGTTTATCAGACTCTATTTTCTCATTCATGTTAGTAAGGTATTGGATATGTGTGATTATATTGGATCTGTGTCATATATGACATATGCATTTGATATTTTTTAGTATTAAAAGCCTTATAGAACTGAATGACAAACTTTCATTATCTTTAGATCAAATGTTTTAAATTGATCAACCTTTACATTGATTTTGCTTAACCATTTTTAGTGTTTTTATTGTTGTTATAGCTATTGTAATTAATATTTGTCTAAGAGGGAGAATACTAGTGATTTTTAATTGGATAATTATTAATTACGAGTTTTTATAAAATTAAGGTTAAAAATAAAAATTGATATAGAATAAAGATAATAAAGAAGCCCAATGAAAGATCTGGATAAATAGGTTGAAGTCTAGTGAGAAAATAGACTCTAATCAATGTGGGTCGGTTATTTATTAGGCGTATGATGGGGAGGCCCAATCGGGTTACTATAAATAGCTGCTAAGCTCTCCTATTGCTTGATTATGTAAGTTCTTGGATATTCAATTTCTTTAACTCATTAAGCAGCCCACACATTTAGAAAGATGCAGAAAGACGTTAACAATATAAGGATACACAAATTTCATAAAGATTGATAGAAAGTTTCATGAGCTTATTTATACATTGATGAGCCTATTCAAGTAGTTCAACAACTTGTTCATATGAACTGGAATCTTAATTAATAGGATATATGACACCTATGAAGATTGCCAAGTATAGAGTTTCTATTATCAATTGTATTCAAGCAAATCTCAGACATCAAGTTATGAAACGAATGAATGCAATTGAGATATTCAAATATAATACCAATAAAAATTGGTTTCACTGATGGAAGATATTAAACCAGAAGCAACCAAGGACCATGTAACCTTAAAAAGAAATGGGAATCTTGGGAGGAGCCATAATACAGATTGTCGCACCAAGAAAAGAGAGGCACCTCATTTGGATTAAGCTTAGAACTATTATGGAACAAAAGGAAGAACCCAGTTTTGTTCGACACTTGAAAGGTTTAAAAGTTACAACTCAGTTATAACTCAGCAAACCAAAAGCCATTACTAAGATTAAAGCTTTAAACGTTACAAAAACATGTTTAAAATGAGTTTGAGTGTAATGATTAAAAGAAGGAGGATGTTTTCATATTAATGTTCAACCAAAACAATAAAAAAGAGATGATTTCTCTTGAAAGGGTCATAATGTCACCTTTTAGAACCTCAAAGCTTATGGATATAGTATTTGATTAAGTACGAAGAAAAATAGTGATAGAGAATTTACTAATAATACAAGTTGGAATTATAACTTCAACAGTTGAACGAATGTTAAAAAGAAATAGGCAAAACAATAGTATGAGAGCTTACAATTTTTTGATGTTAGATTCGTTGAGGTTATAAAAAGACGGGGACTACCATCTAATTTTGAATGTATTATTCTATATTACAACCTAATATATAAGAAATCCTTATTCATTTATATCTTTAATTCAAAGGCTAACCTTAAATGTATATTAAATATAAATGTTCAAAAATATTAAATTCTAAATTACAAAATTATTTAAGAAATAAATTATATAATATATAATTAAACACAAAATATATTTTTCATTCCAATTCTTTTTAAAATAATTTAGCACAGTTTAGTCAGTTCTTTTTTTGGGGCATTATAAAATATCCAAAACCTTACTAAATTAAAGTAAATGATCAATTTAATCACGCTATAATGGTACAATTTTATTTTGTATTATTTTACTAATTTCTTTTAATTTGATTTGGAATATCTAAGATCCACGTCTACTTATATATGTTTGATGTGACATTTATTACATATTTATTTTTTAAAGAAAATAAGAGTATTTGATTGCTAAATATTATAAGATTATATAATAATTTAAATTTAAGGAATTTTAAAAAATCTTATTTTTTGAGAATGTATATGTATACTATCAAACTCATAGAATTGAGATATCAAATCATATTTAATAACAAATTCACTAAAGAAATGGATAGCAAAAACAAGTTTCTTTTCAAATAGTAGGAAGTCTTGATTTATTTTGACTTTCTTTTTAATAAAGTGACATTTATACTTTTCTAAATGCATTTTTAGGTAAAATTAATTTGTTTTAAAAATTTAAGTTTAAGAAATTAGTCTTAATTGTCAAATCAAAATTAACAATATGAATTTAACTTAAAATTTTTAAGTTTAAGTTGGGCCGAGCAGATCATGCTTTAGTTGTTGCTAATTTTACAAACTCCTTCATGTTCTAGGTTTTTTTAAATAATTTTTTTCAATATTCTGTGAGACACGTTAATTAGGCCAACAGATAACAATACATATGTTTCTCCTAGAACTCTCCCAACCTTTGTATATCACCATATTTCTAATCCCACCTAACACCTTAACTTTACAAGCTGTTTGGAATGGCCTGAATTGAATTCAATTGCAGTATTGAATTCACTTCAGGCTTTTAGAAACACAAAAAAGGGATGGGTTCAATTCATGTATGTAATTCAAACTCATCCTTTTTATAAATTGAACTCACTTCTCCGCATTGGTATTGAATTCACTCCTCTAAGCTTTACGCCCTATCTCTCCTTTCTTCTCTTCTCTATTTACCAATTGCAAACCCTACATAAACTTTTAATTTATGTTTGATTGTAAACTAGTTGGAAACTTTTTCTTTCCACCCGTTATATTCTCTATAATGTAATAATATAATTTTTGATTTTATTCTACTTTATCTTTTCCGTTAGTTCGACTATAGTGTATTGTGACTTGTGAGTTTTAACTTTTAATAAAAATATGTTTAATTAAATTTGTAATTTTTATTTTTAGTTTTAATTTTTCTAATTTTTCTAATTTATGAATATGAAAAATTAAATTAAAATTTCTATTTTTATATAAACATTTAACTCACTTAAAAATTTATAATATTAAAATTAGATATTTTATAATTTTAATTTTATAAAATAAGAATTCTCTTTTTAATTCTATTAAAATTTAATAAAAATATAAGTGTTTTTGATTTTTATATTAATAAATAAAATTATTCGTATTATTTTATCGAGTTACTATTTTCATTAATTATAAAAATAAATAATTTTTAACCTATAATGCTAATTAATTTTACCTATAATTATAATATTTTAATAATAATTAAGAATATATTAATCACCGATTTATAATTATCAATGAATCTTTTTACTTATATACAATAATCCTCGTCATTCAATCGAAAATCATATGATATAACTGCATTGTGAAAGTTAATATAATACTACCTCGAGTACTACTTTAAACTATATATTAATTGTAACAATTTGCACATTTTATACTCTTGATCTTTCTGAATAAAGTACATTTGATTATTTCATATATTATTTTTATCTAGTTTTCTACTTAAGAATACTTTCTTTACATTTGATGTAATTAAGATCTATTATGGTCACCAAAACTAGAATTAATTGGAATGAAGAAAATATCTTATTATTTAATAAGATTATTTTTTAGTCAACGGTAAAAATGTCATATGAAATAATTGAATTCATTTTGATTGTGTTCCGAACAGTGTAATTGAATTCAATTCTAATATTACTGGATTTGTTCCAAACAGTATAAATTGAATTCAATTCAATCTCATTAATGTAATTAAATCCAATTCGTTAATGAATTCAATTCGAAGGTTTCCAAACGACCTGTTACTCCTTCCATTTATCCTTACCTTCGAATCCCTTATCTTCGTTCTTCTACCAACAATCTTTTCTTCTTCTACTACTTCCTCCATTATTCGATTCTCAAATATCAGAGCTTGGTTTGCGTTTGAGGATTATTTCTTTGAAAGGTATTCTAGTCCTTGCATCACTTTAGCTTTCCTGTCTATATCTTTTTAACAGTTTTCCTGCTTTGTCTTCTCCCAAAATCTACCTTTCCATTTCCAACTACAATCCCATCCACAAGACTGCAACTTCTAAGCCATTTCCTCTTCTACTCTCCTAAAATCCTCCATTTGCTCTTCCTTACTCTAAAACCTCCCCCTTATCAGACAATGCAACACCCAAAGAGAACATATCTTTATTTATTAGAAGATGGAAACAAGTTGTAGGAGATCTACCTCAGCTTACTTTCCAATATTGCCCTCCTAAATTGTAAGATGGAAGAACCATTGTTGCTCTGAATATGTAGAATCTTCAAGTTGAAGCTAGTAACTGGTAAACAACACTAGTTAGATTCTTCATGGATTCATGACCTCCATTTTCTATCATACACAGATGGGAATTTAGTCACTGGAAAAACAAAGGTCTTACTGAGGTACTTTTATCAGAAGAAAACTTAACTTTATTCATCTTTTCATCTCATGATGAAGCTAATAAGATAGTTAAGGAGGGTCCTTGACACATTGTTCATTCTCCTTTACAAAACTGAAAACCTAATATCAAACTAGAGAATGTTAAAATCCACAATATTCCCCTTTGGATCAACATTCATAATATACCTTTATAGTATTGGACTATTTAAAGTCTGAGCTTATTAGCTAGCTATATAAGGAAACCCCTAGTATGGATGAAATTACAACAAAGAAGAAGAGAGTCAGTTATGCTATAATCTGTGTGAGTATGGATATCACCAAGGAATTGCTTGAGAACATCCCTATCATGAGACTGGGTTTAGAAAACAATATAATTGAGAATAGTTTTCTAGTCTCCTATCATTGGAAGCCAACTCACAGGATTTAAGAGAAAATATGAAAACCGGCAAGGGAAATATTTAAAAGAGGTGATGATTCTGAACTAATGGAGCTAGAAATTTAAAGAAACCCCAACATATCCTCAGATGAACCCCTAGCTGCCAAAGATAATCCAACAGTTAAAGAATCAAGTTTGTTAAAGTAGGAATTGAAGATTTTATAAGCTTTCCTAAGATTTCGCAATTCAACTCTCCTAGGAGTGAGAGTGTTTCAAATAAATTCCAAGATGGGAATAATAACTTCCTTAAGGTTGAAGTAAATCACTTGTTATTATAGAAATCACGTAATATGTAAGAATACACAAGAAGGGGGGTTGAATTGTGATAA
>JAOQMS010000004.1:18350003-18387476 GCA_027563885.1 Erythroxylum longipes | reverse complement strand
CTCTACTTCATGGATTTTCAGTGAACCAAGTAATTCATCTAGCTTAAGCTTGCTTAAATCCTTGGCCTCTTGTATTGCTGTTACTTTGTCCATCTTTTTGGAAGACTTCTGAGGATCTTTTTGACATGATCTTGACTAGCGTAGATTCTCTACAGAGCTTTAAGTCCATTAATGATTGTTTGAAATCGCCCAAACATTTAATCAATAGACTCATTATCTTTCATCTTGAACAGCTCATACTGATGAACAAGAATACTAATCTTGGATTCTTTCACCTTGTTTATGCCTATATGTGCAATGGCTAATGTGTCCCATATTTCCTTTGCAGATTCACATCCATGAACCTTATTATATTCACTTCTGTTTAATGCACAACTTAAAAAGAACTTAGCCTTTGAATTTAATTGAACACGAGCTTTCCGATCAACTGACCATTCATCACGAGAAATGCTTTTCTTCTTCATAGTTTGTTGGAATATACGGACCACTTTCAATGATATTCCAAAGATCAATGTGTGTGGATTCTATGAAGAGCCGCATTCTGTCCTTCCAATAATGATAATCTTCACCATTGAATACATAAGGTCTTATGACTGAGGCACCTTCAACTATAAAAACATGTGATTCAACCATGGATCTTTGTCTTCACTTTGTAACAGTGTTTCTTGGAAACTTCCTTTGATACTAACTGAAGTAAATCACTTGTTATTATAGAAATCACGTAATATGTAAGAATACACAAGAAGGGGGGTTGAATTGTGATATATCGTCTAAGATTGAAATCTTTAAAAACTTCTTCATTTTCTTGAAAGATTCAGATAATTTACAAAACAACGCATTTAATTCATTTGAGTAATGCAACAACAAAAATAGTATCTATTCTTCTAACAACATGAAATTAAAGAGATAAGGGTTAGAGAATATGACACCACAATTTATACTAGTTCACCCTTAACCTTAAGGTTACATCCATTCCTCAGAGTATATCTGAGATTTCACTATCTCTTTCAACTTTTACAAGTATTATTTCACACTTCCAGAGCCTCTACAAGTCTCTTTCATAAAGTATTCTTTATCTACTATCTTAGCCTCTTCAAGCTGTAGCCTTACCTTTCATTGAAAAGATTTTGCGTTTTCTAAACTCACGTTACAGGTCGACTTAATCTCTCTTCTTTCTTCTTTTCACTCAAGCTATTTTTTACAGTATCGTAAGTAAAGAATTGAGAGTTGAAGGTTCAGAGTTGTAAGGTTGTGTCTTATGTATATTGTGTTTGTTGTTATTATTTTTTATGACTATACGTGATATTTGTAGTCTAAATCTCCAACGGTCTTCTTGAAAACTGCTTGTAGAATCTTCAAAGATCAGTTGTTAGTTGAGTCCTGTAACCAACTCCAACTAACTAACTAACTGATGCTGTAAGTTGTTCTTTAATTATAACGTCTTGATTGTTTTTGTATAATTCATCTTATGTCTTTACTTCATCTGATGTCTTCACTTCATCTGATGACTTCGCTTCATCTAATGACTTCGCTTCGTCTGATGACTTCGCTTGAATATCATCTTGACTTGATGATTTGTTCCTCTTACATTTATCTGCACACTTAACAAACTCATCAAAACAGTTCAAATACTCTTCTATTATTATTATTATTTGACTTTCATCAAAATCAATAGAAGTGAAGTCTTCTTGACTTAACAAAGGTCCCAAAGTATTTTCCCCTAAAAGATGTAATATTATTTATATGGTTGAAAAGAAGGAGGACAACTAGTTTGTAGAGGTGATAAACACGAAGATCTAAAAGAGCAGAAAAAAGGTCTCTAATGGCAAAAATAAATCTTCATTATAATAATTGCTTGGAATGTACGTAGACTACATTGCCTTAGCAAGCTTAATGCTATGTAGGATTTTGTTAAGAGGACTAAGACTCTAATTATAGCTTTTTTAGAAACTAAGATCATCATCATCAACAACAACAACAACAATACCCCTCCATTGAAAGTCCCATTGATTCTTTTAAAAACTAAGATTAAGCTAAAAAATCTGAATAAATTAAGGATAAAAGTGGAAAATCCTCTCTAATTGTCAATTTCATGTCAATGGAAGAATTGTTGTTGCCTATAACATCAATTTTGTGGAAAATGAGATATACTCAAATGAGCAAATCATGCATCTTAAATTGCATTTTCTCTAGGAAAAAGCCATTGTCTATTCCATTTTTATCTACAAATTCAATTATCAAAAGGAATGTTAGGTGTCATCTCTTCAAGTTCAACAATTATCTGGTTAATACTAAAGGGTTTGAAGATGTTGTTAAGACTAGTTTGGGTAGTACAATACATGGAACTAAACAATTTATTTATCTCCAGAAACTAAAGGCTATTAAGGATGCCTTAAAAACGCTTAACTCCAATAAAGTTTTTGATACACAAATAGTTGTGGATAATGCCAAAGATAAGTTGGTAATGATAAGTGTAGATTATATTATATTTTTTTAGACGTTTAAGTGTTCTTTTAAGTATTTCTTAGATGATTATCATATTTATAGGCTTATAATTGTATTATTGATAGTGCTTGGATGTATTCTAAGTGTTTGTTTAGCTTAAAGCATGAATTTAATCTTAATTTTATGCTTCAAGAGGTGTTTGATGTATTTGTGGGTGTATGAAAGTAGGAATTTCAAGAAAAGAGAAGACCTTGGTGCATGGAGGTTGGTCACAATCGTGACAAGCATGATGGACAATAATTCTAGCTTTTCTGACTCTCGAGTTTTTTGTACTTTTGATGTTTTAGGGCTCTTTTTGGAGCCAAATTAAGTAGGAAAACCTTAGAAAGAACACTAAAAACCTCAAGAACTATTTAAGAACAAGAAAAAAAAATGAAAAAATGCAGTAGCCATATATCAAAGTAGACCAAAGTGGAGAGATCAAAGAAGCTTTAGAAAATTCTAGCATAGATCAAGGAGTCAAATACTTCTTATTCTTTTCTTTTGACTTTGTTTCATATCCTTGATGTGTAATTGGATTTATATGATGTATAACATGTCTAAGGATTTCTAAATTCAAATTTGGAATCATTGTAGAATTATTTTGTGAATTTTTATTATTGCTTATTTCAATATATCTTTGGATGTTTGTGATAATTTTCGTGTATAAACTTGATGATAAATCGAGAGAGTGAGTCAAATTAATTAGTGTTAAGATGTACAATGAGATTTGGTAACGAAATAGACCCATAATTATCAAATTAATGATCAATCAAAGAGAGATCTTGGTTGTGAAATAAATTATCTAATAGATTGCTTCAGATCTAATTGAATAAATTGGGAATAGTTCTATAAATCGAGAGATTACAAATCTGTAAATATCAAATTCAATTAAGGTTAAATGTTTAAATCTTGAGAGAGAGTAATCAAAATATTCGAAAATCTAGGATCAAACATAAATTGAATCAACAAGATAGAAGGAAACAAAATAAGGATATATTAGTTCCTAAGTATTAAACTTTGATCAAGCCCTAATTTTATTAGTAGCTCACCTGTTTATTTCCTTATTCGTTTTATTATTTGTTTTAATTTTAGTTATTTATTTTAATTTAAATCAATTACTAACACCTTAGACAAATTTAAATTCAAATTTTTTAGGTGTTTATAATCCTCGTGGGAATGATACTAAAGATACGAATCCTTACAGAAATTGAGAGTTTTATTATATATAAAACTTGCTCAATAAGGAACATCTAAATTTCTACTTTCCTTATCTCCTAATGATCATAATCTTGGGAGAAATAAATTTTAAAGAATTACATGCATGTTATTGAGATTCTTTCCTACTTAACTCAACAAAAAGTTAGGGTAAACTGGATTAAAGATAGTGATAGAAGTATTTAATTCTTTTTTAACTCCATCAAGGAGGAATGTTAACAAAATCTGATCTATCAAAGGCATAGATGTTAGTCTATTAAATGACCAAGATGGTATTATTAAGGAAGCAATGATTTTTATAAGCTTCTAATAGTAACTATATAGAAGTCTACCTCTTTCATTGAGAACTTGCAATCCATCATTACTAACAAAATTTCCAATGAGGCTTCAATGGAACTCATTAAACCAGTTAATGATAAAGAGATCAATGACATTGATTTCCATTTGAATGGAATGAAGGCCCATGGTTTTGATGGTCTTAATGGTTTCTTCTATTAGAAATCTTGGCCATCGATTGGTTAATTGATTAGAGAAGTGGTTCATGAATTCATAAACAGTGGTGTGCTTTTGAAGAAAATTAACAAAACCTTCCTATGCCTCATCCTAAAAACCAAAAATTCTTTTGCTTTTAGAGATTACAGACCATCTCTTACACAAACTTCATCTAAAAAATCATTGCCAAGATTCAAACTAACGCATTGAAGAAAGCTCTCGAACAAATTATCATTGATAACCAAACTGAATTCATCAAAGAGAGATGCATTTTGGACAATATCCTATTGACACAGGAACTTCTTACGTGATATTTCAGAATAAATGCCCTTATGAACTATACCATTAAAGTAGACTTTAACAAAGCTTTTGAATGTGTTAATTGGACCTTTCTCTTTTAGGTTTTGAAGGTCTTTGGATTCTCTAATACCTTTGTTAATTAGATTGAAGCTTGTGTTACTAAAACTTCATACAACATTCTTATAAATGGAGTTCCTTCCAGATTATTCAAAGGTTGCAGAGGTAGAAGATAGGGTGATCCCCTATCCCCCTATCTTTTAATCTTTACATGGAGGTTTTGACTCAACTTCTAAAATACAACCTATCCAGATATCACTCTAAATGTGGAAGAGTTTTCTTCTCTCATTTATGTTTTACTGATGATCTAGTCCTATTTTGTAGAGCTCATCTAAAATCAATATAGGGCATGATGACTTCAGTGAGTCAATCCACTTCTATGTCTGTGCTTGTGTTAAACCCCAAAATTTTTCTTACATTTTGAATATAAATTTTGTGAATAGTATTTCTGGATGAATAATGAATTCAGATGATTAGTATTTTCGTTTAAATAGTGATTTTGGGGACTCAACCTCAAAAATTTTGAAAATATCTAGAATAGGTATTAGAGTCTAATGCTACTGAAATGTATTAAAAATAATTTGATTCGATGGATTTCAAGAGTTTTGAAAGTTTAGGATTAAAACACCCTTTTTGAAAAACAATGGATATTGATGGTTTTAAACCCATTCGAATTTTTTTTAAAGAATCCGATCAATAAGTGTTGATCCTAATTAGAGTGTTTCATTGTCAATTTGATGATAAGACGGTTGTGAAATATTCTCAGAATTTAATGTGGTTAGTTCGTGAATTAAATTCATTAAAGAGCAATTTGGTCTTTTTGTACAAAATAGTATTAGTAGATTAATGAATCACACTTAATGACTAATTAGACGATTTCTTAAGGTTAAGTAATGGTAGTTTTTGACTTGCCATGGAGTAGATAATAAGCTTGGAAGCATTTAAGGGTTGAAATTAAGAAAGTAAACCAAGAAATCAAGATTGAAAAAATTGGAGAAGGTTAAGGTTTTGTTATTAAAAATTGGTTTGATTTCACTTTTATGTGTTTAGAATTCAATTCATATATGTAAGAAGCCAATTAGTGTATTAAAAATAAAAATGAAATTGATTGGTGGCTTAGATGACGAATTTGGACTAAGTGAAGTTTATATAAGTTTGAGGATTTTTGTGGTTAAATTTAACTCCAAAAACCAACCAATTCCAATTACTCCATATAGAATGAATCTAACGAAGTTAAAGGAATTAGAAGTGCAAATGGAGGAGTTGTTAGATAATAAAGGTTTTGTGTGACCCAACACTTCTCCATGAAGGCCTCCAGTTATATTTGTTAAGAAGTAGGATGAGAGTTTAAGGTTGTGTATCAACTATAGACAACTGAACAGAGTGACAATTCGCAACCAACATCTGCTCCTGAGGATTGATGATTTATTCGATCCGCTATAGGGAGCCAAGGTGTATTTGAAGATTGATCTAAGATTAGGTTATCATCAATTGAAAGTTTGTAGCGAGGATATTTCGAAAACTGCTTTTAGGACTAAGTACGTGCATTATGAATTCTTAGTTATGCCCTTTGGATTAATGAATACTCCAGCTGCTTTTATGAATTTGATAAATAGGGTGTTTTGAGAGTACTTAGATAAGTTTGTGATCATTTTTATTGATGATATATTGGTGTACTCAGGTAGTCATGAGGAGCATATAGAGCACCTTCAATAAGTGTCAATTTAGGCTAGACAAGGTTGCTTTCTTGGGTCATGTTATCTCTGCTGAGGGACTTAGTGTGGATCCCCAAAAGATTGAAGCCGTTACTAATTGGAGACCTCCCGCTACTATGACAGCAGTCTGGAGCTTCCTTGAATTGTTAGGCTATTATAGGAAATTCGTTGAAGGATTTTCCAGAATATTAGCCTCACTGACCAAGTTAACACAAAAAGAGGAGAATTTTGAGTCATCAGATGCTTATCAACGAAGTTTTCATGAATTGAAAGAAAGGCTGACGATAGCTCTTGTACTTACATTACCAATAAGGACTTATGGATTTGTAGTATATAGTGATACCTTGAGACAGGGGTTAGGGTGTGTTCTCATGCAGAATGATAAAGTTGTAGGTTATGCTTATAGGCAATTGAAGAAGCATGAGCAGAACTACCCCACCCATAATCTAGAGTTAGCAGTAGTAGTTTTTGCATTGAGAATTTGGAGGCATTACTTATATGGTGTTCCCTGTAAGATTTTAACGGATCACAAGAGTCTGCAATATTTGTTCACTTAGAAGGAACTAAACATGAAGTAAAGGAGATGGTTGGAGTTAAAAAAAAGATTATGATTTTATAATACAATACCACCACGGATAAGCCAATGTAGTGGTTGATGCCTTAAGTAAGAGACCTACCAGTTCGATACCACAACTGAAAACAATATATCTTCCACTTCTACTGGAAATAAGGTCTCTAAGAGTGAGATTGGATATGGAAGACTCAAGGGAATTAATTTCTACCTTTATTTACTCCCCAATTTGTTGGATTCGGTTAGATAGGGGCAGAAAAAAGATCAATATTTGATGAAGTTGAAAACCAAAGTTGAGAGGGGGTAGAGAATAGAGCTTACAAACAAGGAAGATGGTACAGTGATGAGGGGGAAACAATTATGTATACTGGATATAGGAGACTTAAAAAAAGAGACCTGAGAAAAAACTCACTCCTCAGCTTACGTTATGCATACAGGTAGCATGAAAATGTACCACACTCTCAGAGAACACTATTGGTGGAGAGGGATAAAGAAGGAAATAGTAGAATTCGTTTCTAAGTGTCTAACTTGTCAACAGGTAAAAGCAGAACATCAAAAGTCTACAAGATTAATGCAACCCCTCCTTATCCTAGAATGGAAGTGGGAAAAGATTACTATGAATTTTGTAGTAACACTTCCACGGAGTCAGAGGGGGCACGATTCTATATGGGTGATAGTGGATAGATTAATGAAGTCTACACATTTCCTTCCAACCAAGAATAATTATCACTTAAATAAGTTAGCCCAACTTTATATGGATGAGATAGTGAGACTCCATGGTATGCTGATTTCTATTGTCTCAAACCGCAGCCCTAGGTTTACATCGAGATTTTCACCCAGCTTACAAAAAGCGTTAGGTACACGCTGGAAGTTTAGCACTACCTTTCCCCCCAAACGGATGGATAGTCAGAGAAGACCATCTAGACACTTGAGGATATGCTTAGGTTTTATGACATGGAGTTTAGGAAGAGTTAGGACACGCACGTACCACTAATAGAGTTTGTTTAAAATAACAGTTATTAGGTCAACATTAGCATAACCCCTTATGAGGAACTTTATGGAAGAAAATGCAAAACTCTAATATGTTGAGATGAGGTAGGTGAAAGGTAACAGATAGGTCCCCAATTTGTAAAGGTGAAAACAAATAAAATTCAAGTTATTCGAGACAGATTAAAGATAACCCAGGATAGACAGAAAAGCTATACGGATAATCGTCGTAGAGATCTTGAATTTGAAATTAGAGATAGAGTATTTCTCAAGATTTACCCTTGGAAAAGTGTACTCAGGTTTGGAAAACGTGGTCTACATTACACGGGACTGTATGAACTCACAAAAAGAATTGGGTCAATGGTGTATCGATTGAATTACACAGTAAAGGAAACTACATGGAAGCTTGAGTAGATGCGTATGTTGCATCCCTACTTGTTTCAATCAAGTATGGTTAGTTAAATTTCTAGGATGAAATTTTTATAAGGAGGGGTGATTTCAAAACCACAAACTTTTCCTTACATTTGAATATGAATTTTTATTGTTAGTGAATAATATTTTCAGATGAATAGTAAATCCAGGAGAATAGTATTTTCTTGAATAGTGATTTTAGGGATCCAACACTGAAAATTTTGAAAATATCTATAATAGATAGTAGTGTCTAATGATACTGAAACGGGTTGAAAATAAGTTCGATTAGATGGATTTGAGGAGTTCTGAAAGTTTAAGATTAAATGTCCTTTTTGAAAAATAATAGGTATTGATGATTTTAAACCCATTTAATTTTTTCAAAAAGCATCCAATCAATAAGTATTGACCCTAATTAGAGTATTTCATGGTCAATTTGATGATAAGATGGTTGTGGAATGTTTTCGAAATTTAATTTGATTAGTTGGTGAATTAAATTTATTAAAGGGCAATTTGGTGTTTTCGTATAAAATGGTATTAGTGGATTAATGAATCACACTTAATGACCAATTAGAGGATTTCTTAAAGGTTAAGAATCATTAATTACATGGTGGTGAGTCATTAGAGATGACCAGTGAGAAAATGACATGTGTTTGATGAGTCATTAGAGATGACCAATGAAAAATAACATGTGTAATGCAATAAGTAAGTATAAAAAGCAAAATTTACTTATAAATTGCTTCATTTGGTGAGTTAATTGTGAGAGTGAAAAAAGAAAGGGAAAGAAGAGAAGCTAAGGTGGAATTCGTCAAAGAAAAAGAGGAAGAAGAGGGCAGGCATTTTTTTAATGAGTTTTAGTGTGATTTGGAGAAAATTTGATCATGTCTAAGTCCTTATCAACTACTCATGAGATTGAAAGAAAAAGTGGTAAGTTTTCTTAGTTTAAGCTACTAGTTTTGTGAGTTTTTGAGTGAGATGGATTTATTTATAAGCAATGGTGGTTTTTGACTTGCCATGGAGTAGATAATAAGCTTGGAAGCATTTAAGGGTTGAAAGCAAGAAAGTAAACTAAGAAATCAAGCTTGAAAGAATTGGTCAAGGTTAGGGTTTTGTGATAAAAAATTGGTTTGATTTCATTTTATATGTTTGGACTTCAATTCTTATATGTAGGAAGCCAATTAGTGTGTTGAAAATAAAAATGAAATCGATTGGTGGCTTAGATGATGAATTTATACTAGGTGAAGTTTATGTGAGTTTGAGGATTTTATGGTTAAATAGTTGGGCATGATATTATGTGAATTAAATAATGTTATAGGTTTTAAAACATATATTTGTGATATGATATGTCAATAAAATGGAAGGATAATTGATGTGTATCAATTTGGTCAAGCTAGAAAATTTTGGAAAAAAATTGTAATTTTTAGTTTGATGTGTTTGGATGATGCTTGACATGGATCTTAAATAAATTGTATTGAATAATTAGAAAGAAAATGAAATGATAATATATATTTGTGTGTGGTGAGGACAATTCGACCTTAAGAGGAAATTTAGTTGTTAAAGATTGATTATGGTTAAGCTGTAAATAAGCTAAAATTTTAAGGTTGCTATTGTGAAAAATCAAATGGAAAAAGTTAGCATTAATAGCATTACATATTCAGCCATATGGTAAATTACTTGAGTGAGATAGTGTTTTGAAGAAATTGATGAGCTAGAACGGGTAAAAGATGGTGTTTAAGTAAATTTCAAAGTTAGATTTTGAAACGAAGAACAATAGATTAACTTACGGAAGTTAAAGCGGAAAAACGATTAGCATAGGTGTTGCATGATTATACACTAATCTTGAATTTGGTTGAATTGAAAATATAGTTTTAATGCCTTACTTCTGAATTTAGAAATAAATGTCCAAGCGAAATGTAATTTGTGTAAGTAAAAGAGACGCATAAAACGCGTGAATATACTTGGTGATAAATTTGCAAAACTGTGAGTGTATTTTAATTGTTTTATATGAATAAATTCTTTGCAAAAGAATTGATGACATGTGATTTTAAATTATGTATTAAATTGTATGATTTTGAATTTTGTTAGTATCGTCATTGAAATTATGTTACTTGTTGATAAAAATGAAGTGAATTTTTAGCATATAGTATGCCTTGATAGTATTATAGATTTATTTGTTGAAGTACCCTAAAACGTGCATGGTAGTGTCTGGAGGGCGTTCATTACTAATAGCAGGTATTATATCTATTAGTAGTCCTATGAGTTGCCCTCTGCATGTATAGGGTATATATAATGCTAGCCAAAAATGATGTAGAACCAATTTCGTAACTACTAGTTTATAGTGGTTAATCTATTGTGAGAAAGCGATGTAGAATCAGCTCTGTAACTAGTGATTAACTAGTCACAAGTAAGCGAAACATAACTAGCTCCATGACTTTATAGCTAGGGCACCGTATGACACCAATTCTTGTGGTTAACTTATTTTTAGTATAAAAGTTTTCAAAAAACTTGTTGCCACCACTATTTGTTGTTTAAGGAAAAAGGAAAAAATAAACTTTTATATTATGAGATTAATTTTGAAAAGGCATTTCAAAATAGTATTTTAGAAAAATCGAAATTGTGTTATACAAAATGAAATGAATTTTTTATAGGGAGGTTTAAATTGTTAAATATGATTTGAATAGAAAATCTAACATTCATTGAGCTTGTTTAACTCACACTCAATTTTATGTTTTTAAAATAAAACCTCCCAAATGCATATTCAAGGGCTTCAGCAGTAGGGACTCCACCTCATTAAGTAGTCGGCTTCGTCATATGCTATTGTGTAGGCTTTTTTGCCTTGTAAATACTTTTTGGGAACTATTGCACATATATGAATATGTTAATAATGTAATTTTTTGTAAAGAATGCATATATGTAAATGTTTTTAAATTAAATGCATGAGTATGTTTTAACTTTTTAAAAATTAATTGATTGGATTGTTTGAGGTTGCTTATGAATGGACTTGAAGTCCAAATTTGTAGTGAAGAATTTTGTGTGACAATATAAGTGTTTTGAATAATTTAAGGGACTTTGGAAATTTTAGAATTATAAAAAATACATTCGTTATGCTGCCGAAATTTTTAATAAAATGATTTAAAAAAACTCCACTGTTTATATTTCTTAATGTTGAGTTGACGTTTTTTGATAAAAGAGCAATAGACTTAACTCTACGAGAATTTTTTACGAGAATTTTTTAGCTGAATTATATATCGACTGGAGGACTACCATGATCGGGAGGGTGACAGGTAGGCTACCTAGAAGTTTTAAGAGAGGGGTTTGTTAGCTTGGGATAAATTACAACAAAAGTCATTTCTTCCTCTCATCAAGAATTCCTTGAATCTAGTATCACACAACTCATAGGTATGACCAGGAAACTCCTTCCTATTTCTTAGGTCTCCTAATCAAAACAAGACGACTAAATTTCAGTAAGTGTACACCTCTTGTGGAGAAAGTTCAGAAAAGACTTGCAAATTGGACAACTAAAGATCAGTCTTATGGTGGTAAGCTCCAGTTGATCAAATCAATAATTAGTTCATTGCATATATATTGGCGTTCTCAATTCTTCCTATAGAGAATTCTTATCAAAACCTTGGAGAGTTTGATGAAGAAGTTCCTATGGGGCAATTCCAAGAGGAACTGTTCTTGCTAAGGTGAATTGAAGGGAGCTCTATTTACCAAAGGAAAAAAGAGAGTTGGGTATCATTTCAACCATGTTGTCCAATAAAATCCTTATTCTTAAAGAGGATACAGAGAGTGATTGAAGATAGGAAATCCCTTTAGATAAGATGGTTGCATAGTTATTTCTTCAAGGGAAGAAGCATTTGGGCCCTATAAACAAGCCCATCCTTTTCTAATTTCCTCACTGATAGTTGAGAACTAATGGACTCAGCCCCCTGCAACTATACAGCACTTAACCCCATCCTATCCCCCTAATATTTACTTTAGAAGACTACTATCTATGGAGCAACATACCTATTATAAAATTCTCTAGCAGGGAGTACAGGAAAAGGTATGAATACACTGATCCAGATGTATCACGGCATAAAATCGTTTGGTTTAAACATATTAAACCTGACACTGACTTTATTTTGTGGCTGGTAGTGAGAGACAGGCTAAGTGCCATGAATATATTAGCCTTCTTGAATATAAGAGGTGACTGTAAATTATGTATGGTTGTGAGGGAAACAAGAAATCACCTATTCTTTGAATGCTTTTTCATTGGATCAATATGGAATAGAATTATGAGGATCTGTCTATGGAACGCAGACATCAAAACTCTTCTTGAAGCAATTACGTGGCTAATTCCTCAACATTCTAATCCTAGTTGTGGGTTTTACATTCTTTCCATGGCTAACACTATTCAAGAAATTTGGAGAGAGCGAAATCTGAGAAGATTCCAAGATAAGAGAAGGTCCAATGATGCAGTCATGCATGCAATTGTATAGAGTGTAAGAGAACAACTTGTCTGCTTTGAAATCGCTAAGGAATGTTAGCCAAAACCTAGCTACATCATGGCATATGTAATGGAAACATGGTTACAACAATTCATGCAAAGGAATTACACTATATATGGATACCTCACACAACAAATTGGGAAAGTAATCTTTGAGGGATTAAAATCGCGATCCACAGCTTACCTCAAAGATCTACAACTTCTACAACTAAAGTATGGATTCACGCAAGGAAAACAAGGAGGTCTCCATATGAGCTTCTCTCCAGATGTAGGGCTCCTGAAGAAAGAAGGAATGTGGGGACTAGAATCGGTAAGTGTAACCTGAAGAGAGAGAGAGATCTTGAGCTAGTGACTGTTGTTATGATCAACCTGATCTAGTTTTCTGATCTTCACTATTACTCCTTTCTTTTTTATGGTCGAGGTGAATCGGAATTAATTGTCAACTCATTCGTAGCCGTTTTATCGTTACGATAGGTGTGAACTGGAACTGTAGTGTGCATGCAGCTGAGGCATTCTAATAAATTGGTAGATTTGAACCTTATTCGTACGCGACCCAACGGATTTGATCCGGTATTCGCCCTTCAATGCGAGGGGTTAGATTGAAATGGGTGATCTTAGAGGTTTGAGAACCCTCTCGATGCTCTAAGGTCCTCACGTACGTCCCACACGTGGGCAATTGCTGTCTTTCTTGGTATTTTAGAGGCTAGTTTCTTGTTTATGCTGTCTTTTAATGGTCTTTTAAACTTGTGATTGAGGTCCCTCACAACCTTCTAACATTTTGATATACTTCTTCTATTAATTGAATCATTTTAACGTAAAAATAAAAAGGACACTAGGACAACGGATGAGATGAGAAGTGAAAATGGTACTTTTAATAAAGAACTAACACGCACACGCGGCCAAGGGATGTAACGCTAGTTTGCCATTGTGTGTACATGCAGAGGCTATTCAGATATTTAAGATTTGGACGTCAGACGCATCCCACACTCTATATTCCCTCTTTTTTGTTTTATTTTCACCTCTTGACAAGTTTGCAAACCGATTGTATGATCACGTTTCAGTTTCACCCCTGAACTTGTTCATATTGTCCGTTCTGTCCCGGCAATCTTGGCATTTTTTTAAATTTCCCTTGCCTAGACTTGAGTTATATGAAGTGATTCTATCCTCTTTGTCACCACCAGAGCTCTCCTAACTAAGTCCTACCACAACATCCCTCCGTTTCAATCCCCTTTTACTTCCCCGGAATTCTCCTCTCACCGGCTACCCGTCAATCCAACAACCGTAGACACCGTATTTGGTTTTCCTTTTTATGTGAGCTCGACAAAGGTGAATAAATGGCGTTAATAGTACCCTCTATCTCAACCTCTGTCCATATTACCACAACACCCAGACTCTCAATTATCTCCATTAAAGCACCAAATCCTGTTTATTTTCACCCATCACTAACCTGCTCATCCTCAGTTCTCCACAAGCGCATAAAGGGGTTGGAGAACCGTGGTGCACTGTTCACATTTGCCTGCTCGACGTCCCCGTTCATAGGGAGAGTGGGGTCTCAGAGGAGAAAAGGCAATGCTTATCTACTTTATTTTGGGGTCAACCCAAGTGCTGAGGTTGCTAAGACAGATTCTTCGCAGCTCTTGTCAGCAATGCTTCCTTTTGTAGTTGCTCTCACCGCTATTGCCGCTCTTACTCAACCATCCACTTTCACTTGGTTAGTGATCAGTTCTGCTTCTTATGCACATCTTTGTGGTTTCTTTTATCTCTTTCTTAAAATTGGGTTGAGTGGAGGTAGAATTCAGCTTCCGGGTTCGGTTAGTTCTTTGGTATAACCATCTGATTGCGTTTCCAGCCGTTCTTTTAATATTAAATACTTTCCTTTTACTTGACTTTGTTTCCTTAAAACATATTCTATGGTGCGAATATAAAACTGTCCTTAATGCATTCCGAGACTGTTCTTTGACTGACATTTTGTTTTTGTGAAAATGTTGAATTGGTTTTCGTTATTCATTGAAGTCTTCGCTCCTGGGATCTTATAATATGTTCGCTAACACTGGTTTCAGTATTTCCCTTTGTATCAAACTTCTTTAATTGGAGTTACGAGCTCATATGTATGTTGATTATCTCCTTCATCTGATATTTGTTTCTTTAGAATTTGCCTAATTATCTTCGCCTGATTGTTGTTTGGAGTCAAACTTTTTCTTTCTTGTAGTTTTAAATTTTTACTTCGTCGTTTTCCTTTTGTGTGGATTAAGGAGAGTACTTCTAATTTGGTTTTCTAATGGATAAGGACTTAACTGGTCAATTTGACATCTGGGTCTTCTCTTATGTGTTTGATTTAAGAGTCAAAAGGGTGATCGGGATACCTAATGATCTTTGCGAATCATTCTGAAGTTATTATTACTAGTTTCAAAGAATCCTGTTTTTCTAAAGATTTTACAATGAGATGTTATAGATTTTACAAAATTGTGCAGGGTATCTAAGGAGCTATATGCCCCAGCTCTTGGTGGAATCATGTTGTCAATTGGAATTAGACTTTCTATTCATGATTTTGCCCTTGCTTTCAAAAGGTATATATTGTCGTGGCATTCTGAGCGGAGTGTTTAACATGCTGGATTAACCCTGTCAACTGGATTTATTCTCAGCTGTGCTTTTTCTCTGTTGCAGACCATTACCATTATCTGTTGGGTTTGTATCGCAATATGTGATCAAACCGGCCCTTGGGGTATTAGTAGCAAAGGCATTTGGGATGTCAAGCATGTTTTATGCAGGTTTTGTACTCACATCTTGCGTTGCAGGGGCTCAACTCTCTAGCTATGCCAGTTTCTTGAGCAAAGGAGATGTGGCTATGAGCATTCTCCTTACAGGTTCTACCACCATTGCATCCGTACTCATAACACCACTTCTAACGGGCCTTCTTATCGGCTCTGTTGTTCCAGTTGATGCTATTGCTATGTCCAAGTCAATAATGCAGGTAAACACAATTCTTTGCAAAGTGATCAGTTGATTCGCCCAAAGTAGAATAGATCATTTTGGTTGTTGCTTTATTTCACCAGTCGTTTTTTCTTCATAGGTTGTTCTTGTCCCAGTCACCCTTGGCCTCGTACTAAACACATATGCAAAGCCAGTTGTAAATTTCCTTAGGCCTGTGACGCCATTTGTTGCTATGATTTGTACTTCAATGTGTATCGGGAGCCCACTGGCAATAAATAGGAGTCAGATTCTCTCTGTTGAGGGTCTAGGGTTGGTCCTTCCAGTGTTGACGTTTCATGCAGCAGCTTTTGCTTTGGGATATTGGTTTTCCAGAATCCCTGTTTTGAGGTAACGGAATCCCTGTATTACAATTCCTTTACAATTTGAGGTTCAGTATGGAAAAATTAGGACTACGCCCAGTTTGAGTCTTCTTTTGTTAACCTGGTAAGCTCGTGATCACCTAAGTGGTGAGACCAGCAATACCTAATGGAAATCATCTTGTTTGTGAATCTCTTGTTTTGCTGATACCAGACATGAATGTTTTGAGAGATGAGTGTATGGTTCCTGTGAGCCTCCGTAAATGAGAATTTAAAGATGAATTCAATTTATTTGGTAATATGGATACAGGCAAGAGGAAGAAGTTAGCAGGACAATTTCTTTATGCACTGGAATGCAGAGCTCCACTCTGGCAGGGCTCCTTGCAACTCAGTTCCTTGGGAGTAGTCAGGCTGTTCCACCCGCATGCTCTGTGGTTGCTATGGCAATCATGGGTCTTTGTCTTGCATCTTTCTGGGGAAGCGGTTGCCGGATAAGGGACATACCATCCTATCTCACCCCCCAATTTGGCTCTACTGTCGGGGTTTAGCATGACAACGTTTGAGATAGTTCATAAACAGATACTAGCAGTAACTTAGGTGCAATGGGAAAATTAAGGAATAGAGGAACAATCAACCATTCTTGATAATGTTTGAATTTACCAACGTACTATATCAAATAGCAGGACAGTAAACAGAGCGGTGGGATGGGTATAGAAAACGGCCGGGCCTCCAGTTGTATAGTTTAATCAACTGAGCCTTCGATTTGCTGTTGTATAGAATTGAGATTATATGAACTGCATAATGGAGTTTATACCTTCATTTGAGTCTATTTGTTTCTATTTTTTAATTATAGTATTTTGTTTTTGTTTTTGTTTTCAAGTAAAAAAATTTGTTTGATTTATATTTTTGGTTTTTTTTTCTATTTTTCAAATTATGACTACTTTTTATTTCTTTTATTATCAACTAAATATATTATTTAATTATTTAATATATTAATTATTAAGAAGAACTATGAATAATTTAATTTAATATTATATATTTATTTAACTAAAACTAATTATTGATTTAAATTAAGAATAATTTAATTTAATTTTTGTAACTAAGTAAAATAAATTTAATTTAATAATTATTAATAAATATAATTAAATTTAAGATGTCATCAAAATATATAAATTCAAATAAAATTTTATTTAATAACTAAAAATATTAATTTTAAATAAAAATTATTTAAAAATTATTTAATTTAATAAAATAAAATAATTTTTATTAATAATTTGTTAATAAATATTATATAAGATATTAAAATCAATTTATTTAATTAAAAGTAATTTATCTTTAAGTTATATCTAATATAAAATTACTATCTATGATAAAAATGTAATTACATTAACATTAGCAACTAAACATGTCAAAAACTAAAAATCATAGGAAAAACAAATAGAAATATGAGATTAAATAGATGTCTCTGAATCATTATATATATATATCTTAAATCAATGCGTTTCATAAGTAATATATATTCTTTAATATTATAAAATAACTAACAACTTAAATTCCATGCCTTTTTTTCTCCTAGGGAAGGGTTAAAAGATCCTTATAACACACTCGTCTTGGAGTATTACAATGATATGCAAACTAATGATGGCCATGGGTGGCTCATTGGCTAGGCCAACCCATTTCTTAAAAATGATTTTTTAAAATTAAAAATATAAAATAAATTTTTTTAATTGAGTTCAAATTGGGTATTAATAAATTACCTACATGGAATAAAGAGTTAAAAAATTAATTAGTGCTATAGTTAATTCAACATTTATCAAAGTATTAAATTTTATAACTATATACGACTCCTTTTAGAATACTAGATCTATATGAATCAAGAAATAATCAATTCTCTGTATAAACTATATACTAATTAGACTGCATCAATTAGCATATAATTATTAAGCTTTTCAAAGTGCTTTGTTAAGTGAATTAAAAGTCTTTTACCGTTAATGAAATGACATCAAGCCCATTAAAAGTTTGACAAAATAGTAAGTGACATGAATTAACATCAAATGGAAAATAATATCTGAAGTTTATATCAACTCTTTAAAAAGGGTTATAAAAGGCATATAAAAGATTTATAATCTTTCCTTGAAGAACAAGAGAAAAAATTGAAAGCTAAGGGCCCGTTTTGTTTCTTGCTGCTGTTTTTATAAAAAAGGAAACAATTTCTTAAAACACGTTTCGTTAATTATTGTTACAATTTACTGTTTTCAAAAATAAAAAATCACAACAGTTTTACGATTTCTCTTTCGTTTTTACTTCCTCCTCTTATAAACCTTCTTCAGTACTCACAACTCTTCTCTCTTACGTCTTAAAGGTCTGTTTGATTGGATGTTAATTAACATAATAGAATTGAACGGAATGAAATATGATATGGAGAAAAGTTGTTTAGGAGGGATGGAAGGGTTCATAGTGTAATGTGGTGAAATATTGTTTAGAAGATGAATAGAATGAAATGTAATATATAATAAATGACTATTATATCCCTTATATTAAAATGGTTGTTGCAGGAGGTTTAATGTTATGATTTTAAAACAAAATTATATCAAATTAAAAAGTTACGGCCGTGACAAATAATATTTTTTCTATTTTTTCTATTTTAAAATAATAAAAATATTAATAAATTTTATTATTTGTCTATTAATTAATATACAATTCATTATAAATTATATAAAAATAATATTATAAATTATTTAATAATTTTTTATATTAAATTTATTCTATTCTATTCTATTTTATGTGTTTTACATTTAAAAATAATTTATTAAAATTTTTATTTACATAAAATATATATAAATAATTAAAGAATAATTTTTTAAATATATTTAAAGCACAACGCCAACCTATTAAGGGCAGTAGAAGCTGGGTGTTGTAGAATGGATCTGTTTGGCCAGAGTCAAAATTTGCAACTCCCACCTCACGTCGAAACCATAAAAAAATGATTATTTTATTTTCTACTGCTTTAATTATTATCTGTCGCTAAAAAAACGATTTGTTTAAAGTCATCACACTACTTCCATAAATCGTTTTAATGACCGTTAAGACTCCGAAAAAGTTGAAATGACTTTTGTTTTGAGATAATATATGTAATTCATCAATGTTCACATTCTCTGTATCCTTCACGCTATTCTCAAAATAATCAAGTGTTAGTTATAATCTATGTAGTACGGATACGGACACAGATACGCGACACGACACGGACACAAATACGGGAATATATAAATTTAGAATTAAGAAAAAAATTTTAGAATTCGTAATATGATATATATTGATTGATGTCTTTCAAGATTTTTAACATCTTGATAGTTTATGTCATGTATATTTGGTACTTTATAAGCCTCTAAAAAAAAACATGGAACAAATATTCAATTAAACAATTTGTCTACAATCTCTTATCCAAAAGTAGAATTAGTCATTCACGTGAGTATTTACAACCAAAAAAATACGACAAAAGAATGAGGAATTTGAAAAGTTTCAACAATTTTATTTTTCTTAATAAGGAAGACTACCAATGTCAACTAAATAAAATTTCAAATAATTCATAAAAATATTACGAGCCATATTAAGAAGTGTCCGAGCTGTGTCCGAGCCATATTAACTGTGTCCAAGCCATGTCCGAGCCGATAAAAATAATTTTTTTATTCTGACACATATAGACACGTGTCCACCGCGTGTCCGTGTCGGACACACGGACACGGACACGGCACAATGGTGCCGTGTCCGTGCTACATAGGTTATAATGCATTTGCAGGAGCAAAAACACACCAAGTCCTACTTTATTTATGTGCCATCTTTGACCAAAATCAAAATAGCAGATTTTCCAATAACAAATTCATAAGGATGAGATCCAAAAGTTTCCAGTTTTGCTGAAGAAAAATTGGCCTTTCTGAACAAACACCAAGCTTCTGCAAGTATAATTGAAACCTACACACAAAACCATTCCCATTTGATAAGTATAACAGAATTCAAGAAGCATTTGAAGTTTTTTCTTACTTCACTTGATAAACATCTAGCAAAGAAAAATAGCATGCTTACCCAGCAACACAAACTGATTTCACACTTATTCCCTTCCTTATCTTCAGAAGTGGGCTTATATTTTATTCCATAGTAACTGTATGTTGCCACAAAATCAAATTTAAAATGCTCCTACACATGATGAAACTAGTAGCTTACCATTTAATGGTGCAGGGAGAGCATAAAGAAAATCAAATTGGCTGAATTACCCAGGCTTGTTTGGCATTGCAAATATCATACAGTGCTCTTTCCACTGCAACCTGTCATTTATGCCAAGTTCTCCAAACAGGTTTTGCACATTTGGATAGGCCCCAATTGGTTTAAAAAACTGGAAAACTTCAATCAGAATAACAATGTTAAAAAAGGAAATGCTGTATAAAAAATATCCATCTAACATTTTACACCAAGTAACATGGATAACTATAGTGAAACGAGGAACATCAAAAACTTGCAACATTGACAAGTTACTCAAAATTTCACACAAGCATATTTGTTGCTGATCGAGAAACAAAAATGGAAAATCCCCCAAAAAAACTGTTAATAAAGAAACAGAGAGTAGCATAAATCATGAGCATTAATATGGAATAAACAAACCAACAATGTAATAATTTCACCACCTAAGACAAAAAGGAACAAGAGCTAGAAGAAAAAGGAGCATCAAAGCTTACAAAGATATGCAAGCTTGTCTCATAACAATCTCCATCACCATCTTTCCATGCAGCCACCTACGAGAACCACAGTATTGTTAAATTGAAGAAAGACAATCACATAGCACGATGAACAAGCGATAGCACAAGCAACTGATCTTGCACATGTCATCAAGTGAATTCAATAGCTTGTCAATTCAAGGAAGTGGAGGTAGTTGCCCTTAAGTAACGTAATGGATCAGTATAGTCCACATCTTGTAAAGAACGCTTTTTCTTGTTTGTAGAACTAGACTTCACAGACATGGCACTTGCAGCAAACTTTTCAGATGCTTTTGCTCATCTAGTTTTTCTTTTTTTTTTTGGCGACTATATCTCACAACTATACCTTCCAATAGCTGTTGCTCCATAAGTGTTAACTCTTTAGCTGTTGGCTCCAAATATTCAGATTCTTCGATGGGGTATGGCACAGAGCATTCATTTCTTGGTCCAGCTTCAGCTATATTCTTGTCACCTATTATAATAGCATGTTCTTTTTCTGTAAGTAGAGACCACCTGGATGTGAAATCATCAGCTATGAACGGTTTTCTGTTCGTGTAGAATTGTAGCTGTTAACTAGCACGGCTGCATCCTTTGCAACCTTGACAGTAGCTTTAGCAAGAATCACTGCTTCGGCAGCAGCAGTAGCAATGACAACCTCATCATTTCCAATGAGTGCTTCAGTTACTAAAGATGCTCCACATGTAACCTGCAAATAGATGGCATTTATATTTCCTTATTATGCAGATAACTGGTCTTTTAACCTAGGAGATCATGTAGCAATTAAAATAATAAAACAATAATTACACTATTTGGTTATAGGATCAAACAAAACTGGTACGCCAACAATTCTAAGAATGACAAACAAACAGATCTTTTTACTGATAAGGATGTACAACAAAAAAATGCAGGTTTGAAAAATAATGTGTTTTGAGTTTTGAGTGCAGAAACTAACCCATGATCATTAGTAAACGTTTGCCTCAGTGGAAATGCGAACTACAAATAATAGTGAAGAACATAGTACATTCCATTGATTAGAAGCTTACATTTCATAAATAATTACCTCATCTGTCAAAATGATTAGGTTATGTTGCTTATGGAAGTTTGAGCAATTAAGGAGCAATAACAATTCTCTACCAAGATTAGCCTTCAAGGACCACAATACACTAATAGAACAAGTGTTACCTCCTTGGGCGGGCCAACTGCTCCTACATATTTAAGGTCTAAAGCAGACCTATTACTTCAGAATATCAGCTAAAGACCATAGGCTTTCATAGTTTACATATTTCAAAGAGCTAAGCAGGAGTAGCTCTTCACCTTTCCGCCTAGAACATCTCTAGCTTATAGGAGTACTGGCTTGTGACCAACATCTGCCAAATACTTTGCAGTAGACAAACCGGCCAAGAAAGCAAAAGAAGATGATGGAATGACATATCATTATATAAAATTTGATTGCCTGCACCAGCAATTACAATCTTTAATGGCTTTGTTGGACGAGGAGAAGTACAAAATAATGATGGTAAGTATGCAGCTGCCAAAAAATTCACTATCGTATCAAGGTCAGGCCTTGGGTAATCAACACACACAACCTGCATCATCAACAACAACTAATGTACTTTCGGAAACCAGATCAGAGTGAAAAGGCAAGGAAAAAAAGAAAACATGGCTTTTTTCAGGGAAAGAGAACCTGCAAAGGACGGATGTCAGGTCTTGGTCTTGCTCTAGTTGCATTTCCAAATAGTATTCTCAAAGAGGGGCCCAGTGATTCACTACTTGAAAATGCCCTAGGCCAGGGCATCGTTTTGCACTGAACAATTAGGATAGCGATAGCCAGAAGTAGCTTGTGAATTCCTAACAACCAATACTCTGCTATGCCAGCTTAAATTCAGTGTAGAAACATTCCCGTAACTAGTCATCTACCCAAAAATCCAAACTTAGTTTTTATGTCACAAATCAACAGAAATTAGATAAGTATCCTGCAAAATTTTTTTAATGGTAAAACTTTCATGCATATGGTACCTGTGACAAGTAAGAGCAAAGATAAAATCCAATGCATGGTATATGAGTATAGCATCAAAGTAATTGAGCTCACGTTTACAAGGATTAGTTTTTTATGAATATATCGTCAAATATTCAATACGATTCCACAAGACAGAGCACCAAGTATTTAAGAACTTAAAAGCTTGCACAAAGAACTCATGGAATCCAAAAAATTCCCACAAAACAAAAGAAATGGAATCTTGATGCATATGATAATCGAATTCCAAACTTATGCTTTTCACTTGGTTGGAGAAACTAAAAACTAAAAGAAATGAAGCAACTCAAAAGCCCTTCACTTTTTTCCAAAACCAAAAGACTAATTGCTTTCCAAAGCCAAGAAGTGCTGAAAACGCTTATTCAGCTCCAAACCATATATCTGAACTACCAATTCACCTTGCTTCTTCCAAGGCCGACCAAGGCAATGGAGAAAGCAAAAAAGAGGGGATGAAGAACCAATCCCAATTCCTGTAAAAAGAAGCCCAAAGAAAAACTCCAGGTAAGAGAGAATTCCATTTACCTTAAACCAAACTGGTTCCCTCAAATATATGGCTTCATGATCAAGTCATCCACAAAATATACAAAAATATTTGACAAAAAGTACACATTAAGCAGAGGGAAAAGGACCTTAAACCAAGTCATTAACACATACTACACTATACTGGTTCCCTCAAATACATGATTTCATGATCAATTCATCCACAAAATATACAAAAATATTTGACAAAAAGTATACATTGAGCAGAGAGAAAAGGACTTTAAACTAAGTCATTAACACATACTACACTGTCTTTTATTCCTAAGAAGACATCATAAACTCCAACATGTCCTTCCGAATATTTACTAGTGCACTAAGTAATACCCTGACTTCATTAGGCCTACAAATAAGGAAAAGATAACTTTCGTACAATTTGGATCCTTCCAGTCCCAACTTTATCAAATGATTATATAGTTCTTCTTTTGAAATGGTAAGCGGTTTAACTAACAGTGCAGTAGATTTTATAATAGCTTTTGCAACTATTTGAAGGCCATCTTTGATTACATCTTCACCATCATCTGCCCTGTTTTTTATTTTTCGTGATGTTCCGAGATTTGCTGTTTGTGAATGAGCTGGCATTTCCATTGGAGATTTAGTGTGATCACCATCCAACGTTAAATTGTCTTCCACGCTTAAGTCAATGTAATATTTCATCATTTTCATCCATGGTGTTAGAAAACCCACTATCAACAGAAATGGTGCGCCTTCTTATCTCCTGTGTTGTTTCAGCATGCTTGCCAGTTGCTCTATCATGTCTGTAAATCTCTACCAACTTCTTGAAGTTATGAAAAGGCTTTTGTCTCCATTCAGCAGCTTCTGGTTTAGCCTGTTACAAAAAAAGTTAATAAATCAACTAAATCATAGCATATATCATATTTTCTTCCAATAAAATAATAAACAAGTTCACTTAGATCAAGGTCTCCCACACTTCTGGCTCAGCAATCCATATATTTGTTAATGGACTCCATGCAAATCCACTACCTCCATTTAAAAATAAATCAAAACACTTACTCCACTTGTTCTTAATAATCTTGTTTCGATTTTTTATTTTTTCCTTATCGATTCCTTTATCTGGAAATTTTTCCTTTAGTTCAGCTTCAATTTTATCAAGTGCATATGTTGTGAAAGTCCCACCAACACGATTGCCTTGTCGATGCTGGTGCAAGTATGCATCAACCAAAGCATCATCCATAGCTTGATTCCAAAAGCACGACTCTTTTTGGGGTGACATTTTGTATGTTACAAATTTAACTACAAAATTTGAAATTTATATTAAAAGCATACACAATATTGAAGCTTCAAACATTTCCAAATAATATAAAAGGCAAGAATAATGAATAAGCATTATAAAGACACAATTGCATGTGAAAACATTAACAGCACTAACAAATAGCGTCATATTTAGATACAAGTAGCCAATACATATTTTTAAAACAATATAAAATCATGAAAAACATAAATTTATTGTGATGCGGCAATATCTATCCTAAAGTGTAAACAACCCACATATGAGTAGCCATGTTATCTCTTATAATTTCTCTACTGTATGCATCATCTTCGTCGTCATTTTCATACCCATCTTGGTTATCATTTTCCCCTCCATCTTACTCTTTATTAAGAAATGGATCATCTGGATCTGCACCAATTAAGAAATTATGCAGAATGACACAAGTCATAATAATTTTTTTTGAGTCTGAATGCCATATGATGGTCTCTAAATGTCATATGATGGTTCTGTGGTGGATGCTATAATCGGGAACCATTTTTTCAACACACCAAACGCCCTTTCGATAGTGTTATGCAATGATGAATGTCTATGATTGAATAATTCACGAGCATTTCGTGAAGGATTCCTTGAATATTCTTTCAAGTGATATTGTTCCCCTCTATATGGTGTAATAAGTGTACTTCTCAACATGAATCTAGCATCAACAAGATAGTATTTTCCTATCATGAATAAAACTATATCAAAATGTAATATATGACATTTATTAGTTAAGTAGCAATGACCCTATTTTTACCTTGGGGAATTTTAAGTGAGAACTACCTAGTTAGTGCACTTTTCATAATTTGTGAATCGGATGCTGTTCCTTCCCACCCAGCCAATACATACGTGAACTTCATATCAAAAGAACAAGCACACAACACATTTTGTGTTGGATAATCCTTTCTCCCACGAAATCTAGGAGCATCTTGAGTAGGTACTTTCACACAAATATCTGTACAATCAATTGCACCAACACAATCCTGACATTGCAGTATATTATTCTCAAATATTATGTGTGTTTAATATGATTAAACTAAGTTAGGAAAAGAAAATCACCTTAAAAAATGGGTAGAATCTACTACTGTTCAATATTTCCAATGGGGTTTCTAATCTTTCAGGCTATCTTAGAAACATATCTTCTAGCTGTATAACTGCTTTCAAAACCCTATGAAAATGATGGCTTACAGTTTCCCCAGATCGACTCCAAAAAAACGCAATCTCCCAATGGTAATGTTATGCCCTAATATGTATAGAAACTTCGCTACTTGTTCTTCAACAGTTACATTTACAGTGGGTCGAAGCACACCTTTTCTAGCTAATAAACCACATAATTCGACAAATGATTTAGTCTTCATTCTAATTATACTTCTCCCATTAGAATAAAATAAAATTCTTCACATGACATTCTCCCTTGATTGCGATCTCTCCGATGGTGTAAGCATTTGAACTTTGTCTTTCGCATGTTTCTTACGTAACACCCACCAATAGATCACAAGACAAGTAACATGAATAAGCGCTAATTGATGTATACGAATCGATTTTTATTTTTTATTATCCATTCAATTACCTTCACCGTTCATATCTAAAAAATAAAATTAGGAGTAGTTTTTAGATTGTAAAAATCAAAATATAACAAATATGACATAGATATGTCCATTTATATATGGTGTTATAAAAGCAACAAGAAGCAACGTAAGGGAAGCTTCATCTGAGTCATTCCCCCACTGAAATGTCAAGCAAAGTAATAGGAAAACAAAAACAAAGAAGACAGTGACGATTGAAAAACAACCCAAATTTATACAACAGTATTGACCTATATTTATGTGCCTTTCAAATTAAATAATCGACATTTTTAGCAGCTCAACCTATAAGTAATTATGAAGTTAAAGTAGAAAGCAATAGAAAAGCAAATCACTGTGCAATCTCCTATATCTTGCTAGAGTAATTCTCAAGTGCATATGTTGTGAAGTTGACCAATGAAATTATTATTGGTGAAAGCAAGACAGAATAAAGTTCAATGATCAAGGTTCCCAAGTGAAGCAGGAATTGAGTCATACCATCAATATATAGAATCAAACCATTCCTTGGTCTCTTTCTATAATTAGCACAAACGTCATTTTATCTCCATACCTTTTGACATTCCCTGGTTATACAGATTCTTCATATGGTAATGAAATACTTAAAAAATAGTTAGATATTTCTTCATCCCAACTCATCAAAATACATAATCATACCTAAAGCTTGAAGATAATATGTAAAGTAATAATTACCAGAATATTTGGTTTTCTTAGAACTTGTTTAAATCTATATTTGGTTTTCTAGAACTTGTTTAAATTTGTTTCTTAGAAGACCATCAATACGGACTCTTGACTTAGTAATGGAAGTACTGAGTAAATGCTAAGCACTTTTATATATCTATAATCTATAAAGAGTATATAAAAAGGTTAAAGCTTTTAATGTTTGGTATGAGGACAAAGCTGCAAAGGAAAGAAGAAATGTTTGGCTTTGAGATGGGGTTAAACAAGCTTTACAGTTGTTGGGTGGAGTCTGTAGTTATGAATGTGGAATGTATTGCATTTTCTACTCTTAATAAGTGGCAAATTACAAGGAACGCATTACTTAACGTTGACCATAGTCCAAGAATAATAAGGAAATGAAGGATCTACATTTTTTAGTTTATGATATGCCTGAAATCTGATACGAGCCCAAAAATCAATCCATCTATGTAAACTGCTTGTGATTTAGACGTGGAAATGAAGATCATTTATGCTTCTTCTTTTTTTGCAAGTTCCAAGGGATTGACATCTTTGATGACTTCAGGGAATAGATGCTTAATTCCAGTGACTAATTCCATGAAAGAAAGCGAGGATCAAAGGAACTTGACCAATGTATTTTTGTCATATGGTAGACCCAGTTTCTGGAATTCAAACCAGAAAGTTGATGGGTCTACATAATCGAAATCAAATCAATGCTATGTTGTTTAAAAAGAATTTTATAATTGTTTGATAGAGTTTGAAGTGCGGTTAGCAGTAAAAAGTAAGTTTAAGAATTCCATCTCCAATGACATTTAAGAATTCCATCCACACTTTGTTTCTTATACTAACCAAGAAATTCATAATTGAGGAAGTTTTTTGAAGCTCCAAAACTTACACCCCTTGATGTAATTTTTAGATTGATGTAATCTCCATAAATATACAGAACAATTCTAAAAATCCAGAACAATTTTAGGGTTCATTGTTTTCTGGGTTTCACTTTTCAAGAAACTCAAAATAAAACACCAAAACAATTCCCAACATCAATACAAACTCAGCAGATGAGCAAACATGACACAGGCAGAAATTAAGCATAAGGAGGGATAATTACAGAATACACACAAGGACAACAGATGTAGGTAATGTGTTTTTAAAACCCAGTGTTTGGAAAAAACTATCTTCCACATTCAACTTCAATTCAACACAATGTTAATGTAATGTTTTTTCTTTACAAATCATGGAACCCACGAAACTCATTGTTTATGAGTTTCCCAAACCCAATAGGACATGCTCAATTTATTTTCCAAAATCCATGTTCAAAAACTCACAGAGCTTCTTGATTTTCAACCTCAACAATCAAAAGCATACAACACCTAAATCAAGTCTACATGTGGCATAGCAAATACAACCCAGAAATAAGAATATGTACCTGAAGTTGAAGCAAAGATCCTCTTCCGAATATGCTCCTCCACTGCTACAATGGTCCCCTGCTAACTCTCTTCCCCTGCGTCAATAATGACCGCCAACGACCAACATAATGGATATTGTGTTCATTATTATTAGTAAGGATAAATAATGGTATTATGAAAAATTGTTGAGGGTATATTAGGTAGTGTATGTTTATTAGTTTATGTTCCATCCTAAACTCCCCGAATCGGAGGTTTCTTATTTTCACTGTTTAGGAAGGAATGGAATGTAACATGAAACCCTCTGCTTCCATCCTATTCCATTCCATTCCATTCCATTATAAAACTTCCTTCTAAACAATGGAAGTGTGTTACGCTCCATCCTATCCCATTATTAACCTCTGAGCCAAACAGAGTCTAACTCATCTCTTCTTTCTCTTTCTCCTGCTTCTTTGTTCTTCTTTGCTCTCATGCATCCTTGATTCGTCTTTTCTTACTCTCTCTTGCTTCTTTATTCTTGTAAATTTTTGTTGCAAAATGTAAGATATTTTTTGTGGGTTTGTTATTCTTCTCCAAAGTTGAAATTTTATGAACTTCCCCCTTTTCTATCTATGCAGAAAGCGAAATCAAGCTTGGGCTTTTCAGTAGGTGAGTTTTCAAAACTGATTTGAAATTTTTCTGATTATATTGAAAGTTATTTTCATCAGATTGTGTTACTTTTCTAGTTTTCTTGGTTTGTTGTTTTTCCTGATTCTCATTTTCTAGCATTGTCTTATTTTTTCTGCATTTTTTTGTTTTCCTGACTAATCATTTTTTTTGCATTTTTAGTTTACTATTTCTCTGCATTTTTTTTGCATTTATATGATTTTCGATTTTTGGTTTTTGCATTTTTGTATGGTAAGTGAGAGGAAGAAGTGGGGCTTTCAACTTGATTGGAAGAAAGTACTTCTCTATTTCTTTGAAACCTAGCAAATGTGAGTATGTAGGATATATGCTATTAAGATCATAAACTATACGGAGAAGAAGTCTAAAATTTGGTTAAAACAACCAGGTTTTGTGTTTGCTCCTTTGTCTGTCCTAACTATCCTGTGTTATTTTGGGGTTTTACCACTAGCATTTGCAATTTTGTAGGAATAGTCACATGGTTTTCCTCTTTTGACAAGTGATTATTTGATGAAACCTTTTTCATTACGTAATTAACTACTTCAACAAGCAAAAGTGTCAGTCCTTCTAATTATTAGCTCGCCATTCCCAACAAAGATTGGTGTTTTTTCTTTCAAGAAGGAGATTATAATTTTTTTTTATTTTCAAGAAATTGATTATAACGGAGATTACTCGTGTAAATTGGTTGCCTTCTCGAGTTATATACTGGGGAGTTTTGTAATAATTAATTAAGACAAACATTTCCTTTTGTCTTTATTTTTTTAACAATGTCAATATATTAAATTTTAATGAATCTAGTTGAATATGTTGAATAAGATGCAAAAAGAGTATTCTTTGGTTGCGATCTTTTATGATAGATTTTGTTTTACTGTCTAAATTGAAAAGTTTAAAAGAGTTCTTATATGAATTGTTTGATGTCCTACTGGAACCTATTAGCTGATCTAGGTTGTGGTATAATCTTTGATAACCCATTAATCCTTTTAGGGCTTTGATTGAGGTTGTCAAAGCATTTCAGATATATGGTGGTAAGAATTAAAAAAAAAACTTATCGTCATTTTGTAGGGGTCTTTGATTGAATATTTTTGGTTTATAATCTAAATAAGTATTGTTGGTGTCAGGTAATGTCTCCGAAATAGACTAATACATGTCTTATTCTGGGATTGAACAACATTGTCATTAAGAAGGAATTGCCTCCATGCCCATCTAATCATAAAGGACTAAGTTAATTAAGATTTCAATCTCTTATATTTTTATATACTAATTGTAATGTTTAGATTCTGAGTGGGTATGATGAAATAAGAAAATACATTTTGGATCTCTTGTATAATAAGTCAGGATTATCCGCGGATTACTCAATTAATCAAGCATTTGAATCCCAATTTTTAAGCATCTTTTACCTAGCTTATTTGTACAAATTTCTCACTTCCTACTTTGATCATGTCTCTTGTATAGCCGGTGGTAGTGCTAAAAGAAAGAAGTGAATTGTCATTCTTAATTTTAAATTTTGCAATGAACTAAATCATTATTTTACAGTTAGAAACTAGTTAAAGGTCCCTAGACCCTGCGATTCAGCGGGACTTCAACTGAGTGTTGATAATGATGATGATGAAACTAGTTAGAGGTGTTTTTCAAAACTTTGTTTTGTTTAATTGGAATTAAATGTTTATTTTATAATTTTTAAAATTATTATATTGCAGAAGTTATATGCATTTCTTATATGAATTTATGATTTGGCTAAACCGAAATTCTATTCAAATTTGCAGGAGTAACTTCTATACAAATTAAATTAAAAAAAGTAAATCAATATGACTCAAAATCCAATTTGAGACAAATTATTTTTCTGTTTTTGTTTTTAATTTTATTGTTACAAATCTCAACCAAACAAGTTTTTATTTTTAATTTTTATATTAGAAATCTCAACCAAACAGGTTTTTATTTTTTAATTAAAAAATAGAAACCAAAAAAAGAAAACAAAAACTAAAAACTACTACATAAAAACAAAAGTGAAACCAAACGGACCTTAAAATTTCAATATTCAAAATAATATTAGATCCATATAATTGTTTGAACTCTTATGCGATGAGTAGGTAATTTTTTATGATATTTGAACATTAAAAAATCGACTTTTAAGGATTAAAGATTTTGATGATGTTGTTGTTGTTGATGATGATGATATGTGTAGAAGATCAATAAATAATTGATAACCTCAATTAATTATTTAAGCAAGTCTCTTTATCAAGCAATTGTAAAGGTGAGGATTACAATCAATGAGATTGGTGCATACATTTTTGTGGACTATTTAGGTTAAATCATAAGTAAGCATGTCAATCTTGTACTTTACTAGCCAAAAAAAGGTACAAAATTTAATAGAATCGTAAGGGCTATACTGGCCTTTTTGGTTGATATTTGAAATACCGAACAAATACCAATTAATATCATAAATTTTAAAAATTTAAGGACTATAATGAAAAAATCCAAAAAATAACAAAACCTTTTTGTTCTTCCCATTCTTTGTTGCACCTCTCCAACTCAGTGTTAGCCTCCCCCTCTCCAGCTCAGTGTTAGCCTCCCCCTCTCCCTCATCTCTCTAGACTTTATGGTCTAGTTTAGTCATCTCAACGTGGTCTTTATCACCTTACCAGCCAGTTGCATCGCATTTATCACCTTAGCTCCAACTCATACGATCCGTCACAGATCATCCTCTAGGTTACAATGCTTTACCTTTGATCCTCCATTATTGCATCACATCACCCCTTATATTGTGTTATGTTGTAAACTTCCAGTGTTGTGAGCTTAAGCCAAGGTTGCATTTTGCAAGTAAAAATTTGCTAGAAGTGGAACCATATATGTTTCTGTGATAACTGGGAAATTGATATTGTGATAGCTTATTTTGTAGCCTTGCGGACTTTTGATGAATCATGTATGGCTTATGAATTGTGAATTGTAATTATGGAATTGTGAAATAGAAGTTTGAATTTTTGTTATTCATAAAAATTAACAGTGTAGTTTTGAAATTAGAATTGGTTGTGTTTCTATAATGATTGGGAACTAGAAATTTTATGAATTTAAGGTTATTCATTTATTGTCTGAAAATTGGAATTGGGTTATAAATTTGAGGTTATTCTTGTCTAAAATTTGAGATTGAGACATATTGAAATTTGAATAAAAGCTTGGCTAAAAGATCAAATTAGGGCTTAACCTTTTTTAGTTTCATCAGTTTGGGACTTAAACTTATAACTTGCTCATAAAAGGTCTAAAATTTCACGAATCTACTCAATTTAAGACTTTTTTAAACGAAAAGTAGGGCGTGTTTTATACGCGCTGTTACATATAGGTCAGTTAGTCTTTAGCCATTATTATTACCATACTAATAAAATATATTACTTTGAATTAGTAATCTCTTACAATCTCCATTATCATCCTTTCTAAGAAATCCAAGAAAAAAAGAAAAAAAGAAATCCAAGAAAACCAAGGCTAAGCATCAATCGGTCTCCGTATAATGTCAACATTTCATTGCGAACCAGTTCCCTTTGCTATTATTCTTAGGATTTCAAAAAACACCCACATCAACCTAAATTTAGTTTCCATCTCTCTCTCTCTCTCTCTCTCCTGCAGCCCTTCCCCAACCACACAAATACACTCACATATGCACAAGATTGCATGTGTCACTCGCCAGAAACTAAAGTGATTGTTACTAAAACAAGAGGATGATTCCTTTATTCTCTAAGGGAGATAATATTCGTTCATGACCTATTAAATTCCTAAGGCTAATTGACATAGAAATTTTGCATGGTTAAGGAGCTTGATATTAAGATATTTCTTATTACAGTCATATATTGGCCTGACATAGAAAACATAAGCTGACAGAAATTAAAGCCATCACAAATCCACCAGATTAAAATGTTCAAATATCTTAAAAGAAATATTTACCCATCCCTGGCACTTGGTAATCATGTACAATCTCGAAGTTTTTATACGTGTAGCCCACAAAGTTCATATCCTTAGATGAGAGCATCTGAAAAATATTCAGAAAAATTAGAAGGGGAATATGCTAACGAAGTGAAAATACTCAAATCTAATAAGATAAAAGTAAAAATGCTCAGAAACTAGTTGAGGAATCTCAGCAAGAATACGGGTGTATCAATATTCATATTAGGATCAGGACAATTTAAAGATACTTTGGTTCACACAAGAAAGACTTTCGTAGCAAAAGTTCATAAACTATGTTTCACTGGGCCAAACATGCAAAGCTCTTCAAAGCAATGTATGAATAAGAAACGACAGTAACGACTGTATATCTTTCATTATCTTACAGAAAAATGTTGGGTAAAATAAAAAGATCAACGTCCATCATTTTTAATATTTCAAAATCCATATATAGCTCCTATTCTTTCACTAGCCTGATATCCTATAAGCATATATTCAAGAATAATGCCTTCCATAAGGAGAATGCTGATGTTTATAGGTTCCTTTTTTATCCTATTAAACTTACTCTACAAACAATTGTATAACCTTATAATAGAAGCCTTTGAACAAATATAAAAGCAAAGTCATATTAACAATCAAAATGGTACTAAGAAAATAGTCTACTCACAATCAACAACATTTTAACTTACAATATGTTGGCCACAAATTTTAAACCAATGCGTAAACCATTGAAAATAACTGTCTATGGTTAAAATGAAGTTAAGGTCACAATACCAAATTATCCATAAATAGAATTGGTATAATAGTGGAAGAAAGCATTTAACTTGATAATCCATTTACTCGAGATTGAGATAGTAACTCTTTATTTCGATTAAGTGAAATAGCTTCTAAAAGATATTACAACTGAAACACTTCACAGTTAAAGGTTACAAATGGATCAACTGAAACACCACTGTTAAAGGTTACAAATGGATTGAATAGGAGCAAGAAGACGATACAAAATATGAATCTGTAGGTTGTGCATTCAAAAAATGTATGTAACTGACCTTCCTCCATAGACCACTTCTTAATGAAGTTTAAGTCTGATGCTCAGACTATAAAGCCAAAGATAAGGAAAAAGAAACAAGCGTAATGAGCAATGGGAGTCATTGCAGAAATGTCTAACCAGAATCAATCAGAAATTTATACGTCAATACCTCTTCAAACTTCTTAAGGTTTTGAATATCCAGTTCATCATTAACCTCAGGGATAAAAGCAGCTTCCATCTGATAAAGATCATCCTAATCTATACCAATAAACCATACATAAGCCTGCAAAGTGGAACTCAAGACTAATTGTCCTGCATGTAATGATGCGTGTAAAACACACGCTAATCTGTCTAAAAAGGTCTTAAATTAAGCAGATTCGTGAAATTTTAGACCTTTTATGAGCAAGTTACAAGTTTAAGTTCTAAATTGGTCAAACTCAAAAAGTTTAAGCCCTAATTTGAGCTTTTAGCCATGAAAGCTTAGTCTTTATTATAAATTGGGTTATATATTATAAATTGGGTTTGTAATCATCAAAATGGATTACTTAATATATAGTTGAATTATATGATTATTTATTATACAAATTGAGTTATATTTAATTTTATTTCTATGATTGGATTATTTAATCAACTAACCAATAATCATATAAAAATAAGTTATACTTTAGAGTTTATGGTTGAATTACATAATTATACAAAATAGGTTATAGTTGTGAGTTTGTATTTAAATTATGTAATCACATAAAGTGAGTTATATTTGTAATTTTATGGTTGAATTATATGATTACATATATGGAATTATAGATGTGAGTTTATAGTTAAATTATGCAATTAGCGCAAAATGAGTTATAGTTTTGGCTTATGAGTTTATAATTGAATCATATAATCATACAAAATAGACATGAGTTATTGAGAAACTATTATTGATATGTTCCTTCATTTTTACACAACTTTATATGGATATGAAGTGGTGTAAAACAACAGGAGGTTGCTGTGAAAAAATAAAGTTAAAAGCAGAGAGTAAGTAGAGAGCTTTTATTTCACCCCTTAAAAATAGCAGCATGCATGTAAGGATTTATAAAATTAAAATTGAACAGAGTCATTAACTTCATGAAACTAAAAATCGGAAACGTGATTAACTTCCTAAGACTAAGAATTAGGTAGTTGATATCTTGACCAAACCGTTGAAGTTTGACGCTTTTATGAAGATGAGAAGTATGCTTGGTTTGTGTAGACTGTTGAATTAAGATTGAGGGAAGGAATGTTAGTGTCATCATAATTCTCTAGCTTGTTAAAGCAGTCAAGGTTGTTAGGATTTTTAGCCTGGTATTATGGTGGGAAGTTAGTCACGTTTCCTAAGTTTTATTTTCAAGAAGTTAGTGCCTCTTTTCAATTTTAATTTTATAAATCCTTGTACGCATGCTACAATTTTTAAGGGGTGAAATAAAATTCTCTCCACTTGGTCTCTGCTATTATCTTTATTCTTTCACAGAGACCTTTTGTTGTTTTACATCAGTGGTTGGGAAGCATCATAAAATGCCTTTTACAGCTGGACAGCAGCAAACATCTCAACGCCTTGAAGTTATCCACTTTGATGTGTATGGCCCAATGAGTGTTGTGTTAGATGGCAACAGTAAGTATTTCTTGACTTTCATTGTTCCTGTGGAAGTTGGTATAAATTTGACAAAAGAAAGAGAAGGACCATTGGTTGATCCAACCTATTTCAAGCAAATCATGGGAATATGATATCTAACTTATACAAGGCCCAACATCTCTTAAGGAGTTGGTTTAATCAGTAGATTCATGGAGTCACCACATCAATATCATATACAAGTGGCTAAATTAAGTTAATTTTGATAGATGTCTTTATTTATTTATTTTATAGATAAAAGGAAGTTCAAGTATTCCTAGTAATTTAGCCACTTCAACAAGATTAAATGATTCAGATTGGGCTTACTCTTGATTGGTTCCTAGAATGAAAAACTATAACATTTGTTTGTATTGTAACAAGCACTTGAAAGGTAAAGGAATCACTATATTAAAGAAGCATTTAACTGAGGTCAAATGTGATATGGAGCCTTGTAACAAAGTGAGCCATGATGTGAAATGAAAAATAAAGACTTTTTTTTGAAGAGTATTAGTATGAGAAAGATAGAAGGAAAAGATTGAATTATAAAATTTTTAGTGGAAGTTCTTTTGAGGGTGTTTAGGATGATAGTGATGATGTTGAAAGTGGCAATATTCCTACTAAATAAAAAGCATGATGTTAGGAAAAAAAGAAGACAAGCATCTTTTTTTTTTGGGCACCATGAACGACTCCTAAAGTTTATTCTTTAATTTGTAGTGCCTTATAATCTTGATAAGTGGCTTATAATGTGGACACAACAATAGCTAAATGGTGGTATGATTTAGGTAGAACATTCAATGTTGTCCAATCTTCTTACTATTAGCCTATGGTAGGTGCTATTACCTTTTATGGTCAAAGAAATAAAGCTCCTTTAATTGATGACTGTAGAGGTAAACTTTTGAGTAGCTCTATTTATGAAACCTAAGAATTTTTGTCGTATTACTATTATAAGATTTATAACTAATTTATTATTATTTCAATGTTTTATTTTGATTAAGAAGGAGTTGATGCAAACGTTTACAAGTGATAAGTGAGTTGCATCTCAGCATGATAGATCTAAGGATGAATTGGAAGTTTTTATAATTATACTTGATGATAATGTATTTTGGTCTTAATGTCAATTTTTTATTTGAGTTTGTAAGCCTTTAGTGAGGGTACTTCATGTGGCTGAAGTGATGAGAAAGCAACAATGGGTTATTTTTATGATGCCATGGAGAGAGCGAAAGAAGTAATCAAGGACTATCTAAAAAATAGGCTTTCTTTATGCACACATTATCTTATAGTTATCAATAAGATATGTGAAATGCAACTTTAAGATCAGTTGTTTGAAGTTGAGATATTTTTAAATCATAGTGATTATTTTAGACCAAGTTTTACAAAGAAAGATAAAGTTAATAGGGAAATGTTATTAACTATACAACTATTGTTGCCTATGAGATGATGCAAGATCTCTTAAACTTAAAAATGAAGATTTATAAGAATGTTTTTGGTGATTTTGGGATGTCTATTGTTATTCGTCAAAAAGACAAACTTAATCCTGGTATATATTTTTGCACTTTTATTTGTTGTTGAAAATCAAGCTCCTTGAGATGCTTATCCACATCCTCCATTACAAGTCCAAGAAAGTTAGGTAAAAGATGGATTAAGCTATAATTAAGCTCAGAAATGATATGTTTAGAAAAATTAGGAATAGTGATGGATAAAGTTCTTTGAGTCAATTCTAATGCAACCTACTCTCTTATAGTTCTCGGATTGGTTATGGCTTCTTCAAATTCAAGTCTTTTGTTTTATTTTTAGAGTTGTTCCGGTTTCCCTTCATAACCTTTGTAGTGTCCTTTCAATCTCTGGATCAAATTGTATCGGTTTTGGATAAGGATATCTCGTTACTACCATACACAAACATGAAAAAATATGAAAAGATCAAGAAATAACTATAAAAGCTAATTAAATAAATATAATAACTATAAAACCTATAT
>JAOQMS010000004.1:18326080-18341327 GCA_027563885.1 Erythroxylum longipes | reverse complement strand
TCAATGCTTGTTTACAAAACATTACACAGGTTATCTAACAACGTTACAAAATGATGACAACTAATTTCCTTCGGGAGTCAGCTGACGGGCCTCTGACACTCTATGCTCTAACATACCATTATCGTAGGTTATGTTCCTAAAAGCTTAGGTACGTACCCTATAGTGGTGGGATGTTACAAAAATACTTAAGAAAAAAATTTTCACCAGTTGATCCCAGGCAGTAAGTGATGACTGTGGCATACAATTAGCCACTGCTTAGCCTATCCTTTCAAGGAGAAAGGAAATAAACGTTATCTAATGGCATCATCATTCACTTCATTGATCTTAAAAGTATCGCAAATTTTTAAAAAGTAAGAGATCTATGCGTTAGGGTCTTTTTCTTGGATTCCATCAAACTAGACTGACTGTTGCACCTTCTTCATAAAGCTCGACTTGATTTTGAAGTTATTTGCCTAGAAAGTCAACCTTACTATACTAGATTTTGCACCAATTAAGTTTGCCTTAGCATAGTCAAACATCGCTCATGGTTGGTTTTCCATATTATGAGATTCTTTTAAGTCTATATGACCTTCTAGATCTTTAATTCAACACTCAAGCTCAAACTCTCTAAGGTTAGTCCTATGATGATTCCTACCCACAGTTTTTTCTTTATCAAGATCTATGAATAGTAAGTTCCCAATTGTACTCCAAGTTATAAACTAACCTGGAGTCTAAATCTAAAAATAAGTGAATAAACTAACTTGGAGTCTAAATCTAAAAATAAGTAAGCAAACTAACTAGAACAAATTAAATAACATAAAAAAATAAAGAAAAACAAACAAAGTAAAGTAATGACTAGAGTAATAAAACTTAATGTTTCTAACATCACCGTTCCTGACAACGGTGCTATGAACTGGATTGACCTATTTTATAAGTTAGTCAATATTGTAATAACTGCAAGTGCACGACATAATTGTATCTAGTACTGGTAAGTACGATTTGATCCCATAAGGGCAACAGTACTAATAATTACAGTTATTTTATTATCTAGCCTAAGAACTAATTGTGTTTTTTAATTAAAGAAACTAAAATTAAGCAAATAAAATAAATGAACACCATGGTTAAAGCAAAGAATTACGAAGCACTAAGTTAATTACTGATATCATGTTATTAGCATTTACGTTTTAAATCCCCCTAAACCTTAACAGTTGATCTTTTGTTATGCAATTGGTTTAATGATTTATTAGATTGTGGAGACTTATATAGTATGCTAGTAGCTAACTTTGACTCTGCTAACAATTAATCCTAAGGTTTCTAACCAAATTACTCAGGTTAAATTTTATAGGATTATGTTACTATTTTATAAGTCCATTTATTAGGTTTGACCTTTATTAAGATTTATGTTATCCTATCTCTAGGGTTGCATTCAACTCTTTCTAATTACTGTGGATCTATTCAAACATAGGATTTCTCAATTGCTACGTCTGAAATCAAATTATGATATCATATTCTAGATTACTAGAACATAAATGAAACAAGTAATTAAATCACAACAAATCAAACATCAATTGCATTAACAAAATAATAAACATAGGTTTAGGTATCAAATAGGGTTCATCTAGCCTAAATACTAATGAAAATTTTAGTTATATATCTACGAGCATAAAATCAGATATAGGTAAACAGAAAATTGAATTGAAAACAATGAAATCATAATTTCAAATCTCCTTGATTGTCTTTTATCGAGAATTTTGGTGACATAGTGGTCCGATATTGTATTCCAATGGATTCATCAATAAAATCTTTGCGCTTCCCACTTCTCAGGCTCATAATCACACTTAGAATTGTATTTGGAAAGCTCACAACACTTCTTGCCTTCTCGCCCTTTCATCTGCCCCTGAAAGCATCTTTTTATGAAAAAATTTAGGGTTTTGGGAGATGCACAAGTTGATGAATGGCTGTGTATAAGACCGTACATAACCAAATTGCACAAAAATTGTGAAACTTCATGGCCTATGAGGTGCATGGGTAGATGCACGAATGTGCATCCCTTTTGTGTGTTAAATCTTCATTTTACAACATGTTTTCATGCAAATTCTTCTCCTTTAAGTTCATAAACACAATTATAATCTGTATACACACTTAGAGAAAATTTAGAATATCAAGCAAAATACACTAAATATGGGTGTGAAAATATAATCAAATATCCATCTATCAAACATCCCAACACTTAAGCTTTTGCTTGTTCTCAAGCAAACCATAACCAAAATTATAACTTTTTTTACTGCATCTCTTAATCTGTCTATTCATACTATACATCATCATATCCTATTGAGTCAAATTAATGTACAATTAGAGGCAAGTTGTCCTAAACTTAACTTCCTAAGCAATATTAATAGTAATCACATCAACAATCGCATTGAAATCAAAATCATATCTCTTTACACGCTCACTAAGACTTCACGCAATGCACTCAAATGTTTAGGGTGAAAAAGTATTAGAACTCTCAGTTAATTCATAGTAGTATCCTTACCATATACTTGCAGTAAAATCACATCTCCACCACTTATGTACAAACTAGAAAACAACTATCAAAAAGGTCTTTATATAGGTTGTAATAGGGTTTAGTTATGGTATGATTGGGATAATAAAAGGGGTTTAAGTGAAGGAAATTTACTCAAAGAAACATTACAAGACTTGTTTACAAAACACACAGGTCCTTTCCTCACAAAACTAATGGTACTATATACTTATTATTATTATTTTATTTTATATTTCTATTTTTCTTTTATGCTCTTTTTTTATAATAAACATTCAATACCACAAATCAAAAAATATTAGAACTTTGACAAATTTCAAGTCTCAACAAGTAAATAATGTAAATAACCTTCAAGGCTTAAAATAGTAATAGGTCTTCAAAGAAAAATAAGATCAAGGTTTATATTTTGGGTTTAATCAATGAAAAAGGTTAAGACTCGACTTGGTTATTCTTAAAGGCAAATTTTCAGGGATGATGATTTCAAATAAATAGGCTAAGTTGGCAAATCTAAGTGCCTTCAACATATTATTGCTTCTAATTTAACAAATATGGTCTCAATATGAATAATAAAATCAAGTTTTAGAATTGTCCTGCTATGTATGATAGCACACACATAAAAGAATAAAAAGAGCTTTAAAATTTCAAAATTTACTCGTGAGGCTCAAAAGCTTATAAAAATTGGGTATATATGTGTGTAAATAATATGCAAATTTCATTCAACTTAAATATTTCAATAATTGGAAAAATTATGACTTAGAAAACTAATTTTATTTTAACCATCATCCTTTTGTACACGAATTCAATCAATATTCAACAAGGAAATATAGTATACATGGACAAATTCAACTAATTCAAGATATCAATTAATAAATTTATAGTCAGGATTATAATAAGCTTAAAGAGATCAATTTAAGATTCATTAAACCCATCCCCACACTTAGAATTATACATTGTCCTCAATGTAAAGAGTACAAGTATATATGAAAGTAAGAGACTTGGGCCACAGTCAGGCTTCCTCTAACTCTCCTCTGTTCTTTGATATCTAATCTCAAACACTAATAAATATATCAAGGCACCTTAAATACAAAAAATTAAAGCTCAGTAGCATGCTCTAATCTACATAACAATCAAAACATAAATATCTAACCAACTAATATAATTCTAAACCTAAACACGTGTCAATTAATTAATTAATAACTAAAAACATACTAAAGTGCATATTAAAACAATATGCAACCTACAACTATCAGGTACTTTCTTGATTGTGACAAATTTTTGATGTTAGATCCATCTAATGTTAACAGTATCCTTACAAAATATAAGAAAAGGTTAAAAAGAATATGGAAATAACATTAAATGAAATCATATACTAAGACACGAAATAGAATCAAACGAATAAAATATGAAATTAATATAAAAAAGAAAATCTTGAATATTGTACTATCTCTTAAGGAGCATTTGGTTAACGTCTTTAGCTTGACGTATCAATTCCACTCAAGGTGGCTCAAAATGAATCATATGATTGTATCCTTACCATAGGTTTCACACCTTGAAGGTAAGCTACCTTTCTGCTCTTTCCACCACCTTTTTTCCTTTGTTTTATTTCGCTGAATTTATAACTTATCTGGTGGATCCTTGCTTGAAGACTCCTACAAAACATCTTGATAAGACTCGTCTTCCTTAAAAACATCATTAAATCTAAGAGAATTACTTCTTACATCAAAGATTTCAAATGTCATATTTTCATCCCTTACTCTCAAAGCTAACTTGCCTCCATCAACATCTACGAATGATTTGGGAGTTGCTAAGAATAGTCGCTCGAGGATTAAAGGTACTTCTGAATCTTCCTCTATGTCCAATATGGTGAAATCATTCGAGAACGTGAACTTATCAACCTTGAACTTATCAACCATTATAGGTACGCCCTTTACGATCCCCTATGGTTTTTAAATGATCTATCAACCATTTGAACATACACCCTTGCTTATTCAAGTTCTCTAATTGAACTAGAGTGTCTTAATCAATATTATACCACAAGTGCATGATATAGTTGTAGTTAGTACCGACAAAAACGAGTGAATCCCATGAAGACTATGAATACTAGTACTTACCCTTCCCCTATTATCTAGACTAAGATATTTTTAATGAAAGGAAACTAAAACTAAGGAAAGTAAAATAAAATAGGAAATGAAATTGAATAGAGAATCCAGGAAGCACTAGGAAATTATCGATATCGAGTAATTAGTATCTAAATTTTGTCAAATAATATATCCTTCAGTTGATCGATTTGATTTTCCATATTCTGTATATAAGCCTCCGTTTCCTAATGCCTCATGTTTGAATCTTGAATATATGCAATCATCATATCTCTATTAGAAGCAGTTACCTTCTTGTCTTCGTGAAGTGTATCTTCCTTATTATTGTCTCTTCTTCACTTTGAGACGGTTAGAAGCTCAAATCAGATGCAAGTGAAGGAAGTCGCATATCGAATTCACGTTGACTAGCTACTCTCTTAATAAGGCATTCCATTAGTTAGTGTATAACACTTTCTTGTTCCTCTGGAAGCTCATTTTGAAATGTCACTTGATTCATGAATCTAACTCTTATATTTTCTTCACTCTCAAATTTGTATCGTTCAGCTTTCATTTCAACAATGGCTTCCATTAATTTATCTTCCAAAGTTGGCTAGTTATATGAAGATGCTTGGTGTTGTAAGTATTCATTTGGAGGATAATTATTCCATCTATATCCATTCTAAATTGTAGTTGTTCCTATATACTGTACCATGAGGTTGATAGCACATGTTTGGTCTCCCATATGGTGATGTCATAGTTTACGAAGATATATACTGGCTTCCATAAAAATACTGTCCACTCCATCCATCCATTGTATGTTGTGGCTATGATAATGAATGATAATTCCTATAATAAACCACAAACTCAAGATCAAGTAGATAAATTCAAAAGATAATTAAATTAATAAGCCAAACAAATATAGTAAGATACAATAAAAATAAAATAAAATAAATACAAACATAAAATTAAAATAAAAGAAAATAAAAACATAGATAAAAAATAAAATAAAAATGATAAGAGTAATAGCATTCAGGCTTTCCTAATATCAAAGTCCCCAGAAATGACGCTAAAAACTTGATTGACCTAGAGCTTGTTTGTCAATATTTAATACCGCAAGTGCATGACATAACTATAGCTAGTACCAACAAGTACGGGTCGATCCCACTAAGACTATAAATATTAGTACTTACCTTTCCCCTATTATCTCGCCCAATAATTGATTTTAGGTTTTAAATGAAAAGAAATTAAAACTATGGCAAGTAAAATAAAATAGGAAACATAATTGAACAGAGAATTCAAGAAGAACTAGGAAATTATCGATATCGAGTACTTAGTATCTAAATTTCGAATCCCCCTAGCCTTTAACCTATTGATCATTTGTAATGCAATTGTATTGTTGATTAGTTGAACTATGGAGATTCTTAAGTTATGCTAGTAGCAGACATTGAGTCTAATAACAACTAATCCTAAGGTAGTTAGCTGAATTACTCAGGTTAAAACTTATAGGATTGCATTACTGTTTTATGAGTCCCTCTATTAGGCTATATTTGGTTGGGTGGTTATTAATGGAATTGAATGGAATATAATATTATTCCATCATTTGGGAGGATGGTTTATAATGGAATGAAATGGGATGAAAGGGGAGGGTTTAACATTACATCCCATTCCATCCTAAATCGTAAAAATAAGTTACCTCCAATTTAGGGATTTTAGGATGGAATGTAAAATGATAAACAACATTTCACTATATTACATTATGAACCCTTTTTCCAAACAACATTTTACTAAATTATATTATGGCCCTTCCATTCCTCCCAAACAATAATTTTCTAATATTACATCCATTTACATTCCATTCCATTCCATTAGAAACCTTACTTCCAACCAAACATAGCCTTAGGTTTGACCCTAATCCGAAAGATTTATGTCATCCTATCTCTAGGGTTGCAATCAACTCTTTCTAACTATCATATATCTATTCACACTAGGATTTCTTAATCTCTATATATGAAATCAGATTATGGTCTAATATTTTGGGTTACTAGAACATAAATAAAAATAGATAATTAGATCACAAGATTCAATTAATAAATTACATTAGAAAAATAATTAACACATCCAAATAGTGTTCATCTAACCTAGATACTAATGAAACAACTAGTTACAAATTACCGTATATGAAATTAGATACACATACAAAAACTTGAATCGAAAATAACGGAATCATAATTCTAAAGCTTCCTAATTGTTCTCTATCGAGTATTCTAATGATGCAGTTGTCAAATCTTATATTCTAGTGGATGCGTTGATAAAATCTTCGTGTCTCTAGCTTGTCTGGCTTAAACTTACCTCCAAAATCATCTCTGGAACTTCCAAAACAATGCATATTGGCTCCTTCTTTTCTAATTTTCCTCCCAAATATAACTTTTATATGAAAATCTAGGTTTTCGGGTTATGCAGGGTCATGTGCACTGCCATGCACAGGAGCATACATAATCAGAATCCATCGAGGATCGTTATAGTGTACAGCTGTGCACTCCTTCCAAATTGTTGATTTTCTATTTTCCGCCACTTTTTTGTCTGAATTCCTCTCCTTTAAGTCCACAAAGGAAATTATCACCTTTAAACACACTAGGAGCAAATTGAATACTAAATAAACGATAAAAGTATAAAATATCAAGTAAAATACACTAAATAGGGGTGGTAAAGTATAGTCAGATATATATCTATCATTCTCCTAAACAAGGTGTAAGGCAACGTATTTGCTCCACCTCCTAAATCGATTATAGCCTTATTCAACTTTAAACTATTGATAATACAAGGGATATAAAAATTCCGTGGGTCCGCTTGCTTCTTTGGTAATTTAATTTCTTTCTCAGAGCTCTCCTTGCTGGACAACCTCTTCTTTGAATTTCTTGATTTCTCCTTGTTTAATAACCTCTCTTTCATGGATTCAGTAAGGGCAAGTCACATTTTCAGTTGTTTTTTACATCAAAGACCTCAGTCAACTCTGCTTCTTTTGACTTTCTCTAAGCTAGGATGAGGTATGGAATTGCAGGTTGTTCCTCCTTGACCCTCTTCAGATGAAAACCACATCTACTCTGTATGAAGTTCTCAATAACCCTTTCCTTTTCTTCTTCTTCTTATTGCTTAAGCTTCTTTTTAGTGGTCTAGTTGATTGTCATTATTCTTTCATTAGAATTTGTCTCAAGTGTGCTCAACAAACTCCTTTTAGGTCTCTTCGCCACTGACTTAGCAAGTTGGTCCATTCTAATCTCAAAGTTTCGTATGGATGTGTCTTTTTGATAATGTTTTGCCTCTGATTCTTAAATGAATTCCACCATCAACTCATCCAAACTAGGATTATTTGGTTATGATGTTTATGATTGGAATCTAGGCAGAGGGATGTTTCTTTGTTGTCCTTAGTTTCCCTATGAGAACTTGGGCTGGTTCCTCCAACCCAGATTGTACATATTACTGTAAGGATTATTTTGGGGTCTTAGAACAGTGCCCAAATAATCTACATGTTTGGGTTGATATGATTGACACTTTTGTCCTTAGTGACCTAGCCCCCATGCTTCGCACTACATCATTTTTACTTGTAGAGCCACAGTGATTCCATATATCTTCTTGCTTAGGGCGTCTACTTGACTCGCCAGTTATGTCACCACATTAACTTTATAAACTCCAGATGGCCTATGGGTGGTTTGTGTTTCAGCTGAGCACCATTCATAATTGTTTATGTCCACGTCTTCAATTAGCTCTTAGGTTGCTTAAGATATTTTGTTGTTTAGTGTCCCTCTAACTGTTGCATTAATTGAGGTTTTTCGATATATGTAAGTTTTAATATTTAACCTTGATATTTCTCAAGCACACGAGTCATTCTCGTAGTACCTAAGGTGTCAATCCCACGAGGAGGGTGATCTAATACTAAAATAGTCAAAATAATGCGCAATGTTCGAAATGTAACAAAAATAAAACAAGAATGTAACTCAATCAAATAATTCAATTCAAGAATCAATTACGAGAATATTAACAAAATAACAGTTGCAACACCCAATTAGGAATCAACTTAAAGAACTACCGATTGAGAGAAAGGGAAATTTCATCTATCTTTAATGTTAACCTTATCGATTATCACTTACTAGATTATTGGTTCTAGACAGTCCTAGGGTTGATTAGTCTCTCTCGAGTTATAACCATTAACCCTAATTAGATTATGGGAATTGCAATCTCTCGATTAACAATCTCTCCAAAACCTTAATTAGACCTGAAGTTGTCCAAAAAACTATCGAGAACCTATGTAAGATCTCTTTTCGCACAATTTACTGATTTCATTTAATTATCGTTCTCTTAAATTACCTAACTCTCATTAGCCCAATTTAATTATTTTTCACTTGATTCAACCTCTTAGTTTATCATTGAGTTATGTAATTACAGAAATTAAATCACAATAATTCCAGTAAAAACACAAACAATCAAATTTCATTAAATAAAAGATAAAACAACCTGAAGTTGAGTTTAGACTTTCCTCAACATTCACACAAACCTATCATCAATGAATATCTCAATTCTGCACATTAATAAAATTTAAAGAAAAACTAGAAATAAGATCAGAACGGATGATGGAGGTAGCAGCATCAGCAAAACCTCTTGTTTTAGGAAGTACTTCGCGTCAGATTCTTCTCCACGTCTCTTTTCCTTCTTCTCTTGCTCAATCTCTTTATGAACTCTCTCTAGGGTTTCTCAATAGTGGCTAATGCAAAAGCTCCTCATCTCTTTTGTCTCATTCTTTATATAACTTTTTGTGTTTTGGGCAGCCCTAGGGCTTTTTCGGGGTTCAAAAGGTCTAAAAACTCCCTCGAAACTTGACTTTTCTAAGTGTCTGCGCATCTGCCTGATGTAGGTCATGAGCGTGGCTCTGCATGCCACAATCATGGGCCACATCTAAGCCTTCTACTATGATCGTAGCAATCAGGCCACAATTGTGGTCTGTGTCCTAGGCGTCTATCATGATCGTGGCGTAAGGCTAACTCCAATGCTGCTATCACGATCATGGCCTATTGTGCCATGATCGAGGGTTGTTATTTCGGCCAAGTGTCTTCGAAACTTCTCCATTATTTGATGTTGACCCTGAAATACTAACAAACACATCAAGGTACCTCAAAGACATAATAATTAAGCTCAAGAACTTGACTAACCAATAAAAACACTTAAAACACAATTAATTAACAAACTGACACAATTCTAACCTAAACACGTACTAAAGCATTAAGTTAAAACTTAAATACATAACAAACTAAGCACTAAAACATAATGTAATTCACACTTATCAATATGCCTACCCTTAAAAGTTTGCTTGTCCTTAAGCAAACAAAAGAACAAACACAAAACACACAATGCAGTAATGAAACAATGACTTCAACTTCATGAAATAAATTTAATTTTAAACACAATCATTCAATTTTTATCAAATCACTGACAAGCAAAATCTGCGTCTAGGGTCTTTGAACTAAATATACAAATTAATCCAGATCCAAGTGTTAATTTATTTATCCTTTTCCATTGCACACACAAATTAATAATTCCTTGGTCATTCAGACCCTGTAACTACTCCTAAGTAAGTTTTCATGAAAATTCAAGTTATTACAAGTTCAGTAGGTTTTTATTAAAAAAAATTTGTTTATTTAAACAAGGACCTAGTCTTTTGCTTGGAGGCAAACATTAGTGATGAATGTGATCCGGTTACTCAACAAAGTCATTTTTATTAAATTACTTGGTTGAAATGTCATTATAGCTTTTTCATAAGAAGGCACACACTTTTTATGTGTGTTGATTTGGTTACTTAGCGATATCATGTTCTCAATTGGCTATTAGCTCTATTCATAACCCGAAGGCTAGCGGAATAGTTATTTACTACTATTTTTTATTTTTTATTTTTTTATTGCCTACCTTGTTACTTTAACTACTCTTTTCCATGAAAAATAGTAGTAAAGCTACTTAAGTGGAAAGGCCTCAAATTATGAATGAATGTGACAATTTAGAGGGTGAAAACTCATACTAAATCCTAATGAAGCTACATATTTAGCCAAAGAACCCAATTCACTAATTTTGTGAGCTAATGATTCTTCACAGGCTAATAGATTATGTTCAAAATTAAATCAATTCTAATTCATCCAAGCCATTGCCACATTCGCACAATTCACAAAATGCAACCTAACAACTATCACACAATATGCAAAATCACATTTGAAGCAAAACACATAACCCTCCCTACACTTGAACAACACATTGTCCTTAATATGAGAAGGGGACAACTAAACACATAAGGAAAGAGAAAAGATAAATTAAAGTAAAAAATAAAAAATAATGATGAAGACTAAATTTAAAACAAGAAAAGGGGTTTAGACAAAGCCTCATGGTGATGGAGGCAAGGATGGTGTTGGAGGTGGCAACTAAATGCCCTGAGCCTTGAAATAACAATGGATATGACGTATATCCCAGCTCTAATGTCATTGAATTCGGGCCATCTCCTTCATCCTTCCGGAGTTCTCCGCAAGTGTATTTGTAATTGCCTTATTGTTTGCAGAGATTGCGTCCAGTGCTTTCTTCTAGTCTGGTTCTTCTATTTCTTCTTCCTCCTCGAACTCTTCACTAGTCAAGTCCTCTTCTGCTAGCTGAGGCAATGCTGTACTCAAAATCGTCTGAGTAGCCCTAATCTTAACATGCATCTTTTGAATGATATCTTGGAGTTCCATGTTATAGGACTTAAGGATTTCAGCACGCCATAGATGATAATGATTTAGGAAGTCCAGGGAATGGATAGTTAAGCCATTACAGTCCACACCATAATACTTAACAATGGTGGAAACTAAATACCCCACACCTAAATTATTGCTTCTCTTGTGCAGAGTCGCAGTAATAGTGTTTAGCACATATGTGGAGGCGCACACTAGAATGCTGTAATCCATGCACCACAACATGAAGAGTTCCTTTGTTGAACACTTGTTAGTTTTTGATTTATCAAAAACCAGTTGATAGATGAATTTGTGCAATAACAAGTTCCCACAGGTCCTTATGATGTTATTGTGGACATTTTTGGCATCGAATTACTCTAACCCAGTGAGCACATTCCAATAGCGAGAAGCACAAAAATCATCGTGCTGATCAATAATGGAACATATGGGGAACCCATACATCTCACACATAATTTCAATGTTTAGTTCATAAGCTCGTCCCCGCAATCTAAACCACATTTCTTTAGGGTTCCTAGGTTCATATGAAAGAGAAGTAAAGAATTCTAAAGTGAGTTCCTGGTAAAAAGGAAATTGGAACTGTATGAATTTTGCCCACTTAATTCTTTCTACCAAGTTCTCTACCCTGTCGCGCAGTTCTAGCCTATCAAGTGTATCAAAATCAAAATATTTAGGGACTTCAATTTGTTTAGCATGAGGGATTGAAAACGAATACCTTCCTCCTCTGTGTAGATCGGGAAGGGTGCTCTGAAGTCCGCTGCTCTATTCCTTCTTCCTCGCCCCAAGACTTGGTTTCGTCCCAATGATTGATCACGCTTTGCTATTTGCTTAATACACTGCATACTGGCTTGCAAGTTGGTAGAAGTTGGAAGAAATTTGGAAGTTTAAAATTTGGGTAGAGAGAAGTGAGAGTGTTTGGAGGTTTGAAGCTTAGAGAGATAAAGTAAAAATGAAATTGAGTGGAAAAGTGAAGTTAGAAATGAATATAAAGGTGATTGGAGGGTAAAATGGTAAAATTTGACTTAAAAAATTGCGTGTTTGTGGCCTGCAATTTTCCACCAATTTTTAATATTTCTTCTTCTTTTATTCTTCTCCATTTCACCGAAATCACTTGTTAACTATTTATGTCCCTTTCACCTCTCTTTTGCTTACTTCCTCGATCATCAAATTCATGTTGAAGTCCTCTGCCTTTATAATTTTATTTGGAAACAAAACAACTTAACTACGTAATTCAAACTACCTAACAATCAAAGGAAATAACATAAAATTAATATTCCATAGGTTGCCTCCCATACAGTGCTTCTTTTAACGTCGGTAGGTCAACAATCTTCTTTTATTGGAAATTAGTCGGGATCAACTATAGGCTACTTGCCTCCACCCTTTTCATTCAACATCAGTTTTATAGCTTGTAAGTAAGCTAAAAATTGCGAAATGATCAAAAGAAAAACATTGATAAAATTATGAAAACCAATTAAGCTTAATAATGTCCTTTTTTTGAGTGAATTGTCAACAAAACAGGGAATAATAAAATTCCCTGAATCTTCCATTGAGTCTAACAGTTTGCCCTGTAAGAAGGTAATTTGCTCTCTTTCTTCCTTAATCACCTTCGTCTCTTCTGCTTCTTCCGCTTCACGAATAAAGACTCCCCTAGCTTTTTCAAATTTGATATCTATTGTCATCTATTCTTCGTCCTTTTTTTCCTCAAAAGATTCAAACACGTCAATTATCCTAAATGAGCTACTATCCTTAAGATTCTTTAATACATCATTCATGTTGAATGTCACTTGGTCATTAATAACCCGAAGGATAAGGTTTTTCATGGGCATCTACCTAAGATTTTTTGATGTTCAGGCATGGTTTACCAAGATCTAGCAGATAATATGAGGGGTTTTCATCCTTTTCTTCATCCTCTCTATTGATTTCTTGGTCTTTTATAAGGCAGGGTTCAACATGGTCTTCCACTGCTTCTTCTTGTTCTTCCCCATTTCTAAGTGTGATAGTCTCATATTGATTTTGTTGATATAATTCCATATTGCTCAGAGAGTGCACAACGCTTCTCTTACAAAATTCACGAGAAAGCTGTCTTACTTGAATCTCCAGGATGTGAATAGAAGTGGCATGATTTACCGTTAGTTGATTAAACTTTGCCTCCATCCTCTTTTGACTTTCCTCCTTGCTAGAAAACATCCTCTTCTGGTTCTCTTCCACATCTATTAGCTTATCAATGATTTTGTCCAATTTGGAATCTAATGAAATGCATTCATCTTGCTGAAATTCAGATAAGTCTTGATGTCCCATGTGAGTACTTGCATTATTGGACCAATAAAATTCTAGCTGGTTCTGTAATATCCCATTTCTATATTAAGGGTTAGGACATAGGATCCTAAAGTAGGATACATAAGAAATAACATAGAGAATACGTGAGGTGCATTGCATTTACATGCATATCACTAGCATAAGTATACACACACATGAATATTGATTTTTATACACATTTCAAATACTATATATGCACTCATTTGACATTTTCTAGGTTATGAATGATTTTTAAATGATTATTATGTGAATTGTGAATTCTATGTCTTGAAAATTGGTTGATGAATTATAACTAGTTATTTAGAAATTATTTGTCAAATTTTGGAGATTTCTAGAATTATGGATATTTTTTACTAGTAAAAATGTCAAGTGGGAAGACAAATTAACTCATAGTAATAATAGAAATAAGTGACATACGATAGTAGAAATAATTGACAAGTGACATTAGGATTTAATGACAAGTGCCATAGAAAATGGGTGACAAATGGACTGGAAATTTAGAGATAAATGGACTAGTTATTAAAAGAGCCAAGTGGAGATCACATTTAGGGTGACATGTGGCAAGTGACAAGTGTCATCCCATTTGCCACACATCTATCCCACGATACTTCCTTCTTGGTAAGACAATCACATTGTCTTTCACTCTTGTAATTTGCTCTTCTCTTTATTTTCATTCTTCTGTCTTCTTCTTTACTAACGATTTTTCCACCAACCCTTATCACATTGATTTTGCCTATCTCCTTCACTTTGTTTCTTCATGATCCTTGTTATCTCTTCATCTTGTTACTAAAAACCTATACTTTTCCACTTTGGAAGTTGACGATTGTGTGAGTTGGATAAGCAAGGCTTACGTCATTTTTGTAGAAGCTTGGATTTAAAACAAGTAAGTCATACATTAATCTTCATGGGTTAGTTAAATATAAACATATGTGATGATAGTTTAAAGTAAGAATAATCATGTTAATGGAGTTGAATATATGATGAAACGTTGGTGAACAAATGAATATATATTGATATTCTATTTCGTATAAATGATAAATGACAGGTTATGAGTTGTGTTAAAGATGTTTTGAGATATATTAATTTAGTGAAAATGGTACATGATGAGTGCAGAAATATTGATGAATAAATGTATATGTTGTGTTTGATTTTTGAGAGTACGAAAACCATAGATGATAGGTTGTTATGTGTTGAAATAGATTGAGCTTTGAAGTTAAAAAAAAGACTAATATAGTGTTCTTGAAATGAGAAGAAATAAGATGATAGTGAATGATAAAAAATGATGATGATATGTTTTGTTTTTGTATGGTTGATAAACAATGATTTATGGCTTATTTCATAGATGTTTATGAGTTAGAAATGAGGTGAGAATGATGAGGTTATGAAGTTTAAATGATGAATTATGGAGAAGATTTCTTTGATGTATTATGAAAGAGTGAAATCTAGAAATGTAACACCCCACTCCCGTTGGATCCGAACCCGATATCGATGGTGATATCCGAATCTGTGCCCCGCGAGGGTGGCGTGCCACATCACTTAGCACTTAAAAGTCGGTATGTATTTTATTTTTATTTTTATTTTTT
>JAOQMS010000004.1:18296315-18324157 GCA_027563885.1 Erythroxylum longipes | reverse complement strand
TTGGATGTTTTGATGTAATTATTATTTATTATATAATGAAAATTAAAATTATAATATTTTAAATACTTTATATTGTTTTTAGTTTTATATTTGTATGATAATAATTGTCTTTTTATATAAATTGTGATTATTATTTATATGTAAAATATCTGAAATTTATTGTTATTTCATATTAATTGTAATTATTATTTATTATTTTAATTTTTAAATACAGGGTTAAAAATATACAGTACAACTGTACAATATAATAATGGACTATTTTGCAATTTTTAAAAAAATTCATAGACTATTTTATCAATTTAAAAAATTACTTAAAATTGTATCTAATATTGACCGATATTAATACAATACCATACTAAAATCTAATCTAGTATTAAGGTTCGGTATTCGTAACATTCAATAAAACCTAATATGTAACAAAAAAAGTTGAACTCATTTTTTGTCGACTTCCACAGCGCGTACGATTTTGTGTTAGCTGTTTCCTAGCGTTCACAATACCGTTTGAGATTCTCTAAATTGACCAAGAAAACTTTACTTCTGTCCTATTCTAAACTTCATTTACGGTCACCGAAAGAAAGAAAATGTTTATCCTCTTTATGCATTAGGTTTACATTTAATAATAAACTCAATCTCTTAAGATCCTCTGTATGTATTAGGTTTACATTTAGTAATAAACTCAATCTCTTAAGATGGAAAATGTTGTTCTTCTGTATTTATTAGGTTTACATTCAGTAAACTCAAACTATAAGAGAAACAGAAACAAGAATAATGCTGGGAAGCATGTCTGGTAAAAGGAATGATTCGGTCAGCACTTTGTGAAGCAACTAGTTGACAACCCTAAACCATTGAAAACCTGATCAACTCAAAAGGGATCGTGGTCTTTCAAGAGGGAAGGAAGCATAATTTCGATTAGCTGGACCATATACCTCAACTAACATATCCCTTTTTCCTAAAAGAAGACTGCATAAATTTCTCCCAAACCACACATTCTGTTTCTTAGAACACAAGAAACTTGGAACCTGAGGGTGTCTCGGCTGCAACGTAAACACTTCTCACCTTAATAACTCTTGATAATCATATATGTTTTCTACCATAATATAAAGCTAGAATACAAGTTTAGTTCTAAGTATGACAATGGAGATCAAAAAGAAGGTAAGGTGAAGTTAGTCCAAACTTCAAAACCGAATAAGAATCAAAGTGAAGAATAAACTACACATTATAAAAATCACAACCATACACCTAAGCATAACGATTACATGATTTTCGTAAGTGTCAACCACTCACAGAGGTGATTACCCAGAAAATAGAAATTAACTATATATATTTGTTTGAGTGAAGACAAGGGGTTTTCTTTTTAACTTCCTACCAAATTTACTATTGTTACCCGTCTTCATTTCTATTTCTTTTTGCTTCAACTTCTGTTTATTGGATTTGTTGTTTGTATCTTACATATATGGGTATATGAAAGCATATAGAGCTCAAGCAGAGTAAAGATCAGCTACACTTCTCATCACCTGTACTTGGGTATTAAGACACCTTATGTAATGCGCCGCCTCGTCCAACAAACGGCATAAATCCATGGCTTCAGCACCTGGAACAAGCTTCCGTAGATCGTTGGCTAGACCAACTCCGCCTTCCTCACCAGTCAACGTCTTCTTTATCTCATTTTTCTTGATGGGTTGAGTTCTGATTCTTTTGGGGAAAGATTGTCGCCTTCGGGCTTGGTTTCGAATCTTGCAGAGCATTGCCCTACTCCAAGCTCTCCTCGAGCCAACAGAAAAGACCAGTGACTTGTCAGCAGCAGTTCTAACCCTACGGTAGCGTTGAAAGACCTCTCTAGGGCTACTCAAAGGCGGAGTCCCGGTTGTGATCTTCTTCAAAGCTCGAAGAAAGACAATAGTGAACCTAGCTTTCATCGAACTACGGTTGACAGAGATTTGATGGGGATTCATGAATACGCCTTGTGATTGAGATTGTGAAACTAGGGCTTCAGGGATTGTTGGGATTTGGGAGTGTTGACGAGCTTTGTTTTGCTTTCCTTTTTCTTTTTTTATATATAGGATAGATCAAAAACAAACAAAAGAAAGCACTTAGAAAGAAGATATGATTTTCTGACACAAAGGGGCCTATTTTTCAGATAAAATCATAGATGAAGAAGGACAGAATTTGATTACTCTGACAGACAGAATCTACGTTACCAACCAGAAACCAAAGAAGAAAACTTCAGGAGGAAAACATGTGAAAGCTGAAAGGAAAGGAATGAGAGAGGGGAGAGAAGAGATTGAAAATGGGAGGTGTAAAGAAGAAGACGACTCTAGGAATCAACCTATTATACAATTCCAACTATAATCATTTATGTGTAGAAAAGCCATCCCACTAAGCATCTAGCTTGGCCGGGGCCAATAGAATATTGACATATTATATAATAGCTTAAAATTTTTGAACATAATTGATATAAATCAGTGTTTTTGGCTGATAAAAATTGAATTGATACTTTTCTTCTGTCGTTGTCAGGAATGGGATGATTTTTGGAGATGGGAAAACTGAGAGTGTATAGAAGTGGGGCTGCAAGAGGGCAACCACCATCCGATCGCACATGGTTCCTTTCCCACTAGGATTAGTGGGCTCCTCACTTGTTTCTTCCCTCTTCTCTTTTAAATTCCATTCTCGACTCCAACTCTGCTAAATTTCCATGTCGATCTGTTACCTGTGATGCGTCTTTCTTTTTGGTCCAATTCGATCAATTTGTGTGTCTCGATCGTAATATTATACGACAAAAACAACAACAGTAATTATAAAGCTCTTGTCCTAGGTTGACCTTGTTAGAGATTAGACATACCTTTGGTCTGTAACCAGACGTGATTTTGTATGGCGATGGCAATGGCGATAAAGGGCAGCAAAAGGGTTCGCCAATGGCCAAACCGACATATGTATAGAGAGAAGAAAAGGAGTCATTATATATGTCCCAGATAATCGGCACCAATCGAGATTAATGAGATAAACCCAGTTGCTCTTTTAACTGCCGTTTAATATTGAACCACACATACGAATTGAAACTATTAGAGAGAGCAAAGAGATTTTTCATTGTTGTTGCTCACAGGCTAGTATACTCCTTATCAATCATAAATTGGCACACCTGATGTAAATCTACAGATGGGAGGAGCTACTGCTGCTGCTGCTGATGATGATTTAATGTTCAAGTTGAATCTGTCCGTCTCTCTACTCATGGTGGGTTCATTGCTCTCCTTCGACGTCATTCATAGGACTTCCCAAGCTAAATCCCAAAGTATGAGTTTCATTTGAAGTCACTTTCACCATCTTACATACTTGAGTTCAAATTTTAGGGTTTGAACAATGGAGGTCCGATTGATTCTACAGTTACAACATGTCATTACTGGAGTTTATAATAGTCATAAACATTAACAATAACTAAAACTGCGAGTGCATGCGAAAGAGAACCAAAACATTTGTTTACACACATACATATTATTATTGGTGTCTTGGGAGAGGTGTCCCTTGTTAATACGAGGAAGAAGTGCATAATGGCTTAATTAAATTCCCGTGGACCACACACTCAAGTGGACATGCAACCGTTAAGGAAAGTGACAATTTGGAAGTCAAATTTCAATTAAATGACAGCTTGAAGGATAATAGCGTTTAATTTATAGGTTTTTGTTGTTTGGTTTTATTATAAGAATAATCTCCCGGCACCAATCCTATCCGCTCTTCACTCATTTTACACCACATTAATTAATTGAATCTTTATATAATTAGATATAAAACCCTAAGAAGCGCTTGTCATTGGAAAACAAATTCAAGTATTTCGACATGGAAGCGCATCTTAGCTAAACTAGGTGAAGAAATTTAAAGGATCAGCAACTTTGCAGATCAGTCGCACTTTGGATGCCTGGACCAAACTTGATATTGCTCTACCTTCGCCATTTTTACTAGCCTCTGGATTCGGTACCATCTTCGGATTGAGGACGGAATAAGCATAAAACCATCGGACCTAGTTGGTTGACCAAGCGTAGAACCTCCTGTAGGTTGCTTGGTTACAGGATTCGACTTGAGATTTTTTAGAAAGAGATGAAAGCTAAAATCTTCTTTTCCACGAGGTTCAAATTTTAATGTTTTCCAGATTTTCCAACCAAAACAAATACCAAAGAACCATGGCCTAAGTTAAAAACGTAATTTATCCCCAATCACATAATGGGGATTTGAGAAGGAAGAAGTGGCTGATAAAAGGATCCAACATATATTTTATGATTGCAGGTATCCTAGATTATAATTAAGATGGGCACGCATACACACGTTTGAACAAGACAAACCTTTTTATGACCAATAAAGAAACATTTTTCTAAATAATTTTAGTTACACATAAATAATTCACAAAGATCCTGATGAGTAATGACTAATACAAGAGATTTACAGTAGTAAATAAGGAGAAATAAAACACATATATACAGCTTAAAACTTTAATCAATAAGGTCTGCAATCTTCTTCAACTTTTTTAAAAACTGGAATTATTTGTTCAAAACATTAATATTTAACTTGATTAGTCATGTAATGGAACTCGTTAACTTATCAAATCAAATATTATTATCGCGTAATTATTGTTTGAATTTTACGTGCAAGAGATATAACAAAATTTCACCTTTCAACTAGCACATTAGGATGAGGATCAAACGCCTTGCAAGTGACAAAATTCTCAACGTCTATATATAGAACATTGATTTCAAACATACAAAGTCATTGGTACTTTCTAGCTTACATGTGCTAATTACTTCCTAACGATTATAGGATAACCTATTCAAAAACTAATGCATAGGTCGATGTAGATGAATTGTGTTAGCTCATATGCATTTTAACATTTTGGGCAAAATATTTGAAACATGAGATACTACGCCTACACAAACTGTTGTTTCCTTATCGTGTATGGGAAATTAGAAAAGGAAAAAACAGGGACACAGAAAGAAGAAAAGAAAAAACACAACTGGAAAGAACAGGTGACTGGTAGGCAAAATCAAAATGGAGTATTGTTTCCTTTTAGGTAAGACTACAAATAGGGAAAGAAGAACATGGTGGGCCAAGAGTTTGCATATGGTTTGGATACACCAAAACTTTAGAATTAGATGCTTTGACCGACTCATAATTATTTTTAACGTTTTAGATAAGGAGGATGCAAAAGCCTATGCTCTTTTTGGTAAGAGACTTTGGACCTCTACTCTAATTAACGGGCTTGTAATGAGTCGGCAATACACGGCATTGGCAGGTATTGCCGACTTATATATATATATATTGTATTTTGAATTGATAAATATATTTTTCCGAAAGTTAATTCATTAATAAGAATAAAAGATAATAAAGTTACACTACAAGAAATAAGTAATTAGCGATGGAAAATTACCGACGGAAACTAAACTGTAGCAAATTATTGATGAAAAATCACATTCCATCAGTAACATGGTCTGTAAAATTTTCATTTTGTAACGAAATAAATATCCGTCGGTAAATATGGAGGAAAATTATCCCAAAAAATTTGCCGACGGAATATAGCAACAGAAGAAATTTCTCATCGGTAAAAAAGGCGGGGATGCTTGATAGATTATTTTTGTTTACCGACAAAATACTTTTCTGTCGGTAAATTTTAAGAGGTAAACGTCATCATTTGCTTCAGCTTCAACGTTTTTAATAAAACGAAAACGACATCATTTGGTTTAACACCAAATGACATCGTTTTCATTTAAGCTAGAACTACAGCAGCCCCTCCCCTTTCCCCTCCCCCATCGCATCTGGATATTTCTTTTTCTCTATCGTCGTCGTCCTCGCCATTCTCTGTGCCTACTGATGCCCCATCGTTCGTCATCCCACCTTGTGTCCTCATCGTGCCACCGTCCTAGCATCCTCATCTTTGTCGCTACCGAAGCCTTCCTCTCCGTCTCTCGTGCCAACTGGTAAATAATTTCCATCTCTGTTTTGCCTTTTCTTGTTGTCAGTTGCTTCATTTTTAAGATGGCTTTTGGTTGCTTAATGATAATTACTGAAATGCAAAACGATTTAAGGATGAAATAATATTTATGTGCTATGACGAATTTCCGATATATCATTTTCAGTCAAATGATATATCGGAATAATTAAGACAAAATAACTGATAGGTTGACTGTGTTTCTCATATGGGTTTTTAGTTGATAGTTTGTCAAACCTTAAACACAATATTTTGATTTAAGAAAATCCACATTGGCAGCTCGTCAAGAGCAATAAGAAGAGAGATGATGTCCTTGTCTATATGTAGCTATGTGGACAATTCTTTGAAATGTAGTTCTAAAGTTAAAATTATGAGACACACTTCTGGCATTTGTGTTTGGAACTTACATATATAATTGATAGCTCAGATATTATTCGAACTTACATATAAATGAATTCAGAAAAAATTATATGTAGATTGAATTAAGCATATATATTAAGGATTGAACTAGAATCTAGATATAAACCTATATGAGAAATTTCAAAGTATTTAGTACATTATAAGAGTTGTTAATCAATCCAATGTTAAGTCACTATACATCGATAGAAGACAAATCATCACAATAGGTGATGCTTATGACTTATATAGACACTATAATAACTTATTTTACTTAGTTTTTGTTATATTTTTAGGTAATTATACAAATTGAACATGAAAATGATAACATTCAAGAATAAAAAAATTCCAAACAAAAATATGAAGAAATTCATAATTCTTATAGTAATATGACCTAGCCCATACTCGTGCTCTAACTTGTGCTTTAAAAGGATCAAGTGCAGCAAGTGACATTCTAAACCATAAATGTGTGAAGACCTTTCGTAATTTATTAAGAAAATAGTTACATCCACAATTGAGGGACACGACTATGCCAGAGGCCATATATTCATCTTTAAGGAAATAGTGAGATTCATAGCTTAAAGATCCAATCGTGTCAAATACCATGTCTATTATCCAAAAGAAACTTTAAATGCATATGGTTTAGGCGTCGAACATAGGACAAACCATGGCACAAGTACATTAAAATGTATTTAAGAGTGAAAATCATAATTTTTTTGAGATTTTAGTTGTCTTACAATGAAAAGGCTTTTAAAAAACATCCTTCTCTTTCCAAAAGCTAGGTTTAGTCATTGGAAGGCTTCTTTAACCTTCGAAAAACACTTTTAAGTTATTTTTCACTAGAAAATCAAGATTTAGACATCATCTTAACAAATGAAGCCTTTAATAAGAAATACCTCTACTATTTGGAAAAATAATAGTTATATGTAGAGAAAAAACTATCATGTTTTGTAAAAATATCTTTCCTCAATACTCTAAGTACCACCAATCCATTTTATAAATGCCACAATCATAAACAAATATTAACACCACTGTCATTGAAGAATACCAATATTATATACACAAATATATTACAAAAGTATGATAACATTTGAAAATATAGGAAATTGTGAAAACAAATATATTGATTGTTGTCTCTGCTGGTATACTGTTCACTCTTTTGCTTTCACTATTCATCCTTCTTTCTCACATCCCTTAGCTTTTTCTATAACTTTTCTTTTCTATAACTTTTTATGATAGAAAATTCCTAGCTTTGGCTTTACCTACCATGCTTTGATTGTAAGACCAAAGATAACAATTGTAAATGATCAATAGATAGAATGAACCACTTCAACTTTGGCTATGTCTCCTTGATCTCTTATGTTTTCAATATTAAACGTTTAATTAAAGATCAAGGAAACAAATAAATCACTAGAGTAATTAGTATAGACTTTAGTTTTTTATAAGTATATTTCATATTCTTGTGTAAATCAATTATTGATGATTTGGTCGATTATAGTTGGCATAAACTATTAATTTGGTCATCACCTAAATTAACACTAAACATAAAGGGATTTAGTTCAATTATAAACTTGAAGTAGAAAAACCAAAAGCTAACTTTATTAAAGGATCGAGAAATGCCATTAGATTTAACTAATATAATTTATCTTATTTCCTTAACAAATATTACAACAACTGTATTATATTAAATACGAAATATTTTTTTTGCAGGCCCTATATTGTGTTGAAGAGCATTGCTCATCTTTCTTTTTTATAGTCTGAAGTTGTCCACGATCCAAGTTGCTTATCTTTTTTCTTTGAAGTTTGAAGTTGTCTATCCATCAGTCATCTAACTAATGTCTACCATATGTATTGCTTTAATAATACGATTCTGATACGTTTGAATTTTGTGTGAATGCAAAGGAAGTCTTGATTTTTTGTTGTTGTTTAGAATATTCTTATAATCATTGATGAGTTTTTATGTTCTTCTTTAATAGTCCAAGTATTTACTGTATGTGGAATGAGTTTGAGATGTTATGGATGATTTAAGGCATTAATAAATGCCTAGGATGGTATATAGGTTGGAAACCCGCCCGTGAGGCTTATTGGTGAAAAATTCCACGAGCTTAGGAGTCACAGCAAGAACTTGTTTTCTTGATTCACAAGTGTAAACAATGTCAGGTACCATAGTTTTGAAATCAATTGTAAGTGATTAATTCGATCGATTAATACTTCAACTTCGATATGATTAATGAAAACTTAGTATTAACACAATAAATTAATACGTTGTGTAAAGTTTAGATGTTATGTAAACTTTGGGGAACATGAAAGATACTAACTATGAAATCACTGTTTGAAATTAACAGTTTTATAGGAATGAGTAATGTTGATAGATCTTGGATGTATAGACGATTAGCACATAATGGTTTCATTAATCCTGAGTTTTTTGAGAGAGTTAAAGCTCTTATTCATTATGCATGTTCTCAACCTGCATATATGGATGGCCTAAAGATAAGATGTCCATATAAAAAGTGCAAACACATTCGTTTCCTTTATATTGATGAAGTGAGGAGGGCCAGACATCTAAAGAAGAGCTTGAGTTTGATTCTAATTCTTCAGAAAAAGAAGATGATTTTGATTTACAATTAAGTGATGATAGCGATTAATTTATGTTTGTAATTGAATATTATATTCAACAAATCAATTATTTCCTTTTTAATATATTGTATAAAATATTGAATTCAAATTGTTATATTTCTAGAAATTTCAACCAAATATTAATTTCAGGTTGAAATATGTCACCAAAGAGAAAACAAGATATAATGCGACTAAGGTCCAGACAATGATTCGGGGCTACTTACAGTCTAGGTGAAGCATCACATTCTGCAGCTGGAACTGAATCACCTCCTCTCCCTTTAGCTACTACACTTGCAATGAGGCATCACCTTCCGTACCTATTGCTACACCGTCCACCACCACTACATCATCCACTACCCTTATACCGACAGAGATATCAAAGGTAAACAATGCGAATGAAGGTCGTCATCCTGGAGCTGAGGGACCTGATAGAAGAACTTACATCATAATTGTCAATAATCTGTGAGTGAAAATACATAAAACACTATATGTTTATAATTAAGTTATAGGTTTAAAATTTTAAAATGGTATAAAATTATTTGTGTTTATATTAGGTTGATTCCGTCTGGATCGTGATCAAGAAACATGTCATCCAAATTCAAGGAGAAGATTGATCTTGAAAGTTATGTGTGGAAGAATATCTCTCAGGCCACAAAAGAATTTTACTACTAGGAGTTTGAGGTACAAAAAAAATATTATTTTCTTTTTTAATTTATTTTTAGATGTTAATTAGATAAATATTATTACATTATAAGTACTTATCGAATGTTTTTCCTTTTGTTTCAGAAATTTTTTTGGGATTCTGAATTTGGCGTGGTCATTTATAAAGTATGGGACAGACGAGCACGTACACATTATCAAAACTTTGTTGTTGCGATACACTAGGTTGGTGTACGACCGCCTTATATTTCTGAACAAATATGGAGTCGTTGGTAGTAGCATTGGACATCACCTAAGGCAATGTCCATATCAGAACGTAATTCTACTAACAGACATGGAGGACCCGGGGGAGAGAGTCTTCCCGTAGATACAGGAGGATCTATTACCCACTACAAGCATGAAGAGAGACTTGTAAATATCTACATTTTACATTTATATTTTGATTTTTTTATTTTGCTGTATTTCAATTTAATTTGATGTGTGAATTTTTTAATGAAAATATGTGTATTATGGAGAATGATAATATTATAAATGTCTGGTGCCATATATGGCTGTGTTGTTGAGTTATTTTCTTTGTTCAATAAGGGGTAAATATCATAAAATATAGGAAACTCTGCCCGAAATTTTTATAAATTTTAGTTCACTTATAACATTTTATTCTTATGTAGGAAAAGTCTGTAGGCATAAGGCCTACACCCCGTTGGCTCATTTTACACACTCACACTAAGAAGCATGAGGGTGTGACATTCGTCAACACCCAATTTAGAGAACTAAATGTATGTGAAATTTATGGTTTAATATTAATGCTTAATAACTATCACTTACTAATATAAACATTGCCTTCTGATAGGACCAAATACAAGAAAGCATTCAACGACTATCTCAACAATCTGAAGATGTTGATGAGGCACAAACCTATCTTCATGCAGTGGATGGTAGGGACCGTCATGGAAGGATATTCGGCTTAGGTTTATTTGCGAACACATGTTATTCGCAATCTTCCATGTCCAGTACAACAGCATCTAAAAGGCGGTCCACAACCAATGAAGTCCATGAGCTTCGAAGCATAGTGTAGACATTGGCAACTTAGTTTAAACATTTGATGGAGTACATATGTGTGTGTGTGTGTATGTGTGTGTGTGTATATAGTAGTTGTATTTTGAATTAATAAATATATTTTTCCAAAATTTAATTCATTAATAAGAAAAAAGATAATAAGGTTATATATATATAACCATAATGACCAATTGCACAAGGAATCTAGTAGCCTAAAATGAACTATATTACAAGCTACTTCAATAGCTATCTTTCATACATGCTTTGAGTGAGTTTGTCTTGCAGCCCTTATCCATAATTGAGAGTTTGCAATGCACTACAATATTGTGAAACACTTCCTCTTGAGTTTTTGTTTCATCTCTAAATAGTCTTGCATTCTTCTCCTTATATAAGTTATAAACGATTAATGCAAAGCTAATCTTTAGTAGTTTACAATCTACCTTATTTTTCATTTTCACTGTCGAGGACCATTCAATTAATCCATCACAGTTTGTTGCATTGTAATTTGGGTTTAATCAATAGGTGATCTTGCTCCAAACTAAAATAGAGAAGTTGCAGTTTATACTTAGGTCATTAATCCGTTCTAATTGTAATGAACAAAATTCACAATGTCTACAATCTATGGTAAATTTAACATTGTTATTGGTTGGAAGATTCCCTCCTATTTTAAGATAGAAAATGAAAACATAATTTGGATTGATATCTTGATCCTAAACCAACTAATCCACTGCACTTTACTGTTTAGTTTTCTTAATAAAAAGCTCTTGCAAGCTTTGGAGGAAAATAACAAGGATTTACTAGCTATCCATTGTGCTTGATCTGCTTTATAGAAATATGGCTGACATGGAGGAGGATTATTCATGATTATACATATGCCTTTATTGGAATGAGAAGGCCATGCCCACCAATTATTAGAAATGAACTCAAGTAACATTATATTTTGAGGAATTAAATGTAAGGCCCCAAATTATACCCTAGTTGAAATGTTACATGTTCATGAAGGCATATGTGATAGATGTTAAATTGTGACATGATTGTAAGTTGTATACGTTTTAAATTTTGGTTTGATCTTGAATTTTGGCATTGATGGACCATAGTCAGTGAATTGGAATTAATTGAAGCTATTAGAGAATTGAGGTATTTAAATGTACATTTGGACTAGGAAAAATGGTCAAGAGACAAGTTAAGTTGGTACATGAAAATTAGAATGACTAAGCCTACAAGTTATTGACATTTGGCATAGCTAATGTATTGACATTTGGCACCATTGGTTAAGTGATAAGTGGACCAATCTTGGAATGACATGTTGCCTAATCATTTAATGACACATGACAACATTCATTAAGTAACACATGGCCTAATAGATGTGTGACTTATGGCAGCTTAAAAGGGGGGACAAGTGTGACCAATGCTTTGGTGACATGTACTCCTCTAAGATTAGGACACCTAGCAACTTAGGTGTCTTACTAGAAATTTCTGCAGCCTTCATTGAAACATCACCAGCGAAACCCTTCACCCTCTCTTAGCTCTGAATTTTGCTTCAATTTCACTTAGAATTCTTGCAAGATATTGCATAAAGGAAGTAGAGTACATGATCTTCTATGCTGTTGTCTTCTTGGTCACCTTGATTTTGGAATTGTGTTTGCTTGCTTTGAAGACTATATTGGCTTTTTCTTTAGAGTTGGAATTCGAAATTAAACATGTAAGGGAATTCTGAACTTGATAGTATGTATTAATACAAGTGTTATGAGATTTGAATTGGAATGAATATGTGTTAAGATGATGAGAATTGAATGATGGAAAAATGACGGTTAAATGATAATTTTGGTTTGACTACTGAACTGACTTCGGTAGTTCAGCCATAGCTTGACTTGTAGACATCAAAATGAGATGATTTTAAGTTAAGATTAAATAGACACATTTATCTACAACTTTCATGAAAGAATCGAATTTGAATTCTGTCACTAAGGGTTTTGAAATTTAGCTTGAAGTTGCATTATGGTTGTTGTCCACGGTTGAGAACAATCTGTAGTATTTTGAGTATAACTTTAGAAATACTGCACCAAATTGCATTAATTTTTTTTTTAGAAACTTAAGACAAATAGGAACATTTTTGTAGAAGAACTTATTACCCAAAAACCTCAGTTTCTATGTCAAAATGGGCATACAAAAATGACTTGAAACTTGTCTTGAGAAAATCTGGAAAAGGGTTAGGAAGGTGAAAATTTTGGTTTTGTGCAATTGTTGACATATACAAGGTTAGGGATTTTAACAATGGTTTAATTAAGCATAATTGAGATTAAAAATGAACCTAGATGATGTTAGATTAATGGAGTAAAAAAATAATTGAGTAATAGTTAGTTTATGTATGCATTATTAATGGAGATGATAATATAAAGGATGTATGGTTTAATAATGATGAATACAATGTTGAATTGCTTGCTGTGATCATGAATGAATCAGTTCCTAAGGCTTATGTATTACGAATTGGATATGGTTGATTGTGAGTTGAGAATTTCTGTGATAATATTGTGACAATTCCGGACCATCAATTGTCCGAGGAGTTTGGTAGTTGGGGTTGTATTGGAAGTGCTTTCTAATTGTGTGCATATACATAATGTTCACTCAACAGTTCTATTGATGCATAATTGCACATATTTGTATTTATAAGTATATTATGTTTTTATCAAATGTCAATGAATAAGTTCATTTGGAGCCAAATAGAATAAAGACATATGTTGTTCTTCATCTTTTGTATAAAATTCTAAAATCTGACATGTTTTGTTTTAAAACTGCCAAGTCCTAGTCATGGGTAAATAAGCATGCCTAGAAGCAGCAACTGCTTCCATAATTAAACACTAAGGTGTCTTCTGTAACCAGACACTAAGGTGTCTTTTGTGCCAGTCACTCCAGTGTCTTCTAATTTTAGACACTTTTGTGTCTACTATTTTAGAGACCTAAGTCTCTTTTGTTTCAGATACCAAACATGGTATCTTCTGTACTGGTCTCGTTACCCACTTCTGTAAAAAGGATCAGTAGGCTACTTTGTTTTGTATTTTGTTACATGCTTAGTTCTGATATAATTGAGCTCTATTCTAAAATAACTAAGTTCTGTTCTGATATTATCAGATACTGTTTTGATAAAAAGAAGTTATGTTCTAGTAATTTACAGTTCAATTTTGAAATTTTGGTATTTTGTTTTGATACTTGTAAGTTTTGCTCTAAATGCATCCTGTTTTGATTTGGCATATTCTGTTCTAAGATGCGTATTGTTTTGATGGCGCTTTTATATGAACGATTAACGATTGTTTGAAATGTGATCTAATTCTATATATGTGACTGTTAAATGACTGTTAGAAACAGTCGCCAAATCATACCTTGTTTAGTTATTCCCCTACTAAACTTTATGCTTAGCACGGTGGTTTACCTCTGTGTAAGTTCTAATAAGAAGGTTTAAAGACTGGGACAAAGACAACTGCAATGGCCAAAGAAGGATATGTTTTGTTTTGACAAGATTTATATTTGAGTTTGTTTCTGTGATGTAGTTAATGTAATGAGACATATTGGAATTTGTAATTTATGTGTGTATGGTTTGTAATAACTATAGCATTGGTTAGAATTTGAATTATGGTTTGTAATTTGAAACGTTCAACTTGTATGATGTAAATTATGTCTTGATTATAAAATATCTCCTAATGGATTGTAAAGCTTATTTGCTTGAGTTTCTAGAAATGCATGTAAGTGATCGTTTGGTATGTTTTAGATTATTTTGGTTCTATTTTATGTAGCATCTACATATCCTTCTAGAGGATATATGGGTGTTACATTAAAGGTCTTATATTTTGAAGAATTAAAGGTCTCAAGTGCTGGAGTTCTCCTAGCTTATACTAAAGGTCCTATAGATTGCCAATCATCATACCAAAATGACATCCTTCTTCCATCACCTTGATAGGTTTAAATTACATTTTGTTTTCTAGGCTTTAGAGTGTGCTTTTGTAAGTACATGGGATAATTATGTGTTTAGGACTTAGATTTATGTTCTTGTTAGTGTTTTGTGTGTCTTTTTATTATTATTGAATAGGGCAAGAATATAATCTTAATTGTAAGATTTAGGCAATGTTTAACGTGTTTGATGATAAGTGGAGATTCCTCATGTTAATATGTACAGTTTGGAGGAATAGAAGATTCCTTTGTTGATTAACTAGGTGCAAAGAGAGCAATGAGAATTAAAGTGAGTAAAGAGACGGTATCCATTCACTCATAACTAAGAATTAATGAGAATTACATAACTAACTTAGAAAAAATAGGAGAAAGAAAAGCAAGAGAGAGGGAGAGAGGGAGAGAGGGAAATGGTTTCCTAAAAATGTACTTCAGAATTCTTAGAATCAATAGCATCAAGAACTTCTTTTAAAATTTCTAGTGCTTTACTCGCCTTCTAAATAATATTATAAGACAAAACTAAAGACTTAAAAATGGAAATTTTAGCAAGCAGAACTAGAAATTGAACACAACTATTTATACTCTAACTGACTGTTATATAAGTACATAAAGCATAGACCTACAATGCGGACTATTTAGAAAATTTGAGACAGAAAAATATAAGCCAACAAAAGCCAGAAAGAGGGGATCGAAGGCTATCAATTTTGCAACAAAGAACATATCTTGTAACCAACATTTGCAGTAAGAAAGCTGTGACATTTCATACGCCAAATAGTATTATGTTTAGAAAGTTTGTATGATGGTAAAACTTGGCCTAGGGTGGAATATGAATTGCATGTTTTATGACTTCCATTTGACGTAGAACTACTAGTTAGGATGTTAAGGCCTCCAAACTTCATTATAATAGGACATAATTTTAATTTGAAAAGTTAAGAGATTGCACTATAACTATAAATGCTATTACATATGATCTATGGAAATATCCAAGTTAACAAAAAATAAAACCTTCATTGGTTGCTGTTGGGTCCCAATTTTTCTTAGGATTTATTTTTATTAAATTATCAAGCATGAAAATAAGTTAGAATTTATGAATTGGAAAATTTTTAGAGTTTAATTTAGTATAGTATGATTTTATATGGTTGCATGAATTAAAAAGAAGAATTAAAATTAAGTGGAGGAGTTAGTAGGAATTGGATTTAATAAGGAAGGGTAAAATAGGAAAGTTAAAAATTGTGTCTTAAATTAATAAGACAAAGAGAAGAAAGAGTCGTGAAAGTTAAGGAAAAACAAAAGAAAGAGAGAGTCGTGGAAGAGACTAGAAGGAGAGAAGGAGAAACAAAGGGAAGAAAAAGGAAAGAAAGAAAAAGGAGAAAGAAGAAGGTTGAGGTGAGTTTTTAGGTATTTTTTTGCCTATTCTTTTTGTTTTGATAGATGAAGGAAGTAGAGAAAATAGGTTTTATATGATGAATATGAAGAGAGAGAAAGAAGAGGAATAAGAGAACTATATTCTTAGATTTGTTTTATGAACTTTAGTTAGATCTTAGTTCTTTGAGTTAGATAAATCAAGAATAAATCAAGCTTATGTTCATTCATGGACAGTTAGGTTTAAGGAAAGTTCATTTGTGTATGCTGATTAAATGAGAATATATATGTGTTCGAAGGGAATCAAGCTAGTCAAAGTCAAGAGTAAGCTTGATCTTGGAAGTATCAAGTATATAGGTGGGTAATATGTTTATAGTTTTGTGATGATGAGCAAAAATATTTATGTGTATGAATGCTATAAATGTTTGTCTTGACTTATTGTTAATGTGGGAAAAATATTCCCTAAATTTATATCATGTTTTATTGTATAATTGTGTTGCTTTATGCTAAGGAAAAACAAAAAATTTAGAAGCATGAAAAATATGATTTTGATATGTATGCATTTGAAATATGTTTATGTGGGTAAGAGAGATACCATTTCGTTCGTCACATGTACGTCGACTTAAAGCCTTCTTCCGGCTACCTGCTTGTGGCATATGAGCTCCGAAAAATGGACTCATTTCGTTCATGGTGTTAACTTCGGTTTCGCCATTTTGTTATATGCGATTCTCTCGAGCCATTTTGTTTGTACATTGCATCCTGAATCGTTGGATATGGAAGTTATTTGAAGGATATTTTGTGACGGTTGAATGAAAAATATGAGTTGAATTGTGTGGTAATGTATTTTAAATATATGTGAAAGTTTTAAATCTTGAATGTGATCTATTAAGTTGAGCATGTGGTTTATATATATGTGTGTGTGTATGTGTGTGTGTGTGTGGTTTGTTATCACTGGCTATAAACGTATTAGCCACTGAGCTTCCTAGCTCACCCCACTATTTTTCCACTCCTAGAGTAAAGAAAAAGCAGATCAACAATAAACTTTGCAAAACTTCGGCAGACTCTAAGGATCTTTAACATTTGTAATTTAACTAGTTAGTTCGGATAACTTTTGGCACTTTAGAAGCGTATTAAGCACAAACATTCATGATTGTATTTTGTATTGTGCTACTGATGTGGTTTGGATATGAAATTTGAAGTTGTGCTAAGACTCCATTTCATTGAAAGTTTATAGTAAAAGTTGCAGAAATGCTCTTATGTTTATGTGCAGAATTTTCTTTTCTATTGCATTGACATTGTGGCTGGCAATAAGTTTTCGGTTTGTGTGATGAGTCTTGGACGGAATTTTTGAAGTAAAATTGTTTAGATTGGAAGTTGTATGTATGGAATTGAATGTTGGATTCAGGTCTTATGGTTGCAGTTACTGGTTTTGCGTATATATATAGATGTTGATAGCAGATGAATGAAAACAGTGAATAAGTATTAAAAAGCAGTCTGAAACTTTAAGGGCGTAAACTGCACAGATCTTGGCAAAATTAAACAAAAGTGTCTTCATGAAAGTTATATATATTTTTCTTAGATTTCTAACGACATAAAGTTTGAAATTTTTGGATTTCTAGGTTGTAAGTTATAGTGGTTTGAAGGGAGGGAGTGCGACCGAAAAGTCGCGACTCTCTTCTTCATTTTCTTCTCCCTCACGCCTATGCATGTTTCACTCATGCCTGCGACTCTTTTAACTCCTCTCATGCCCGTGCATGTTCCCGTCACCCCTATGACACCTCCCATTGTTACGGTTGTGACTATTTTATGTCACTATCGTGACATCCCTTATCCTATTGTCACGGCTGTGACATTATTGTGTCATGGCCGTGACACTTCTATGGAAAATTCATGGTAGTGACATTTTTATGTCATGGCCATGACAATTACAAATTTTGTACAAAAATATTTTAGTGGTTAAGTTCTAAGTGATTATATTTGTTGTCCGACCCCTATTTTAATTTATTTTCATGTTTACAATTATTTTATGACATTTGATTATTAATTATTTATTTCATAAAAGTCCCACCATGAATTTCCTTTAGCTAAACTTTTATTTAATTATTATTTCATTAAATCCTAATTGTGGCGCGTGGTCGCCATGAAATCCGAATCGAGACTCGGGCCCAACATCTTTGGTATCAGAGCCCACGATTTCTAAGGATTCCTAGGCTTAGAATATATTATGTTATGAATTATTATGCTATGTGATTAATTGTTATTGTGTTAATTAGATTGATTGCATTAAGTGACATGCATATCGTGTATACATGTAGGATATAACATTTAAAATGAAAATAAGCTAAATGATAATAGTTTATTGAAGGAGTAAAATGCCACCTCGTAGAAGAACACGAGGAGTTTTGCAAGAATCTGCTGCACCTGGTTCTCCACCGAGAGAGGAGGGTATTGATGAGTTTAGAGCCCTGACGATTGCTGAGGCAACAGTAGGGTAGGCTAGTGAGCCCTCTCAACCACAAACACAGGAGTGTCCTCTTCCACCAGAGCAGATGCCTAATCCTTTCGATCCCAGAATGTTCCAAGCATTTGCTAAGGCTTCTGTTCAAGCCATGGGTCAGATGCCATCCACTTCCACTCCAGCACTGGCTAAGAAAGGAAGACAATTTGATAAGCTAAGGAAGTATGATGTAGTGGATTTTTATAGAACAACTAATCTAGAAGAAGCCGATACATAGTTGAGGAAGACTAAAAGAATATTGGAACAAATGGATTGTGAAGATGAAGAAAAGATGGTGTATGCTGCGAGCTTACTACAGGGTAATGCCTTGCATTGGTGGGAAAGCGTACCAGGGGGCTAGTTTAAACTGCCAGTTTTAACATGGGCTAATTTCCAAGTTGCCTATAAGAAGAAGTATCTGTCCAAGTTGTACATTCAACAGAAGTAGAGGGGGTTTTTAATCCTCACTCAAAGGTAGATGATGGTGAGTGAGTATAAGCGTAAGTTTACACAGTTATCCAGATATGCAGCTGAGCTAATGGTAAATGAAGCAGCTAAGTGCCGAAGATTTGAAGCAGGTTTGCATTTGGCCATCAGAGAAAAAGTGGTGGTGCATAATTTTTGCTACGTTCAACAGTTGGTGGAGGTTGCTTTGAGGGTTGAAAACGTGGAGAACATAAAGAGTGCAGTGAATAGAAAGAGAAAGGGAAGAGAACAACTTAGTAGGGGAGCTAGTATGCCTGTTCTAGGAAGGAGTGCCAAGACTTTTCCTACACCGTTTGAGGTTCGAAGCAGTGGTTCAAATAGACCCAAACTTACAAGAACTATTTATCTTCAAGCCTTGACTGTAGGAGGAGGCAGGAGAGGAGAGGGGAATAAGCCATCCTATCCAAAATGTGACCACTGTGGCAAATTCCATAAAGGGGAGTGTTATCGACTGAAGGGAGCTTGCTTTAATTGTGGAGAAAAAGAGCACATGGCCAGGGAGTGTCCACAATATATAAAAAGAGAGGAAACTCAGATGCAAGCTTCAAGAAGGACTGAAATTGTGAGAGTTGAGTCTGCAACTGAAGTGGGTAGTTCAGGTACGGTCAAAAAGGTAAATCCTCTAGGAAGATCGAAGGGAAAGGCACCAACTAAAGTATTTGCAACGACTAGGGAGGAAGCAGAAGCAGTTCCAGAAGTTATGACTTGTACGGTTAAATTATTTCATGATGATGTGATTGTTTTAATTGATCCGGGGTCTCCCATTCTTTTATTTCATCAAGTATGATTTTGCATGATAGAACTTTGAGTCTCCTTGATATTCCTTTGATAGTTAGTACCCCAATTGGTCATTATGTCATTATTAGTCATGTTTATCGAGGGTATGAAATTCATGTTGGTGAGGTGACATTAGCGTTGGATTTAATGCCATTGGAAATGAAATAGTTGGATGTGATTTTGGGCATGGATACCTTAGAAAAATATATTGCCAACTTGAATTGTATACAGAAGACAGTAGAGTTTGCGTTGGAAAAAGACGAAAAGGTAGTGTTTGTGGTAGATAAGAGAGCAAGCCCATCTAAATTTGTTTTAGCTCTAACAATAGAGAAAATGATAAAGAAAAGGAATGAAGCATACTTGGCATATGTGGTGGATACAAAAGCGTATGAAGAAAAGTTAGAAAATATTCCAATAGTCAAGGAATTTCCAGATACCTTTCCAGAGGAATTACCGGGACTACCACCGCACAAAGAGATCGAGTTCACGATAGAGCTTCTTCCAGGCATTGCACCAATCTCTATTCCACCTTATAGAATGGTTCCGGTAGAATTGAAGGAACTTAAAGAGCAGTTAGAAGACTTGTTAGAGAGAGGTTTTATTAAGCTTAGCTCTTTGCCTTGGGGAGCTCCGGTTCTTTTTGTGAAAAAGAAAGATGGATCCTTAAGAATGTGTGTGGATTATAGGAAGCTCAATCATATCACTATTAAGAATAGATATCCCCTCCCACGCATAGATGATTTGTTTGATTAACTACAAGGAGCAAAAGTCTTCTCCAACATAGACTTGAGATCGGGTTATCATCAATTGCAAATAAAGGAGTTCGATGTGTTAAAGACTGCTTTTAGAACACGATATAGGCATTTTGAGTTCTTAGTTATGCCCTTTGGATTAACTAATGCTCCTGCAACCTTCATGGATTTAATAAGCAGGGTCTTTAAGCCTTTTCTAGACCAATTTATCATAGTCTTTATTGATGATATATTCGTTTATTCTAAGAGCGACAAGGAGACACTAAGAAAGAAAGAGTTGTATGCCAAATTTGATAATTGTGAATTTTGGCTAAGGGAAGTGGCGTTTCTTGGACACATCATTTCAGAAAAAGGAGTACATGTGGATCCATAAAAAATAGAAGTTGTTGTAAAATGGGAAGAACCCAAGAATGTAGAAGAAGTGAGGAGTTTCTTGGGATTAGTTGGCTACTATAGAAGATTTGCAGAAGGCTTTTCCATTATAGCAGCTCCACTCACAAAATTGACAAGGAAGAATCAGAAGTTTGTATGGACAAAAGAATGTCAGAAGAGTTTTGAGGAACTGAAGAAGAAACTGACAACTGCACCTATTCTGACTTTGCCTTCTGGTAGTAATGGGATATAGTTTATAGTGATACTTTGAGGAAAGGATTAGGGTGCGTGTTGATGTAAGAAGATAAAGTGATTGCATATGCTTCCTGACAATTAAAACCCTATGAGATGAAGTATCCCACACATGACTTGGAATTGGCTGCTATAATCTTTGCATTGAAAATATAGAGACATTACTTATATGGAGTCACCACCAAGGTATTTACAGACCACAAGAGTCTTAAATATTTGATGAGATAGAAAGAGTTAAATTTGAGGAAAAGAAGGTGGTTAGAATTATTGAAAGACTATGACTTGATGATAGACTACCACTTGAGGAAAGCAAATGTAGTAGCTGGTGCACTGAGTAGGAAATTTACTATGGTGCATGTGAAGGTGATATACCTACCTTTGTTTAGGGAATTAGCCAAGCTTAAGGTGAAGTTGAGATAAGTTGAATCTGGTGGTATATTGGCTAATTTTAGAGTAAAACAAATATTGAAGGAAAAGATTAAAGAATTGCAGGAACAAGATGAATACTTGAGCAGGCTCAAAGAAGGAATTAAAAATGGTAAGCCTTCGGAAATAGAAGTAAGAGAAGATGGACTGATGGTAGTAGGAAACAGACTGTGTATTCCAGATATGCAAGATTTAAAGGATGAAATTTTGGATGAGGTGCACAATGCTCCATATGCAATGCATCCGGGAAGTACAAGAATGTACAAAGATTTAAAAGAACATTTCTGGTGGCGAGGAATGAAGAAAGATGTTGCTGAGTATGCTGGGAAATGCTTGGTATGTCAACAAGTCAAAGCAGAACATCAAGCACCCACTGATAAGCTTAAGTCTTTGTTTATTCCTGAATGGAAATGGGAAAAGATTACTATGAACTTCTTAATGGGATTACCAAAGACCAGCAAAAAGTATGATGCAAAATAGGTAATTGTTGATAGGCTAACCAAGTCCGCACATTTCTTGCCAATTAGACAGACAAATTCTTTGCATTCTTTAGCCAAGAAATACATAGACAAAATAATTAGACTTCATGGGACTCCCATTTCTATAGTCTCAGATAGAGATCCCAGATTCACTTCCAGATTTTGGGAAAGTTTGCAAGAGGCTTTGGGAACCAAGTTACATTTTAACACAGCTTTCCATCCGCAGACAGATGGTCAATCAAAAAGAACAACAAGGACATTAGAGGTAATGTTAAGAGCTTGTGTAATGGACTTCAAGGGTGGTCATAGGATGAGCACCTACCTTTGATTGAGTTTGCTTATAATAATTCTTATCACTCCAGAATTCAACTGGCACCTTATGAAGCTTTGTATGGTAGGAGGTGCAGAACCCCTATTTATTGGGATGAGGAAAGTGAAAGAAAACTTTTAGAACCTGAGTTGGTACAAGTTACAGTTGACAAGATTAAATTAGTGAAACAGAGGCTCAAAGTGGATCAAGACAGGATGAAAAGTTATACAGACGCACACAGGAAGGAGATGGAATATAAAATTGGGGACAAAGTATTTCTTAGGCTTTGCCATGGAAAGGAGTATTAAGATTTGGTAAAAAGGGCAAACTTAATCCAAGATATATAGGATCTTATGAGATTATTGAGAAGATTGGTCCTCTCACCTACAAATTAGCTTTACCACCAGAGTTATCCAAAATTCATAATATCTTCCATGTATCAATGCTGAGGAGACATAGATCAGATCCATCATACATAGTTCAACTTTCAGAAGTTCAATTAAGGGAGGATTTAACTTATGAAGAACAACTAGTGACGATCCTAGATTCAAACTGTGAAGCTGGTAAAAGTTTTGTGGAAGAACCATGCAAGAGATGAAGCAACATGGGAATCTTTGGAAGCCGTGAAGGAGAAGTACCCACACCTATTTGTGAACTCAGGTAAGAATTTCAAGGACGAAATTCTTTAAGGAGGGGAGAAATATTGGGTCCCAATTTTTCTTAGGATTTATTTTTATTAAATTATTAAGCATGAAAATGAGTTCGAATTTATGAATTGGAAATTTTTGGAGTTTGATATGGTATATTATGATTTTATATGGCTGCATGAATTAAAAAGAAAGAATTACAATTAAATGGAGGAGTTAGTAGGAATTGGATTTAATAAGGAAGGGTAAAATTGGAAAGTTAAAAATTTTGTCTTAAATTAATAAGACAAAGAGAAGAAAGAGTCATGAGAGTTAAGGTAAAACAAAAAAAAAGAGAAAGTCGTGGAAGAGACTAGAAGGAGAGAAGGAGAAAGAAAGGGAAGAAGAAGGAAAGAAAGAAAAAGGAGAAAGAAGAAGAAGGCAAAGTTTAGGTGAGTTTTTAGGTATTTTTTTGCCTATTCTTTTTGTTCTGATAGATGAAGGAAGTAGAGAAAATAGGTTTTATGTGATGAATATGAAGAGAGAGAAAGAAGAGAAATAAGAGAACTATGTTCTTAGATTTGTTTTATCAACTTTAGTTAGATCTTAGTTCTTTGAGTTAGATAAATCAAGAATAAATCAAGCTTATGCTCATTCATGGATAGTTAGGTTTAAGGAAAGTTCATTCGTTTATGCTGATTAAATGAGAGTATATATGTGTTTGAAGGGAATCAAGCTAGTCGAAGTCAAGAGCAAGGAGAAGAGCAAGCTTTGTCTTGGAAGTATTAAGTATATAGGTGGGTAATATGTTTATAGTTTTGTGATGATGAGCAAAAATATTTATGTGTATGAATGCTATAAATGTTTGTCTTAACTTATTGTGAATGTGGGAAAAATATTCCCTGAATTTATATCATGTTTTTTGTATAATTGTGTTGCTTTATGCTAAGGAAAAACAGAAAATTTAGAAGCACGAAAAATATGATTTTGATATGTATGCATCTGAAATATGTTTATGTGGGTAAGAGAGATACCATTTCTTTCGTCACGTGCATGTCGACTTAAAACCTTCTCTCGGCTGCCCGCTTGTGGCATATGAGCTCCAAAAAATGGACTCATTTCGTTCATGGTGTTAACTTTAGTTTCGCCATTTTGTTCTATGCGATTCCCTCGTGCCATTTTGTTTGTGCATTACATCTTGAATTGTTAGATATGGAAGATATTCGAATGATATTTTGTGATGATTGAATGAAAAATATGAGTTGAATTGTGTGGTAATGTTTTTCAAATATATGTGAAAGTTTTAAATTTTGAATGTGATCTACTAAGTTTAGCATGCGATTTATATATATATATATATACTTGAATGTGTGTGGTTCATTATCGCTGGCTATAAACGTATTAGCCACTGAGCTTCCTAGCTTACCTCACTAGTTTTCCACTCCTCAGGTAACAAAAAAGCAGATCAACAATAAACTTTGCAAAACTTCGGCAGACTCCAAGGATCTTTAACATTTGTAACTTAACTAGTTAGTTCGGATCACTTTTGGCACTTTAGATGCATATTAAGCATAAACATTCATGATTGTATTTTGTATTGTGCTACTGATGTGGTTTAGATATGAAATTTGAAGTTGTACTATGACTCTGTTTCATTGAAAGTTTATAGTAAAAGTTCCAGAAATTCTCTTATGTTTATGTGCAGAATTTTCTTTCCTGTTGTATTGACATTATGGTTGGGAATAAGTTTTCTGTTTGTGTGATGAGTCTTGGATGGAATTTCTGAAGTAAAATTGTTTAGATTGGAAGCTGTATGTATGGAATTGAAAGTTGGATTTGGGTATTATGGTTGCAGTTACTGGTTTCGCATATATATAGATGTTGATAGCAGATGAATGAAAACAATGAATAAGGATTAAAATGCAATCTGAAACTTTAAGGTTGTAAATTAGATAGATCTAAGAAAAATTAAACAAATGTGTCTTCATGAAAGTTGTAGATCTTTTTCTTAGCTTTCTAACGAAATAAAGTCTGAAATTTTTGGATTTCCAGGTTGTAAGTTATAGTGGTTTAAAGGGAGGGAGTGTGACTGGAAAGTTGCGACTCTCTTCTTCATTTTCTTCTCCCTCATACCTGTGCATGTTTCACTCACGCCTGTGACTCTTTTAACTCCTCTCACGCCCGTGCATTTTTCCCTCACCTCCATGACACCTCCCATTGTCATGGTTGTGACCATTTTATGTAACTACCGTGACATCCCTCTCTATTTATTACGGTTGTGACAATTTCATGTCATAGCCGTGACATCCCTCATCTTTCATGTCATAACCGTGACATCCCTCATCCTATTGTCACGGCCGTGACACTTGGAAAATTCATGGTAGTGACATTTTTATGTCATGGCCTTGACAATTACAAATGTTGGACAAAAATATTTTAGTGGTCAAGTTCTAAGTGATTATATGTGTTGTCCTTCTAAGTGATTATATCCGACCCCTATTTTAATTTATTTCATATTTACAATTATTTTATGGCATTTGATTATCAATTATTTATTTCATAAAAGTCCCACCATGAATTTCCTTTAGCTAAATTTTTATTTAATTATTATTTCATTAAATCCCAATTGTGGCGCGTAGTAGCCATGAAATCCAAATCGAGACTTGGGCCCAACAGTAGCAATCACCATTCATTCTCAAAGATTACAATCACTAATTAAATTACCTTCATGTTCACGATAATTATAGGTAGAGACCTAATATCATCTGCAATAATAGCTTTAAAATCATCAAGTGTCTAGGTTGATGTTAAAGAATCCTAACAAAATTACTAGTACATTAGCTATCTAGAAGAATAGACCACAGAATATAAAATAGAATTCCATTTAAGACCTTTCTTAACTTGACAGCATCCTTTATTCTCTCTTTGCCATCATGGTACTGTCAAAGTAAATGGAATACCATAATTGGTAAGCTTGAAACCTAGCTAACATAGAACCTATTAAGAAACCAAAATGCGTTTAATAAGTTAATGATTATACAAAAAATTTAAAGGAGACTAAAGTCAAAAGGCACTATAGATCTAGACAATAAGTAGACATAAATTATAATATTTGAAGAATTAACCTAAAAGTGAACATAGAAAAAGCAAGAAACTCAATTGTAACATTGAGTTTTTGGTGTTGTTGATTGTCAAGAAGAATAGCAAAAAATAACATGATCACCTATTTATCAAGCTCCACAACAACATCCTCAAACAAATCTTTTAGGGTTGAACCTGAGAGGTTTGATGCTACATCTAAATATGTAGGTAAATCTTTCACCTACAAAAACATCCAGTAAAAAATAAGGACTTAAGTCCTTACCATGTTTAGAATCTATAACCTTAAAATCAAATTTAAGTGGGAAAATGAGAAACCAAGTTCAAAACTATGATTTAAATTTTTAACCTAAAAAACAACTTCAAGTGAAAGGATACACTACAAGAAAATAACAAATTACCGACGAAATATTACCGACGGTAAGATTTTCATCGGTAATTAGCGATGGAAAGAGACGTTCCATTGGTAAAGTGAGCGGTTTTACCGACGGAACATGGAAGGAAAATAAACTCGCAATTTTTTCGTAGTAATATAACAACGGAATACGTAGTTCCGTCGTAAAATAAGGCGGCAACAAATGGCGCGAAATTGGTAAAATTGAATATTGACAGGAAATATGTCTCGTCGATAAATTACTGACGGAAATGGTTTTTCGTCGGTAATCCGTTGGTAAATGCCGAATTGTTCATAAGTAAAACGACTTTATTTTATCATCATCGTTTTAACCCGACCTTTCCTTCCCCCTCTGCCATTTTTCTTCTCCTCCCTCAGTTGCGTTAGTTTTCTGTCATTTTCGTTGCTTCCACCGTCGATTTCTACTTGGTTTTTGGTTCATCATGCATCATTTTGTGGTAAGGTCTCTATTGGCTTTATTTTGTCTACAAAAAATGAGGCTCTTAGATGGTTCTATATATGTATACCGTGGGTGGGTGTTTGGTGGTAGGTTTTCTTATGATTGTTGGATTATGCATTTTTTGTTGAATTGTTCGTTTATTTGTTGTTTACATGTGTTGTTGTTGGTAAATAATGAAAAAATGCATTTTTTTGTGTGAATGTTAGAGATAATACATATTGCTTATGAGGTGTTTGATGAAACGTATCTTAGATAGAGACTTGCATGTTGCATATATATAACTCCAATTTCGTCATGGTTTATGTAACCTATTCAGAAATACTACTTTCGGAAATTTTCATGTGAAAGAGAAGGTTCGAGTACTATATAATATTCAATTTTATATTATAATTTTTATATATTGGATTTATAAAATGAGAGATGTTATATAGCACAATTTGGTGTATGAGAAAGTGCATGGTTGTTGCAAGCCTGAGCATAATCCCTTGAATTGAAGTTTTTATTTGATTTGTTAAGTTTATTAAGACATTTAAAAGATACTTACATTTTATCTTCACCAATTTTAATTTTAAATATTTATTTTTATAGTTTTAATAAAAAATTTTACTTTAGGTTTTATAATATTAAATTTTTCTTTTAATATTTAATTTGAAGCTTTTATATATTATTTGGTTTAATTTAGGTATGTTTTATAATGTTATCTAAAAATATAACTTACTTTATTAACATTTAATTGTCTTATTAAATATTTGTAATTATAAATATCAAAATTTTCAATATTGACAAATTTAAAATTAATTAAAGGATGTCAAATCATGTCTATCGGTAAAACTGTCGTGAAAACCACACTATTAGGTTATATTACATCATACATTTTTAAATTTTAGTATCATACTCATTTGTCATTAACAACCACAC
>JAOQMS010000004.1:18275045-18287302 GCA_027563885.1 Erythroxylum longipes | reverse complement strand
ACTTATTATGTACAATTTTTATTATCAATTAAGATATTTTCAACTTTATATCATCAATCAAATTTATGTTTAAAAAATTAAATTTATACAAATACAGTACATTATAAAAAAATTTCTAATTATTTTACCGATGGAAATCTGAGATCCGTTGGTAAAAATACCGATGAAATAACGTATACTGTAGGTAAAAATACCAACGGAAAATAATGTTCCGTTAGTAAATTTACCGACAAAAAATAATATTTCGTTAGTAAATTGGTAAATTTACCGAGAGAAAATAATGTTTCGTTGGTAAATTTACCTTAAGAGAGGCTATTAATAATTATTGGATATCTAATGTCAAGTATGATTAAATCAAGAAGGTAAAGTGAAAACAAATAAGGATAAAAGTCATTCCTAAATTTTGTTAATTGATTAATGAACTGTTTCACTACTGCTTGTTTCATCATTCAATCACTAGTTCTTTTACTTTTGGTTTTGTTCTTAGTTATTCATTATATTGTTTACCTTAAACAAGGTTTTACAAGAATTTTTAGGTAACTAATACAATCCTTATGGGAACAATACTTTTATACTATACAATACAATCCATATACTTGTGGTATAGATAAGTTTAAATTCAACTTTGACAGGTTTTTGGGGCCATTATTAGGGATAGATAAATTAGCATCTAGTGCAGTTTAAGTTACCTTGATTTGAGGATTTTTAACACTTTTCTTGTGTGATTGAAGGTGTATTAACACAAGAGAAACTATGAGTTTAAATAAACTATTAGATATATAAGTTTCTGACATCACCTAGCAAGATAGGGAGATTCAAAAAGTAAGATGTTAAGAAGTTATGAAGACATCAATGGTAGAAGAAAGAAATCAAAGAAGATAGCAAAGAACCCTGAAAGAATTTATGAGATTAGGTTTCAATGATAGTTAACAAGGGATTATAAGCCCACTAGTGCAAACTGATACTTTTAAGACTCAACCATCTCTGCTGAATATGCTACAAACTAATGTCTAGTTTTATGGACTGACCAATGAGGATCCTAATGCCTATTTAGCCAATTTGTTGGAGATATGTGACACGTTTAGGATAATTGGTTATTAGATGATGTAGCCAAGATAAGGCTATTTCAATTTACAGTCAAAGATCGACCCAAAGCATGGTTGAATTCTATCAATTCAAAAGATATGATGATATAAGAGCAGTTGGTACAATCCTTTTCGACTAAGTACTTACCCTTACCAAAGAATACAAGAATCATAAAGGAGATAATAAATATTCATCAAAGTGAAGGGAATCATCGTACGAAGCGTGGGAAAAATTTAAAGAGTTTTAAAGGAGTTGCCCATACCATAACTTGCCTAAGGAGTTCCTTTTGCAAACATCTTACAATGAAGTAAATCCACCCATTAGAAGTATCACTAATGCAGAAGATAGAGGTGCTTTAATGAAGAAGATAGTCAATTCTGCAGATAACTTATTAGAAGAGATGACAAACAACAGTTGTCTATGGACATCATTGAGGAGTAAGCAGCAATCAACATTTAGATATCAAAAGGAAGTGCTTACTATGGATTCACTAACAGTGCTACAAGATGAAGTAGCAAACTTGTCCAAAAAATTACATAGCCTAAAAACTACTTTTTCTATCCCACTTAAGGCAATAAAATATAAATGTGAATTGTGCAGTTAAGAAGGCCATGTTACGTTTGATTGCTTTCTAGTGGACAATAACAATATGGAGCAGTTTAACTATATGAGAGCACAACTCACTCAGGATGGTAACAACTCCTATTTTAATCCTAATAATCTTGGGTGGAAGAAACACCCAAAAATTTCTTAATCTAACAATTCAAGGAATCAAATGAGAGCATAAGGACTACTAGGATTTTGGCAAGATAAGATTAGTTCCTTATAATCAAAGAATACTGAATTCTAAATTCATAAGACAAGATGAGAGCCAATGTTAAGTTTGATCAAATTACAAAGAATCATGCATATTCCCTCCACAATCTAGAGGTTCAAGTGGGCTAATTAACTAATGCATTATTTATAAAGACTGTGGGGAGTATCCTGAGCAATATATAATCCAATCCAAAGGAGCAATTAAGGCCCTTACACTTAAAATTGGAAAGGAGTTAGAAGAAGCCCACAAGATGTAAATCAAGAGAAGATGGAAAATGAGGATAAAAATGAGGAGCCTTTATACGTCCCTCCCCTCCATATGCGCCAAATATTCCATTTTCAAAAATGCTAAAAAAGAATCAAACAAATTTGCAATTTGTAAAGTTTTTAGGGAAGTTGAAAAAATTGCAAATCAACTTGTCTTTTATAGAAGCATTGGAAAACATGCTCAAGTAAGCGAAGTTTCTCAAGGATATATTATCAAATAAGAAGACTTGAGAGGATAATCAAATAGTCTCTTGACGAAAATTTATTGCTCTATAATTACCAGCCACATCCCTTCATACTTGAATGATCTAAGGAATTTTACTACACCAAGTGTAATTTGTAATTTAAATTTGCTAAATGATTATGTAACCTAGGTGCAATTATCAATCTTATGCCTTTTTCAATTTTCAGTAAATTAGGGCTAGGAGATATGAAGCCAACTTTTATTTTCATCCAATTGGTGGATTAATTAATAAAGAAATTGTTTGGTGTAGTAGAGGACGTAGTAGGTTAGGTGGATAAGTTCATTATTTTAGTAGATCTCATAGTGTGAGATTTTAAGGAGGATTAAAATTGTCCATTAATTCTTTGTAGACCATTTATGACTATGGGAAAAGCTTAGGTAGATGTTGATGAAAGAAAACTAATTCTATGTATTGATGATGAATAAGTTGAGTTCAACACGAACAAAGTCTTGCAACTCTTGCATGAAGACTGATATGATGGATAGATTTATAAAAGAGTACAAAGAGAGTCATAGAGAAGAAGCTAAAGTTGAGGAAGTAAAAGATAAAGGACAATTAAAGAAGGAGGAGTTGGGTGAAAAATTAAGTAAGAGATTTAGTGAGAGCAAAAGCACCCTTTATTGAGAAACAACCTACTTTCGAATTAAAGCCCTTTCCTACACATCTTAGGTATACCTTTCTAGGAGCGGGTCATACTTTACCCATAATAATTTCAAAACAACTAGATGGAGAACAAGAGAAGATAGTGGTATAGACCATTAGGAAAAGGATCTAGCTATAGGATGGAAAATATATGATATAATTGGTATAAGTCCTAATGTGGTGATGCGTATGATTCACCATGATAAAGGTTGTAAGGCGATAAGAAAAAGATAAAGAAGGATAAACCCTCATATAAAAGAAGTGGTCAAGAAGGAAGTAGTGAAGCTGTTGGATGTGGTAATATTTACCCTATTTCAAATAGTGAATAGGTTAGTTCGATACAATGTGTGCCTAAGAAAGGAAACATAATAATAATGATGGAAAGTGAAAAATGTGAGATGATTTTTGCTAACATAGTCACAAGTTGGAGGATTTGCATTATTTGCAGGAAGCTTAGTATGGTGAAAAAGAATGATCACTTTCCTATACCATTTATCAGTCAAATGATTGAAAGGGTGGCTAGATATGCATTCTATTGTTTCCATGATGGATATTTAGGATACAATTAGGTTTTTATCTATCCAAAAGACCAAGAGAATAACACTTTCACATATCCTTATGGAAAATTTTCTAATAGAAGAATGTAGTTTAGGCTTTGTAATGTAGCAGCAACTTTTTAAAGGTGCATGATGTAGATCTTTGCAAATATGGTTGAGGTGGAGAACTTTATAGGTGATTTTTCAGTCATTGGAGACTCTTTTATTCATTGTTTGACAAATTGAGATAGAGTTCTTCAATAATGTAGGGAATCATATTTGATTTTAAACTAGGAGAAATGTCACTTCATGGTGCACGAAGGTGTACTTTTGGGACATATGATATCTTATCATGGTAGAGAAGTGGATAGAGCAAAAATGGAGGTTATTGAGGATCTTCCACCACTGAACAAGTTCAAAGGCATACATACATTTTTAGGACATGTAGAATTTTATAACCAATTTATGAAAACTTATCTCTTATTGCTAGACCTCTTACTTTATTAGTTAAGGATTAACATTTAATTTTGATAATAATTATCTACTTGCTTTCAACAGGTTGAAGGAAGCATGCATCATGACATCCACATTAACGTCACAGAATTGGTATTTACCATTTAAGGTTATATGGGATGCTAGTGATCAATGATATTTGTAGATTACATTATGTTTTGGTAGGTGTTTTAATGTGTTTTTAGGTGTTGATTAGATGATTTATGCATATTTAGGTTTAGAATTATATTAATGTGATTGAGTGATTATGTTTTTGAGTATTTTTTTTGTTTAGATCATGATATTGGACTTTAATTTTGTGCACTTGAGGTGTTTTGATGTGTTTATAAGTGTATGAACTCAAATGAAGAAGATTGAAGGAAGTTGGATAAAGTTTAGACAAAAGGAACAAGGTCACAATCGTGACATGCCTATCATGATCATCACATAAGGTCTCCCCCAAGGTCACGATCATGACATCCTTGTTACGATTGTGATGGAAAAGGATCATGACAGAAGCTAATTTTCACAAGGTTACGATAGTGACATCCTTATCACAATTGTGATAGGCACTCATCAGACGTGGGGATCTCCTTCTATTTTATTTTTTGGAGGGTCTTTTTGGAATTTTTGGCCTAGGTAAAACCTAGTTTTTATCCTACATGGATAAAGAACTATGTAAGAACATAAAATGACCTTAATGAAAAAGCCTCCATTTTCCAAATGGAGAAAGAACATAAGGAAGAGCAAGAAGGAGAGAAGGGAAGAGGAGCATCTATAGCTACTATCCAGCCACTCCAACCCAGTCATTTCAACTTCTTTTCTACTTTCTCTTGTTTATTTACTTCATCTTGATGTATGAATTGGGTTTGAGAATGTTGAACATATTGTTAATGATGTTCTAATTTCATTGTGGGATTTATTCTTGAATCATTTTGTGACTTAATTGCTTTTGATATTAATGAAATATTTGGGAATTGTGATATTTATGGATTTTGCATACTTCGATAATAAATCAAGAGATTGAATCGATAGTAACATGATTAGGTTGGGTAATGAGAATTAACAACCTAATAATCACTTAAATATCAAATCGATAATCATACAAAGAGAGATCTTGTGTAACGACCCGATTATCTAATAGATCACTTAAGAATTGATATGTTTTATCGGGATTTCCCATTTGTTAAGTTTTTACTACTCCATTTTGATGTATTTGTGTTAATTTTGGTATTTTAATTCCAATTAATCCATACTCAATTGCTTAATTTTTTGTTTATCTTATTTTCATTTTAATTCACATTTTTTAAACCTTAGACAAAGTTAGGATTCAATTAGTTGTAACTAATTCCTTGTGGGATTGACACTTTAATTACTACGTTTTAAGATCCACGCACTTGCGAAACATTGAGGGTTTAATACAAGTAAAACTTGGTCAACAAGTTTTTGGCACCGTTGCTAGGGAGTTAGTTTATGATTATTTGGACTCCTTTGTTTTAAGGAATTTTTTGCCTTTTTTGTGTCTATATTACTATATGAACACAAGAGTCACTCAGAGTTCAAGTAAGATCACTAAAATGTTAGCACTTGAAATCACCCAATTGGAATGAGCAATTTGAAGAGCAAGACGCCAACAAGAAGAGATCGAAGAAACAATGATGGAAGAATTCAATCAAGGAGACTAGCAATGTACCCTTATGGATTTCATGAGACTAGGTTTCACTGTTGCACATCAAGGCATGACTCAACCACCAGTGCAAATAGCAACATTCGAGATTAAGCTAGCTTTGCTAAACATGTTGCAAACCAATGTGTAGTTTTATGGGTTAACTAATGAGGCCTAACACTCATTTATGGAATTTTCTAGAAATATGTGATATTTTTTGATATCATGGAATTTCGAAAGATGTCATTAAGATAAGGCTCTTTCCCTTCACATTAAAGGATTGAGCTAAGACATGGTATCATTCATTAAGCCCTACAAACATCAAAACTTAGGAGACCAAAAACATCAAAATTTAAGTACTTACCTCTCATACAGACGACAAAATTGATAAAGGAGATCACAAATTTCTAACAAAATGATGGGGAGTCATTTAATGAAGAATGGGCATGGTTTAAGGATTTACAAAGGAGGTGCCCTCATGATAACTCTACCTAAAGAATTCCTTTTGCAAACCTTTTACAATGGAGTTAATCTACACATGAGAGGCACCATAGATGCAGCTTCTTGAGGGTATTTTATACCAAGGATAGTTGAGGAAGAGGAGGACTTAGTAGAAGAGATGGTGAACAATAGTTGTCTTTGGTCTTCCGATAAAAGTAGATAGCAATTGACTTTTTGAGATCATAAAGGAGTTATTGTTATTGATTGAATGACAGGAATGCAGGCTGAGATTGAAATTTGACAAGGCAACTTAATAGCCTCCAAGCCTCTTCATCCGCTCCAATTAGAGTAATTCAGCATAGATGCGAATTATACAGGCAAAATAACCCTTTTACCACTGATTGTTTTTAAGGCAAAATAATAATATAGAGCAACTCAACTACATGGATACACAATTTGGTCGAGGAGGAGGAAACAACACTTATTCAAACAATTACAACCCTGGGTGGAAGAACCACCCAAAATTTTCTTGGTCGAACAATACAGGAGGTCAATTCCGACCTCAGGGGCCATCTGGATTTCAACAGGCAAAACCTAATTCTACGAACTCTAAGTTGGAAAAAAATTTGGGCAAGCTCGTAAACATAGATTAAGATCATAAGAGATTTGAAAAGAAGCACTACAAGAAAATTTGGTTTTAGCTATGAAAATTACCGACAGAAAATGCTAATTATTACAGACAAAGAGTCGTAAGAGAAATGGTTGTAGGTAAAATTCAGTGATAGATATTGTAGAATCACAGTTTCTGTAGGTAAATTTACCTACAGAATTAAAAGTTTCATCGCTAAAATTTCCATCCCTAAATTTGCCAAGGGAATTACAATTATGGATATTGTAATTCCATCAATTCCATCACTAAATTTCCTGAGGGAATTACAATATTCCATAGGTAAAGTTATCTATGGATTCACTATATCTGTAGCTAAATTTACCAACAAAATACTATATTTCGTTGCTAAAGTTACTGATGGAATTATAATATCCCTAGGTAATTTTAGTGACAGATAAACAATTGCTATCGCCAAATTTACCCACAGAATATAGCATTCCATCGGTAATTTACCTATAGAGTAAAGATAGCTTTCCATCGATAATTTACATATGGAATATAACATTTTGTCTGTAATTTACCTACAGTATTTTCAGCCACCATTTCTCACTTCCCACCTGAATTTTTAATTGATAATCAATTAATTTTTTCTACATTTAATTTTTCTCAATAATTTAATGTAAAAATTATGTTGATTGATAATATAATGTAAATAAGTATCTTGAAAATAACTGTAAATTAAGCATTAATACAAAAACTTAAGAGTAGCAAAACATCAAATACACTCACTTAAGTATCGAAATATTATTCTAAGTTATGTAGTTGGTGAAGTCAGATGATCTGACTGCTACAATAACGTGTTGCCCCTCCCTTTCAACTTATCCATCTAATTACGGAACTAGGCTATGTTGGCCCCAATTTTTTTTTGTTGAGTTAAGCATGATTTAAATGAATTATGAAGTCATGATAAAATTATTATTAGAGTTTAATTATTAATTATAGTGTTAGTAGGATTTTATTACACTAGTTAGTTAAATTAAAGCAGTAGGAATGTATTGAGGGCAATTTTGGCATGTCACTTAAGATTAAAAGGCATGAAGCATTAAAGGAAGGGTAGGATTGACTTTTAGCACTTATTAAGGGTAAAATTGGAAGAGGAAAATGTGGTCTTGCACATTAGAAGTAGAAAACGTGAATAAAGTGAAGGAAGGAGTGAAAACTTGAAAAAGAAGGAGAAAGGATAGAGAGTCGATCATAAGAGAAAAGAAAGAAGAAGCAAGTTAGGGTTTCATCTTTTCTTAGCTTTTAAGAGTATTTTTGAGGGTACTCAAAAAGAGAAAAAGAAAGAGGAAGAGAACAACTTCCATTTGAGCTAAACATCTCTTTGTTTGGTGAAGATTCAAGGTAAGCTTATGTTTAATCTTTTGGATTTTTGAAAGGGTTTTGGTTCATGAGGCTTAGGAAAGACATGGGTTTAAGTATTCTAGAATCAACTTTTAGTGAATATGCTTTTTGGGTTCTCAATTTGTATTCCTATTGAATTGGATTTTTGCCAATGTTAAAGGGAATAAAGAGAGGTAAGAGGAGAAAGAGGAGGGGCATTTTAAGCAAGTTATTAAGCAAGGAATTCAGGTGGGTTACATGTTTATAGTTAAGTTAATAAGCCATGAATATTTTTCCAAATCAATAAAATTAAGTGATTTCAATTGGTTTAAATGTTGAATTTATTGCTTCTTAAATGATTGAAGTAATTTCTATATGTTTGGTACATGAATCTTGATGATGATTTATGAAATGATGATGGAAATTGTATTTGAAAAATATCATGCTTATGGAAATCATGTTTCCCAAATGTGCCTTTTTTGCAAGATGTTTACAAGATATAAAATTAATGTTTGTGTGGGTTTGTGGTGGTCCATTCTGTTATTTCATATGCACGTTGACTATGTTAAAGGCTTCTCCCGCCTGCTCGCTAGTGGCATGGAGCTCCTTCACAAACTCCCCCATGTTTATGGACTACTCAAAGTGGTCCATTATGTTATTACTAGAGATTCGCAAGAACTTCCTCATGTTTATGGACTACCCAAACCATTATGATTGCTTATGTGTTTATGATTATTTGACAAGTTGAGAAATAGATGACTTATGTTGTTGATGAATTGTTTGACAAGATTGAGAATTTGAGAAATATGTGTTTTATGGATTCAATGCAATTTACTATGGCAATGAATATTTTCAATGGTTTTGTTTGTTCTTCGCTATAAACTTGTTACCCACGAGCTTTTAAGCTCACCCCCTCATTCCTTCCTATCTCCAGGTACAGAGCAAGAGATCAAGTGATAGAGAGTCAAAGCATCACTCCAAGTCTGCATATTTTTGTATTTAAGTTAGTTTACGAAAACACAAGGCTTTAGCTGCATTTTAAGTATTACTCATTCATGTATATTTTGTATTTTGTATTATGAGTTCCAACGATGTATTTGTGGCTTGAAATGACCATTAAAGCTTTGTAAAACTCTTTCCTTTTGATGTTAATGAAATATATTTATGTTTTGCTCATGATTTTCCAATTTTTCGCATTTCATTTTCAAGCATTTATAAGTGTAAAATATGTGTTATGACTTCTCAGGAATTCCAGCGTTCTAGCTCAGTTCATGTCTGTTTGAAGGGACATATGTCCGCTAAGCGGACATTCTCGGGATAGTTTATAAATGTGCAATTTTTGACCTTCTAGATGGAAAAATCTCTCTTAGGGGTCTTCATGGAAGTTGTAGAACTCGAAGTCCTCTTTGAAATCGTGCTTAAATGACTTTGATTTGACATCCATTGTGAAATTTATGCTTTTTGTCCCAAATCATGTAAATTTATAAGTTATAGGCTTATTAATGCTTTCCTATGATACATTTAGGCTTGAATGGAGCTTGAAATGTACTTAGTTTGATGTGGAAATAAGAGATAAAATGAGTGATATGTTTAGGCTGACAATTGAGGATATAATCATAAGAATGGATGGTCATATATCAAGTGCTCAATTATGGATGCTGTGATCATATTTTATGAATCTTAATTTAGACTCTAGAAATGGGGTCTAACATCGATTTGGTATCAAAGCGTCTAGGTTTAGTATCCTAGGCATGAAATGCGTCATTTTAAAGCATGAAATGAACATGCCTTGATTTAAAAGAACAACATGCATTGTTTTTGTATTATTTCACATTATTTGAAATTGTTTTACATGAAGCATGGTTTAAGAAGTTTTTGCATGCACAAATGTGAATTTAAACATGACATGAAACATGAATTAAAGATTTTTAAATGGTTTTTGACGGAAGGAGTGAGTATGCCACCTTGAAGGAGAACTCGAGGAGCTATGACTCGATCTCACTCTCACCAAGGAAGTACGGATGAATCTCATGTCCCATAAGATGAGGGGACACACTCTGCTCATGATTCTGAGGCACCTAGTGTGTGACATGAAGTGCCACCGCCTCCTCCTCCTATGCCCCAAGTAAACCCCATGGATCCATGTTTCTTTCAAGCCTTTGCTCAGGCTTTCACGTATGTTATAGGCCAAGTGCCACAAGTTCCAGTGCAAGCCCCAGTGGAGAGGAGCGGATAGTATGATAAGCTCCGCAAGTATGGGGCTGTAGACTTTAATAGGACTACTAATTCTGAAGAGGCTGAAGCATGGTTGAGAAGGAGAGAGAGAGTCCTGTTATAGATGAAGTGCTCCGATGAGGAGAAATTGGATTATGCAATGAGCTTGTTATAAGGGGACGCACTCTATTAGTGGGAGTCAGTACCTCATAGTTAGGTCATACTACCGATATTGTCATGGAGAAATTTTGTGGAAGCCTTTAAGAAGAAATACTTCCCGAAAGTCTATATCCAAGAGAAGGCTAGAGAATTCCTAAATCTCACATATAGGGACATGAGTGAGTGAATATAAGCTGAAGTTCACCCAACTTTCAAGGTATGCAGCTAACATTGTTGCGAATGAGGAGGATAAGTGCCGTAAGTTTGAGGGAACACTTCATTTGGGGATCAAAGAGAAAGTATTGATCCACGACTTTTGTGACTACCAGCTGTTGGTAAATGCTGCACTCCAAGCTGAGAAACTAGAAAACATAAAGTATGAAGTAAACAGGAAGAGGAAGAACTGGGAACAGTCTTCCAAGAAGGGAATGAGTACTCCCATACCTGAGAGGAGTATGAGGACTGTAGCACCCCCTTACCGAAGGGTATACACCGGGACGCCCGGAGGTCATTCCGGCACATAACCTAGGATAAGGGCACGCTACGTTCACTTAAATCAGTATAAGAATTTTCTTTTATTTTAAACCACAAACATGATATGCAAAAATCCATAACCAAATCGGTCCCCGCTTTGTTTCATAACCATTTTCAATCAACACAATACAGTCACCAATATTTACAATAGCCAGTTGGGCCCTTTCACAATTACAAAACACTTTAGTTGCTTTGAAATACAAATTTATACAAAAGTTGCGGAATGAACACTTTAATATAAATTTAAAGAAATGCAATGCAGACGCGGACTGATCCCGACCTCTATCCTTCACTTGCATGCTGTAGGTATACTCCCGTTGGCCTAACGGGGTATTCTTCTGATCCTAAAAAATAGTTGCAATTTTTGGGTGAGTTTTGCAAACTCGATGAGATAACCATCATCAATTGTTCACTCAATTCATGCATCACATTATTTCACATAACATATAATCACATTGGATCACATACACTTACTCAATCATGTCACATTGTACATTTAACACTTTATAATCATTCAAATCTTACATTAGCAATGCACATGAGACTCACTTTCTTTCTTATTGTTATGACCAAGTGCCAATCACAGACTTATACAAATATTGGCCCATAGGGCTCAATAGGACAGAATCACGGAGCTTAGCTCTACGTGCCAGATCAGAAAAATCACGAAGCAAAGCTCTACATGGAAGCGCTTCATAATGGCAACTCAAGTCACAATGCCTTTATCTGAGCATGCATTTTATGAAATGCAATACATTCTGAATACTTCATATATCATAATCTTCTATGAAAGTTTGAACAAAATTTCAGAGTCATCGGACCTAAGTCCGACATTCAACTTTCGTTGAAAATCAGAAGACAAATTCATATCAAATGCACATTTATTTCATCTCATTCACATACAAGTAGCACTTCAATATCTTAACCCTCATTCACATTCATTAGACCTTCTGTCCGGAATCCACAATCAAATACATTCATTTCACATTCATTTATCATTCATAGCATGACTTAAGCAACCAATAATTGAGAGAAACCATCTAGGTTACTCATAAGTTACTCCCGAAGCTAATGCCTGGAAGTGCCGGTAACGTCTGGAGGTTGACGTTCCAATTGCTCCTCTATATCAAACACCATACATATATATCACAATGTGCAAAATTATG
>JAOQMS010000004.1:18249151-18274945 GCA_027563885.1 Erythroxylum longipes | reverse complement strand
ATATACATATAAGTGAGATATTATGGAAAAAGGAAAGATAGGGTTTTTGTGAATGATGAGAATTAGTTGTAAGGGATAAGTCGAATGAGTAGAGATTAGGGAGTTTAATAAAGTAAAGTTTGTAGTTGAATAGTTATGCTCATGACTTTCCAAGTTGTAAATTGCAAATTTCAAGTTTTTCATAAGGGTCAAATTGGGTTCTGATTTCAGCGAAAAATCTGGATTGATTTAGGTTGAACTAGACAAAGTTGTCTTCTTAAAAGTTGTAGATTATTTTTCTAGCTTTCCATTGATATAAAGTATGGAATTTTTGGACAATGGAGTTGAGACATATGATCATTAGAAGTTTGTGAGGCTGCTTAGGATGGGCATTTGGGACGGTTGCATTGTTTTGAAATTTTGACCCTTTTAGACGCAAATTTTGTTTTTGAGATATTCATGGAAGTTGTAGATCTAGGAGTCTTCTTTAAAACGGTTTTTCAATGACCTTAATCCAATATTTTTGGTGAGAGTTATGCCCTTTTTTTCTAAAATAGGTCTGAGAAAGAAAAGAAAGGAGGAAGAAGCAAGTCGCATGTCGCGATCTCGACTTTGCTGATTTTCGCGCAGAGTCACAATCGCGATCGCGACTAGTCATGACCTCGATTTTGCTGGTGTTCCTAAACCTGAATATATTTCACTTTTTTTACTATAACTTTGTCGTTCTACCTCCAAATGACCTGAGTTTTGAAGCATTGGATTCGTAACACATTTATCTACCTCTCCATAAAATTTTATAGAATTTGGTATTGATTAGAAAAAGATTGATCGAATCAAAGTGAGGGGATCGGTTGGAAGAGTGTGAGTTGGATATTTTTACTGAACATGCTTCAGTATTTTGATGATATATTAATTCGTAGAGCTCCAAATGAGATGATTATTATTTTTAAATAATCTAGAGACATAGAGCTACAAATTATCTGAAGGAATCGAATTTTAATTCAGAACCTAAAACTTTCAATTTCTGGAGTGAAGTTGGGTATAGTGTACTGTTTCAGTGCAAAAACAGTCCGAAAATGTTTGGGCTATAACTTTCAAATTTTTGAACCAAATTGAATGATTTTGGTGTCATTAGAAACTTAATACAATGGATAACAAATGTTCTGAAGAAGTCCAATTGAAATTCCAATTTAATTTTTCCCAAAATCTGTTCGGAAATAGGATAAGTGAGTTCTTTTTTTATGTTTGACTGGTGTGGGCACACCACCCTTGTGGGATGCCCGTCCATATATCACTTAGGACGTCGGGCATGTGACTCACAAGGGTGGGTCCCAACATGATCTAACTTATGAGGAGACTCCAGTGGAGATTCCAGACACTAAGGAAAAGGTCCTCAGGAACAAGATAGTTCAACTAGTTACGCTGCGTATGGTTACTGTGATTCATATATTGAGACAGAACGAAACAAAAATTTGGAGACAAAACAGAAAAAAAAATGGAGACAGTGAGGTGTTTGGTTGTAATTGACAAAATAGATAAAACTGTGTGTCTCGAGAACAAAAATGTGTTTGGTAGCAGTTGACAGAACATAGAAAACAGTGTCAATGACCTAAGTACCCCTGCAGTATAATATGGTTGGAAACATGTAATTCATTGATTATTTTAAAACGAATGATTTGTATTAGTATTATTTTAATTGTATCTATAAATAAGCAATTAAAAAATGAGGAACCTAAAAATTTAATGAAATGAGCTATTGAATAGCAAAAAATTCGTATCAGTTAACAATAAAATGAATTACACAAATATTTTTTATAACTATATCAATATTTTTTAATTGTATTTGTATTTTTTAAATTACGATGAAATAAAATGAATAATTTAAATAATTAATGAAATGAGAAACCTAAAAATTTAATGAAATGAGTTATTGAATAAAAAAAATCCTACAAGTTAGAAATTCTAGTACATAATAATTTAATAAAACATCTAAGTATTCATGGAATTAATTACATAATGGTTAAAGATACATTCAAGCCTTATATTTTATTAATAATGTCTTTTTTGCTATTTATAGTAATAATATGGGGGTATTTTTGTCCAACAGTCTGCGTGTTTTGTTTTTGTGACAGACACAAGAAAGTTGTGCCATAGTTTTGGAAGGAACAAAAAATTTGTGTTCTATGGAGACATTATTCCAAGGAAGAGGCCACGTGGGCACACCTCTTCAATGACACAAGTAAGAATTTCGAGGACGAAATCCTTTTAAGAGGGGGAGAAATATTGGCCCTTGAATTTTTTTTTGTTGAGTTAAACATGATTTAAATGAATTATAAGGCCATGATAGAATTATTATTGGAGTTTAATTATTTATTACAGTGTTGGTAGGATTTTATTATACTTAGTTAAATTAAAGCAGTAGGAATGTATTGAGGGCAATTTTGGCATGTCATTTAAGATTAAAAGGCATGAAACATTAAAGGAAGCGTAGGATTGACTTTTAGCACTCATTAAGGGTAAAATTGGAAGAAGAAAATGTGGTCTTGCACATTAGAAGAAGAAAAACGTGAATGAAGTGAAAGGAGTGAAAATGTGAAAAAGAAAGAGAAAGGAGAGAGAGTCGTTCATGAGAGAAAAGAAAGAAGAAGCAAGTTAGGATTTCATCTTTTCTTAGTTTTTAAGAGTGTTTTTGAGGGTACTCAAGAAGAGAAAAAGATAGAGGAAGAGAATAGCTTCTATTTGAGCCAAACATCTCTTTGTTTAGTGAAGATTCAAGGTAAGCTTATATTTAATCCTTTGGATTTTTGGAATGGTTTTGGTTCATGAGGCTTGGGAAAGACATGGGTTTAAGTATTCTAGAATCAATTTTTAGTGAATATGCTTTTTGGGTTCTCAATTTGTATTCCTGCTGAATTAGATTTTTGCCAGTGTTAAAGGAAATCAAGAGAGGCAAGATGAGCAAGAGGAGGGGCATTTCTAAACAAGTTATTAAGCAAGGAATTCAGGTGAGCTACATGTTTATAGTTGAGTTAATGAGCCATGAATATTTTTCCAAATCAATAAAGTTAAATGATTTCAATTACTTTAAAAATGTTGCATTTATTGCTTCTTAAATCATTTAAGTAATTGCTACATGTTTGGTACATAAATCTTGATGATGATTTATAAAATAATGATGGAAATTGTATTTGAAAATATCATGCTTATGGAAATCATGTTTCTGAAATGTGCCTTTTGTGCAAGATGTTTACAAGATATGAAATTCATGTTTATGTGGTTTGTTCTGTTATGTCACGTGCACATTGACCATGTTAAAGGCTTCGCCCGCCTGCCCACTAGTGGCATGGAGCTCCTTCACAAACTCTCCCATATTTATGGACCACCCAAAGTGGTCCATTTTGTTATTATTGGAGATTTGTAAGAACTCCCTCATGTTTATGGACTACCTAAACCATTGTGATTGCTTACGTGTTTTATGGATTTAATGGAATTTACTATAGCAATGAATATTTTTAATGGTTTTATTTGCTCTCTGCTATAAACTTATTACCCATGAGCTTTTAAGCTCACTCCCTAGTCCTCCCTATCTCCAGGTGCAGAGCAAGAGATCGAGTGATGGAGAGTCAAGGCATCACTCCAAGTCTGCATATTTTTGTATTTAAGTTAGTTTATGAAAACACAAGGCTTTAGCCGTATTTCAAGTATTACTCATTCATGTATATTTTGTATTTTGTATTATGAGTTCCAACGATGTATTTGTGGCTTGAAGTGCCCATTAAAGCTTCATAAAACTCTTTCCTTTTGATTTTAATGAAATATATTTATGTTTTGCTCATGATTTTCCAAGTTTTCGCATTGCATTTTCAAGCATTTATAGGGGTAAAATATATATTATGATTTTAAGGGAAAACCTGTATTAATCTAGGCTGTTTTAGGCAAAGTTGTCTTTTTGGAAGTTGTAGTTTATCCTCTTAGCTTTCCATTGATATAAATTTTGTAACTTTTGGATTTTGAAGTTGAGAGATATGCTTTTTACAAGTTAGTGATGCTGTACAGGGTGTATACTGGACATTTTATAGCCTTTTCTTTACTTGAATTAATAGAAAATGATTACTACGGTGTCTTGAAAGGGAAAGAACTAGTGTGATAAGTTAGAGATGAAATGAAGTGATAAAGGGAGTTGAATGTGTGATGAATTATTAAAGAATGTATTGACATGGTTGATGTTGTATTTATGCGTTTATGATCAACAATTTATTATGAATATGTATAGGTTTGAATGTCATGTTTTTGGGTTGATGAGCAAACATAGATCATGATTTGGTTGTTAATGATATTGAGTTGAAATGAAAGTGATAATAAAGGGAAAATGATGAGGAAAATAAGTTAGAAATGATAGATATGCATAAGAGGGGTCATAGGTAACTTGTAGGAGTTGGAAATCTGGAATTTGACCCGTAAATGTATGTTGGGCAGACTTCATGTCCGCTGGGTAGACCTTCTCGGGAATTCTAGTATTCCAGCTCAGTTCATGTCCGTTTGAACGGACATATGTCTGCTAAGCAGACATTCTTGGTACAGTTTATAAGTGTGTAATTTTTGACCTTCTAGATGGCAAAATCTCACTTCTGGGTCTTCATAGAAGTTGTAGAACTCGAAGTGCTCTTCGAAACTATGCTTAAATGACCTTAATCCAAAATATATAGTGAAATTTTTACCTTTTGTCCCAAATCATGTACATTTATAAGTTATAGGATTATCAATGCTGTCCTATGATACATTTAGGCTTGAATGGAGCTTGAAATGTACTTGGTTTGATGTAGAAATAAAAGATAAAATGAGTGATATATTTAGAGTGACGATTGAGGATATAATCTAAGAATGGATGGTCGTATATCAAGTGCTCAATTATAGATGTTTGGGATGTTATAAGAACCCAACAAAGTGTTGCACTCACGTTTTATGACTCTTGCGTTAGACTCTGAAAATGGGGTCTAACAGGCTGTGTGCTCCATCAACTGTTGTAACTAAGTTGCCAGCCTCTTTACTATGCTCTCAAGCTAAACGACTCTCTCGTTGGATGCAGACCGCCTACTAGATCTAGCTGTACTAGATGTGGAGGATTACAAATGACATGTGTTTGCAAATTAATCTAAGTTGAAAATCCTTCCATGATGGTCCCTACCACCAACTGCATCAAGATATGTCTGAATCTCATCAACAGTTTTAGAGTCTTGAGACTATCATTCAATGCTTTCTTATATCTACTGTGCTTTCAAGCTGAACGACTCTCTCATTTGATGTAGACCGCCTATTAGATCCAGCTATATTGGATGTGGAGGATTACAAATGACATCTGTTTGCAAATGAATCTAAGTCGAAAATCCTTCCATGGTGGTCCATACCACTAACTGCATCAAGATATGTCTGACTCTCATCAACAGTTTTAGAGTTCTAAGACTATCGTTTAATGCTTTATTGTATCTACTATACTCTCAAGCTGAACGACTCTCATTAGATGCAGACCGCCTACTAGATCTGACTGTACTGGATGTGGAGGATACAAATGACATATGTTTGCAAATGAATCTAAGTCGAAAATCTTCCATAAAGGTCCCTACCACCAATTGCATCAAGATATATCTGACTATCATTAACAGTTTCAGAGTTCAGAGACTATCGTTCAATGTTTTCTTGTATTTATTCCTATTATTTTAATTGTTTATGTTAATAAGTGATAATTTTTAAGAATTAATATTAAAGTATAAAATTTGCATAAATTAAGTTGTCTACATCAAGTGTTGATGAAGGTCACACCATCATGCTTCTTAGTGTGGGTGTGTAAAAAGAGCTGATGTAATATAGGCTTTTGACCCATATATTTTTCCTACATTATAATAAAGTGTTATAAGTGAACTACAATTTACAAAAATTTCAGCAGATTTTCCTCTATTTTTATGATATTTACCCCCTGTTCAGAAAAAAATTTCTTAACAACACAGACATTCATAGTGATAGACATTTATAACATAATCATTTTCCATAATACACATATATTTTCATTCTAAATTTCATAAATCAAATTACATTGAAATCAAATTTCATACATGAAAATACAAAAATTAGAATATAATTGTAAACTTTAGATACTTACAAGTTTCTCTACATGCTCCTGGTGGGTCATAGATCCCCCAATGTGTACGAGTAGACTCTCTCCCTCTGGTCCTCCACGTTTATTTACAGAATTGTGCTCTGAAATGGAGATTGCCTTAGGTGTTAATACTACTGCCAATGACTCCATATTTCTTCAGATATATAAGGATGTCGTACACTATATTTGTGTATCGAATCAAGAAAGTCTTTATAACGTGCATGAGCTCGCCTCTCCCATAAATTATAAATGATAGCTTAAATCCCAAAAAATTCTTTCCAAAAGAAAAAAAGAAAAACATATTATAAGTACTTATAAACTACAATATTTATTTAATTAATGTATAAAATTAGATAAATAAAAAAGATTAAAGAATTTATTTTTTTACCTAAAACTCTGATAATAAAAATCTTGTCCCCTAAGAGATATTCTTCCATATATAACCCTCAAGTTTTATCCTCTCCTAAAACTTGGATGAGATATTTCTTGAGCACATTTCGGACGGAACCAACTTAATACATAAGCTATTTTAGATCATTTTCAATTTAAAACCTATAACTTCAGTATAAACCTATGGTTTTACTTACAGATTATTGACAATTATGATATAAATTCTTTCATCAACTCCCTTAGCTCTAGGCTAGAAGTTGCCTCCTTCATCCGCAATGTTTACCCTTAATATCTCTGTCAGTATAGATTCAGATTCTGGTCTGGCAGTAGGGTTGTTGGATGGTACAAGGACTGCAGGTGGGGAAGGTGATGCCTCATTTGGATGTACAGCACCTGATTCTGTAGCATCTGCAGAATGTGATGCTTCACTTGGACATGCACTAGCTCCTCCAAATGGTGGTAACCAGACCCTTGGTTGCAACATTTCTTGTTTTCTCTTCTATGAAATATTTTTAACTTAAAATTCACATTTTATTGCTTATTGCACTAATAGAACAATATAAATTAAACATAGCAATATATTGTTGATGCAATAATAAATTTGTTCATATAATATTCAATTACTTACACAAGTTAATTACTATCATCACTTCATTGTAAATCAAAATCACCATAATCTTCTTTTTCTAAAGAATTAGAATCAAAGTCAGGCTCCTCTTAAGATCTCTCTCCCTTTATAGATTCCTCATCCTCTTCAAATCAAAATTCAACATATTTGTTATTTGGATCATTCAAAGGTACATTCTTGTCATATGTTAATTTGCTTTGCAAACAGACAACCAATCTGACTTATCTTGTCTTAAGCTGGGAAAGGGACATAATACACCAGGGTCGTCGCTTGCATTGTCAACACGAAAGGTTCAAATTGTCTAAATCTTCCTCGCTGGTTAATTCAACTAGATTGTATTGACTATGCACTTTTGTTCCAACATTAAAAGTTGGATCAAACCATTCATACTTAAATATCACACTCCGTTTTATTAGCAACGTAAGGTACTCAATTTAAAGTATATCAATAATTTTACCATAGTAATCCATCAATTCTCTATGTATACAAACCCGACTATTTATTGTTGCCATGCTATGACCATGATATTTTATATGAAATTTATATCCATTAACAAAATACATCAGATACGATTTAACACTTTACAAAGGTCCTTTCACAAAACCACATATGAACTTGTTCTCTATTAGATTTTCTAAGGCCTGCATTAAATTTTTTATCATATTAAGTAGTATAATGTCATTTAAACACTTTGATATGATAATTTAACCATTTCAATTATTGTAAGTGAAAACTTACATATTTCTCGAACCATCGAGGAAAGTTTCTTTCAACTTCTTTATTAATATCATCTTGTATTTTATTGGGAATTAGCTTGTGTAACCATTCCTTGTATAGTCTAAAAAAATTATTATGTATTTTAGTTGTGAACACCATTAACCTCCAAAAACCAAATAATCAATTTCAAAATTAACTTAAACTTACTGCACCAAAGGTTGAACCTCTTTGCAATTTAATAAAATGTAATCATGGGTAGCCTCTATTTCTTCTTCTGTTAACATTCTTCTTGTTGAGCGTCCATATGTTCAGACAGTATATGTGAAAATGGATAAGTTACCATCAACATCTCCCGTTTCTCCTCCATCTTTATTACAAGGAACTTTTCTTTCTCTTGTGTGCACATACGGCTCAAAATAATGTGAACAAAATATACTTTCTTCCTCCAATAAATAAGCATTACATACCAAACCTTCAACTCTAGCCTTGTTTTTAACATTTTTCTTCAAGTTATGCAAATACCTACATTACAAATAAGGTTATCACAATTTTATGATTAAAATATGCTAAAATTTTTATTTAAATATTAACTATAATTACCTCTCAAACGAATACATCCATCGATATTGAACTAGACCAGTAAGTTTAGCATTGTGGTTGAATGTACAGGTAGATGCTCCATACAGTTAAAGAAGCTTGGAGGGAAAATCCCTTCTAATTTGCACAAGATAACTATAATTTCCCTTTCTATTTTTTCCATTTAACCAACTTTACTTACGATGATGTTAAGCTTTTGAAGAATAAACTTAATTATGTTATAGCTTCTTAAACGTTATTAGGTAGCAACTTCTGAAATGCAATTGGAATTAGCCTTTTCATAAACACATGACAATCATGACTTTTCATCTTAAATAATTTGTACTTCCTCATGTCCACATACCTTGCCAAGTTCGAAATATAACCATTAGGAAATTTTAGAATTTTCAACCATTCACACAAATTTTCCTTTTGTTTTTTATCCAAAGTGTAATATGCTTTTTGATATTTACTTGTGTGAAGATCTTTATTTTACTCATTCCTTCTACAAAAATTTTCAAATCAGCTCGTGATTTTGCATTGTCCTTTGTCCTCCCTTCAATGTTCATTATGGTGTTGAAAATTTTGTGAAAAAATTTTTCAATATGCATCGCATCTAGATTATGATGTATCAAATTAGTTTTCCAATATGAAAAATCCCAAAAGATACTTCGTTTTTTTCAATTTCAAGTTCTATAACTTTCAGCAACCCTAATTCATCAATCTCCTACAATATCTCTTCACCAACTTTGTGAGGGGGAGTAGGTGTTTGTACCTTCCTATTCTTAATGAAATTTTATTTATTGCGTCTAAATGGATGATCTAGGGAAAGAAATTTCCTGTGGTTGTCAAACCGAGATGTTTTAGCCTTGTTAGGAAGATAAACGCTCAGAATCATTACCACAGTAAGAACAAACCAATTTTCCTATTGTGCTCCATCTAGACAATATACCATACGTAAGGAAATCACTAATAGTCCATATCAAAGCTATTCTCAATAAAAAAAATGTTTAAGAGACACATTATATGTTTCCACACCAAATTCCTAAAGATGATGTAATTCAAATACCAATGGTTATAAAAATACATCAATTTTATACTTTGGATTTGTAGGCCCTGGCAAAATCACCGTCAAGAACATATATGTCTCATTTATATACATCCATTAAGGGAAATTATAAGGAGTAATTATGACTGTCCATGATGAATATTGTTAGCTAGATTGACAAAAGGTTGGAATCCATTTGTCGACAATCCCAGCCTAACATTTCGACTTTTGGTTGCAAACTCAGAATGGGTTTTATTGAAACATTTCCTTACTTTATATGATGGATGGATCATTATTCCATCTTCCTATTCATGTTCATTATGCCATCTCATATGAGATGCAGTAACATCAGAGGCATATAGTTTTTCAAGTCTCGAAGTTAACAAGAAATAATACATCCACTTCCAAGGTACTAATTTCTATTTCATAGTATGCTTTCTAAGTTTGAACCTAGATTGACTACAAAATTTACACTCTTGTAATTCCACATCATTTCGCCAAACAACTTAAATCACAAATTACAACAATCAATTTGTTCAACTGACAAACTAATGCCCCTAATAAGTTTCTTCATATTATAAAAATTATTAAACATTGTATGATTAGGAAATAATAATTCGTTATACCAACCAAGAATTTTATCCAAACTTTGATTAAAAAAACATGCCTTTAAGACTTTATGTTCAATATTTAATAAATTGAGATAATTAAGTCATGGTCTCACAATTTGGCCATAATTCTTGATCAAATGATTTAGTAAGTCAAAAAACGTTTTTGTATTTGGGTTTGGTTATTTTCAAGATTTTCTATATTTTCCTAAACGGTATAACCAGCTACATCATAAACCATTTAGGTATAAGGATTTTCAATTGCACCCATATGATTTGTTATATAACCAATCCCCCCTTCAAACCCATCTATATTTATTGACGAGTTTTCTTTAATACCCTTTGAGGTACTACAAATTGATGGCTCCTCATGTCATATCTACTCAAAATAATTTGGATCAAACTCTTTTCTTAACAATGGAGATTCACTTCATCAATAAGAAGAAAACAAACATATTTGCACTTTTTACATGGATATCAGATCTTTAGATCATCCATTTATGTAGGTTGAGAACCTTCATAGTCGATAAAAGCTTCAACTCCCTCAACCAACTTAGGATTAATGAAATCATTGGGATTTAATCGTTTATACATCCAAATCTATCAACATTACTCATTTTTACAAAATCGTTATTTAAAAAAGTGATTTCATAGTTAGAAATAATAATCGTTATGGTATTATCCATTTAATCTTACAGAACATTTAATCTTTAGTTTGCACATTAACAATGAAACAAGAAGAAAGCATTGTATTATAACATATTCCTCGGGATGCTTGATCTTCATCGAGCCTGTATAGTAATGGCTAGGTATAAATCTTTTCATTGTTAGGTCCTTCGTTTTCCCTAATTTTTTACAGGTCTCTAACCATTTCCCCTCCAAATTGAAACCAACGAATCCCACCATATGATTTCATAATTAAAAAACTCAATCACAACTAATTCCACCTTCAATGCTTTAGAGTATTTATAAAAATAAAAAATTAACTCCACCTTTTTCTCCTAATCTATTTAGTTTAGGGGTAACCTTAACTTATCATTAGCAAATACATTCTCACCATTGTCAAATTAAAAACGCTAAAAATGAAATGTTTTCCATTCTCTCAAGAGTTTTGATGTTTTCCTAACAAAACAAGTATGTTTAAGAATAAAATCCCACAACCATTGCATTGTTATAACAATATAAAACCACCAAATTTAGCATAAAAGAACTGGGAATGTACAGTGACATTTTTGTAAGGATCATCTCAAAAAGATCAAAACTTGTAATTAAAAAATACAGACACACTAATATCTAAAACATACGCTACAATATTTTTCTGGTAAGAGAGCAGTTCTTATGTTGCCAAATAGAACGTAGTTAAACAAGAAGATGGCTCTTACTTGGTTTATACTCCAAAAACAAACACCCAGTAGAGAGAGACACCCAGCCAAATAGTCTTTCAGATTTGCGGTACTAAAATTTTGACACCTAGTGCACTAATTGAAATTGAAAAAAGAAAGACAGTTTAGATTCTAACACCTAGTGAACCAATAACAATAAGATCATTTCACCAAATACTAAAGAAATCCACATTATAAAACATGCATTTGGTCGAAATGAATTTAATATGTATCCATGTCTAATTTGGTATATGAAACTTGGCATACTATAAAAGTCACATATGAAGAAACTAACCAAGTTAAGGAGAGAAAAGTTACATGCTTACATATTAATATGTACTCATATAGATAAAACGTGATCAAAGAACCTTAAGCATGAGTTTTAAATTCAATGATATTATAAATTCTCTTAAAGGCTTAGCCAAATATTATATTGATATTGATATGATAAGAAAATTACTTAGGTTATAAAGCTTAGAAAACTAAGCTAAGATTATTTAAGAAGATAAGCATTTGAATGTCTTACATTAAAGGAGTGTATTAAATCTCTCTACATTTATAAAATGTGCCTAAGGGAGACATAATAGGAGAGTTGGCTACAAAGATGAAGAACTTGGAATTTAAAGCTTAGAAGAAATGATTAAGTAATGAAAAAGAGACTTTATTAAGTGATGGGAAGGATATTATCTTCATCACTAGGAAGTTTAAGAAGTTCCTTTATTTGTGTCAAAGTAAGACCAATTCATAAAAGTGATGGGAAGGATTTTCTCTTTGTTTGTGTCAAAGTAAGATAAATTCAGATAAGGTAATAATAAAAATTATAATTAAAAATTTTATTATAACTACATCAAACAGTCATTAGCCTATGGCCACTCTTTAAGCTCCATTAAAAATTCACTATCTTTTTATTTCAATAGTAAGAGAAATCTTCCATATAATATCTTCTTTAGAACTGGTGAAGAGAAACCCAAATTGTCATATTTTGACACAAAGAAAGAGAAAATCTATACGAATATTGTTTAAAATCAAAAGGAGCCTAAATAATATGTTCCCTAACAATTCTCCTTAATGTTATATAAGTATAACCAAATATAACTCAAAATCTCCTTTTCTTGCTTATACCAATAAACTAGAGATGACTATATGTTCTGTGTTATGAACATGCACTTAAGTGCACTCTCTACTATCTCAAGGATCTTAACAACTCCCTAAAACACCAAATGTTCTTCCATAATTCAATTATGGCCTATATGTACCTAAAAAAAATCAAATATTCATTACTCTTTTACGCTAGTTGTTATAACAACTAGTTCTTGGAATGTTCGACTAATAGATACTTACCAAAAAACTAACCAATCCACTTTCAGTTTGAGTATTAGCTGGTCAAACACGTATACTAATATGATCCCATTCTATCAAGTTTTAAGAACATCATCAATGTCCCTAACCAATAGTACACTAATTCAATCAAGTTTTAAAGTCATTATTTACTTGATATGAACTCTTTTTCTAATAGATTTTCTAAACTAACACATAAAAATCTTTAACTTTAAAGTCTTATCAAAGATTAAGAAAAATCTTATGGTGAGAAACTTTATCATAACCATTTCAAATTTTTCTTAAAGTTAGGTTAAAGATCAATTGATTTCCCTTAAATCTTAAATAAATTTCTTATTTATTACACTCTAAATGTAAATGATTATGCAATGTATATGCTCCTAAACATTGAAATAAGTAAATTAAGGGTCATTAATGTAAACCTAATGACTACCAAGGGTTTTCATCAAAGTGGTATATTAAGATTCCAATTAAATTAGTATTAGTATTTTAGAGTTCCTAGTTAAAGTAATAATAGTTGTCAGTTTTTCAACTTAAGTATGAATCATATGTAATCATATATAAAGGGGAACAAACTTCACCAACAAGATGTAGAGATTTATGATATTTATTTAGTTTGATCCAATTAAAGAGATGGTTTTTATCCTTTACACTTTACTAAACAGAACCAAAATTTATAAGATTTTACTTTGTAGAGTTTTAACCTTTGTATGTTTAGTTCTTGGTTCTTTATATTCAAAAGGTTCGTCTCAATTACTAATATTCATTCTTAAGTCTCTCTTTTTTTTTCTTAGTTAGAGTCTTCTTGTTTCTAGGATGTCATCAAAATTGTTTCAATCACCTTTTTATTTATTTTTATTTATATTGTATTAGTTATATAAATATATATATAAAGGAAACAATAAGGTAAAATAAGTTAAGAAAAAATGTGTGTAAATTAGTGTTTCTTTAGGAAGCTTATAACTATGCCTTCTAAAGATGGTTTAACACCTAAGGAAGAGAAGGAAAATGTGATAGTTTTTCTTAGCAATGAAATAATAATTTAAAAAGATGAAGGCAACGTATAATGATGTCAGGGACCTCCTAGAGAGATGAGATAATCAAATTGTCTAGTTAAAAAAGGTACAAAACCCCTTATGTTCTTAAAGTGAAGAAATAAGATAAACATAATCCAACACTACAAGAGAAAGTTAATAACTCTGATCTAATGATGACGATATTGGTTATCATGTTAATGGTGTACTCAAATCAATAAGGATGAGATAAAGTAATGAAAAGATAAATATATCATACTATATGTAAAATTTAAAATAAGGTATATAGTACCATTATTGATGAAGGAAGCAGTACTAACATAGGTAGTGTTATTTTATAGAAAATTTAAGTTTTTCTTTTTGAAGGATTTATATTCATACATACTTCAATGGTTAAATAAGTTTAAGGAGATTAAGTTAAACAAATATATGCTAGTGCCTTTTTCTATTTAGTAACATAAATATAAGGTACTTTGTATTGTATTAGCAATGCATGCTAATCATGTTCTATTAGAAAGAGTAAGGTAATATGATAATAAATTTGTCTATGATAGATTCAAGAATAGTTTTACCTTTGTAAAGGATAATAAGTCAATTACTCTTGTATTTATAACACCAAATAGGTTTATGAAGACTAAACCAACAGTGAAGCGTGAGGAACTAAAGGATGATAGACCTTATGAAAAACATCTACGATAAAATTTTATGCCTTCATTGAGAAATTGATGTATTCATGTTGTTTCCTTTTATGTTTAGGTTTTAAAATTGTTCTTTGGAATTTTCTTTGTTGGAGGATGTGTTTGTTTGTTTGATTATAATAAGGACTAAATAAGATGTATGATAAACTACTTCATGGTTAGAGTTTTTATTACTTAATTCTCTTTTGATTGCATTCTTTAGTGGTTTTGTTTCCTCAAAGATTCTTGTTGCTTATGATTTCCTTTTATTTCAAAAACAAAACACTTAAGCTAATGTTGTTGTATAAATTACACTTCTTGCCAAAATATTGTTTAAAAGGTTATGTTCAGTCTTATGAATTAGTATTTTTAAGTATCAAAAAGACGGAAGAAAAGAAAATGAAAAAGAAGAAAAGACAGAAATTCTCAAAGCTATTTATTTTTAAGAAATTTGGGCTCATAACTTAATGCCATATACGCACAAAGGACCCATTTTATTAATAGCCTAGTAAAACTATGGCTCAATGCTAGTAATACATAAAGATGACCCAATTTGACTGTCTATGGGAAAGTGTACAACAAATTCATGGGAAAGTTTTATTCCCATCAAAAGACATCTAAGTTGCACACCAAGATAACTACCTTCACTCAGATGGAGGGTGAGCCATTCCATGAAGCTTGAGAACGCTTTAAGCTCTTGCTAATACAATGTTTACACCATCATTTTCCTTTTCACATGCTAAACCAACTCTTTTATGATGGGTTAATGTAATAGTGCTAGTACACGGTGGACAATGCAGCAGCAGGAGCTGTAGGAGAGAGGATAACTGAAAGAATGTATGAAATCATTAAAATGTTGGGGGCTAATTCTTAATAAAAGAGTATAAGGGGAAGAAGAGATGGAGTTCATAAATTGATCTTGAATCAAGATTTGGCTATACAATTAGCTTTTTTGACGAGGCAAGTGAAGATCTTAACTACAAGGCTACCCAAAATGTTCCAAATCAAGAAGTGTATGGTATATGTGGAACTTTGTGGTCATGGAGCTAATGTTTGTTCATATTCTTATGAACCTTTGGCAGTTGGGGAAGAACAAGTTAACTCACTTAACGGTTTTCAACCAATAAAGCAAAATGATCTATACTCAAACACCTACAATCTAGGTTAGAGAAGTTACCCCAATTTTTCATGGAAGACCAACAATCCACCAATGCAACCCCAACAACAATACCAAAATTTTCAGAGGCCAAATTATTACAAATGATAATCCTCAAATCAAAACCCACCTAGCAAGCCTTTTTTGGAGGAAAGCCTGAGTGCATTTATTCAGGTCATAACTCAAAATTAGGAAACGAATAATAAGAGGTTTGACTCTTTAGAGGCATCTGTGAAGAGGATTGAGATTTAATTGGGGCAACTTGTAGCTAAAATGCATAACAATCAAAATGGAAGGTTGCCCAGTCAACCCGAGTAAGCTTAAGCGATCATCGTTCTGAGAAGTGGTAAAGTGATTAACAATCATATTGAGTCTCCTTCTGAGCGACTTGACACTGATGATAAAAAGAAGGAAAGCCTCTCCTAAAAAGAAGATGAGCATAATGAGAAAAGCAATAGGAGAAACTTTTCAAGTCACATTCAAAAGTGTGAACAACTTAACCATGACACCAAGGATAATGAAGGACAAAAATTGCACAAGGCGATGGATCCTTATTGACCACCAATTCCATATCCAAGTTTCCTTAAGGAATCGAAACAAGATGAGCAATTTTCCTATCTATATCACATGCTTTCTAAGGTCAATATTAATCTGCCTTTGTTAAATGTGATTAGGAACATTCCGGATTATGTCAAGTTAAGGAACTAAGCACCAAGAAATGAAAGTTTGAGCTTAATTAAAAGGTGCTAGTTTTGGAAGTAGCAAATGCAATTCTGCAGCTGCATAAGTTTGAGCTTAATTAAAAGGTGCTAGTTTTGGAAGTAGCAAATGCAATGGGTAATGGTGATGAGTTTAAGTGTATGCTTGATCTTGGAGCAAGCATAAATCTTATGCCTCACTTTATTTATAAGAAACTGGATCTAAAGACAGTTAAGACCAACCAATACATGCCTATAATTAGCTGATAGGTTAATCCATTATTTGAAAGGAATAATGGAAGATGTGTTGTGAAGGTTGGTGGATTGATTGCTCATGTAGAATTTGTTATCTTAGACATGTGGGAAGTGAAGGAGAAAGAAAAGGAATACTTGATACTCCTAGGGATTCCTTTTATGGTCACCACCAATACCTTTATTGATGTGAAGGACGGTAAACTGAATATGACTATTTTGGGAGAAACAGTAGAATTTTCAATCTTTGATGTTGAACCTATTTCTACTACTACTTTTTTTTAAGACTCTTCTTTTTCTAATCAAGTTAATGCTATGAATTTTCATTTTGCCTTGTAGGAAGAACAAGAAAAGAAGCTGGACTTAGTTAAGGAGAGTGATGAATGCTGCCAATGGCTAGTGGATGCAACTAAGGAAGTATTTAGGAGATTCTTAGAGATAGATTCGAATGAAAAGGAGGAAATGGTGTAATCAATCAATTTAAGTGGCCCACCTTGAGCATGACCATTGAGGCGTCCAGCTATAAGATGTTAAAGCAACCCGTTTAATTTTTTATTTTTCAATTATTTGTTTGTTGTTAATTTTCTTAGTGAACCTTAACTTAATTTGTTTTCTTTATGTGCACAGGCCTACTCTCCCATATCTTCTATCTATTTTCCTTGCAGATATTCTTCATTCCTCGATGCAGTACACCATGTTCCACTCCAAATTAATGCAGTGATCACCCTCACATTCAAATCATATTTCTATCCCTTTCTTTGTTGCTTGTTAGTTTAATTTCTTTTAGTTTAAATGCTTGTCCTTGTTTGTGTTAATTTTGTCTTTTTTTCTTAGACCCCTCTTTTACTTTTTGTATCACATTAGGAATAGTATGATGTTCATAGGGGGTGGAGTATTAAAAAAATCATTATGTGTGTATTGTGTGTTTGTTTTCTCATTTAATGTTTAGAGATGTATGATCTTTAAATGAAGTCGATTAGGATTAGAAATGCATAATACGAGTTAATGAGTAAACTAATATGCTTATACTAACTAACTTGGATTTTGGTTAAAATGACATTAGCTTGTTATGATAGATGAATGACACTTTTCATTTGGTAAGAATTTGAGCCTTTTTGAGCTATTAAATACCAATTCAAGTATTCTTTGTTAAGAGTGCTCTTTCATGATTGAGGAACTCTAGAACTTGTTTGCAAATACTAGTTAAGATCAATCAATTTTATGCAAATGTTAAAATGATGAAGGCAATTAGGATTTACCACTTTTGCTTAAAAAGCCCCATGATGTTACCTTTAGTGAACCCCCTTTGAGCTTAATATGAAACCTTTTCTTTCTTTAAACCCAAAATATGAGCCTTAGCCTTATTATTTATCCTCTTTGTTGTACCTATGATAAGGTAAGTTGACCATTTGAATGTGTATGATTAGGTTTAGGGAATAATTGTTTAAATAAGTGCAGGAGAATCATAACATATAGTTGGCTTTTGAGTTAGGAATGGGTAGGGTTGTAATAATGTGTATATCTCCTCTACATTTTTTATCTTCTAAACTTGATCTTATTCTAAATAAATAAATGAAAAATATATAAAAAGAGAAAGATTAAAAAAAGAAAAAGAAATAGGAAAGAAAAGGAAGGAAAAGAAGGTGAAAAAAATGAAAGGAAAGAGGAGACACATAAAAAGGGGAGTGTTAATTTTGTTAAATGAGTAAAGGAGTTGAGTGCTTTATGGTTCATTGTTTTGTATTATTTTAAATGCTTAATCTACGTAGCAGTTTTAAACTGCAATTTTCCTTTTTCCCACCGTTAGCTTGGCCCCATTACAATCGAAATAAAGACCTTGAGTTTGACATTTGTGTTTGATATGAGTGGTGGAGATTGGATTGGTAAGCAAGCTTATGGTAGATGCCTTATATGAAATGAACGATGAGTGAATACATATCTCACATTTGAATGCTTGAGTGAGTACATACCTATTCATGATTCTTTGAATTGAAGTGCTTGTTGATTTTGGATAAATATGCGAAGAACAGCTTGTTCATGGAGTATTATGAATTTCTAGTTTTTAGGTTGTCTTTATTGAAATGATCATTGATATTTTTTACTATTATTTGGGAAATTTATTGTTTCCATTGTTCGTTCTTGTACAGTCTAGTGTTCTTTATTTTGCTTGAGGATAAGCATAGTTTAAGTGTGGGGGAATTGTTGTGTTTAGTTTCTATTGCTTTTAATTGCCTTCATATCTTGATTTTGGTTATAAATTCTTATGAGTTGATGCAAATGAGAGATAAATTAAATGAAAATGGTATGAATATTACATGCATGTTGATAGGATTAATTTGTGAATTTTACATGAAAAGAAAAATAAAAAGAAAGAAAAGTGGTGACAAATGTCACCATCGTGAAATGTTGGTCACGGTGGTGACAAATGTCACCCCCGTGAAGTGTCACCACCGTGACTAACACAAAGTTTGCCACCATCATGACTAACACTCAACTTGTCACTACAGCGACAAGTGCCCTCATGAGGGTGACTTAACTTATCGCCCCTATGACTACTCCTTTGCATTCACTCAATTATTAAATGTCAGCGTAATAACCCTACAACCTTAAACCTAGACTCGTGCTATAAATGGAAAAGGAATGAGAGGTAAAAGGGAGATTGAGGAGTCGGCTCAAACATCTTTCATTCACTCTACATTCCACATATCACAAACACATTCAGGAAGAGAGGAATAAAGAGAAAGAAGGGAAGATGAGAAGAGAAACAGATAGAGTGGTAAAGAAGAAGAGTAATAGAGGTTAAGGTAGTGAGAGCATTTAGTTGTATTGGTGAACATCAACCAAAAGTAGAAGACGAAAGCTAATGCAGAAGGATTGAAAGTTGTAAGAGACCACCGCGACTCATTCATACGACAACCCTTGTTTGCTTACTCTGTTACTTATTTGTTGCATTTGTTTACTGGATTTAACTTAATCGAACACATACTTTATAGCTTTTGACAATTTATCTTGGTTATTTTCTTGGTTTACTACTTAAATACTTCACTTGTACTGATAAAGATGGGATTGAAGTGTTTAATGATGACGAATCTTAGGACATCTGTGATGGGCTGATCTCTTTTTCTTGAGGATTAATGTAGCTATTTTAGTCAAATATGCATGATTGAGAGATTATGTTATTGTCTTATGTTTGCTATAGTTTCTGAACTGAATGAATGTAATAGCATGACCAAACTTTGCATCATTTTAGTATTAAACGAAGGACTGAGAGGAGAAGTTTAATATGGAACTAGAAACTATAGACGCTTAGGTTAAAAATTAGAAATATGTTAACTTAAGTGATAATTAGTAGTCAAGTTTCCATAATTAATTCGGATAATAACTTGTCGAATGCAAAAGCTATATTTATTCTATTATTTGAGTTGATCTTAGAATCCTATTGTTAATTTTAGTAAGACAATTAACAAATCATTTCCCCTTAATCATGCATAAGAGATTAAATTACTTAGGTTAAAAATTAGAAATATATTAACTTAAACTATATTAACTTAAGTGGTGATTAGTAGTCAGGTTTCCATAATTAATTCAGATAATAAATTGTCGAATGCAAAAGCTATATTTAGTCTATTATTTGAGTTGATCTTAGAATCCTACTGTTAATTTTAGTAAGACAATTAACCAATCATTTCCCCTTAATCATGCATAACAAATTAAATTAGTGAAATTTATTCTCAAAAGTCTTCCACTTCGATTTCTAATCATTTTTTCTTCTGGTTGATTCAGTTTACTTTTTAGTCAATTGCAAGATTTACTTTAAAGTCTTTTACTCAACAAATGGGATAAAGTGTTTACGATTGCATTTGTTTTTTCTATTTTCATTCAAATTTAATTTTAGTTAATCTGTGGGAGACGAACCTGGGTAATCACTACAACTACCTCGTATACTTATGAGTAGGATATCTTAGGTAATTTTTAGAACTTTTTTGGGCACAATAATAGGCTCCCTATAATGATGAACATCAATATTATACTCCATGTCCATTATTAAGATCTATAGGTAAGATCAATTTCCTTACTTTCAATAACTGGTCTTCCACTACTCCAATTGGATACCTAATAAACCTATCAATAAGTTGGAATAACATAGTTATTGGCTTGAGTTCTCCTATTCTATGCTTCCTTAAAAGAAATAAAGGAATTAGGCTAATACTAGCACCTAAATCACATAAACATTTATAAATAATTGAAGCACCAAAATGGCACAAATAACGAGACTCTTTGGATCCTTTAACTTCTAAAGTAATTTATTTTGTAAGATTGCATTACACTCTTCAATTAAAGGTACTTTAACATACTCCTCAAGTTTATTTTTTTGAAATTGATTTCCTTTAAAAACTTTTGAGCTAGTGCCTTAGCAAAGGATATGTTGATATGCACATTCTTGAAGATCTCTAGGAACTTCTTAAAATTATCTTTATCCTTCCTCCTTTTTAACCTTTGAGTACACGTAAGGCTTTAAAGTAGATCGTGGGTTCTACTCCTAAACAATACCAATTGTGGATGAAACCAACACCAATTGGTTTATGCTTCAACACCAATTGGTTTATGCTAAACTCATCCTCATCCTCTTCCTCATACTTTTTTTAGCTTTGCACTTCCTATCTTTAAGCAGCTTCAGCATCAAGTGTTTTACCACTCTTCAAGTTGATGGCTAATGCTTGATCTTTTAGGTTCTACTTTTATTAAATTAGAAGAAAGTTCAATAAAATTAATTAAAATTTTTAATAAATTATTTGAAAGGTAACATTATCTTAAATAATAATATCATTAATACTAATACTAATGTTGTTTCTTAAGAAACAATAATTTAGTTGAGAACATTTTAATATTTATAATAAATTAGTTACAAAAATTAAAATAAGGTAAACTTATTAAAATTATTTTCATTGATTTAGCTATAAAAATTAAATATATGTTTAACCTTTTTTAAAAAAAGTAAATCATTTTTCTATATAAAATTATCTTTTATTTCAAAATATTAATAACCTATTGAGTAAGTTGTTTTGGTTTGTACTCAGCTTAAAACTGTTTGTAGACAATCAATAATAATAAAATTCTATACATATGTTTTTAAAAGGAATTAATTGATTAATCAATCTAGATTATTCAATATTATTAAAATAATATCTTCTAAGTTAAATCCTCAATGACTCAATAAAAATTCAAATAGTGCAGTTTTAACATTTATTTTAAGTTTAAGCAAACTAAGATTGCTTAACAATTGGGATAACTTGAGAGTTTAGACTTTGGTGGATTGGAGATGGGATAACACTCAGAGCTATATAGTTGTTAAGGACAATTATTTAAGTAAAAATTTTAACCAAATAATGAATATATCTTTTTTTGGATACTTTTATCCAATTATATAATTACACGTGGAGATGGAAGGAGATGCTAACTAGAAGTGGGAGAGAATAGCAATTATTTTAAGGATACAGCTAAAAAGATCTAGGGGTTTCTAGAGGGCTTAGTGGTAATAAGATGGAGTCTTAGTGGTGGAATGAAGATGTATTAGAAAAGATTTAGATCATAAAAGGGGCCTATAAAGCTATGTTGGATATCACTATAGGGGTAAAGAGATTAATTAATAAAGAAAGGTACAAAATGGTAAAGAAAGAGACGGAGAAAACAATCTCAATAGCTAAAAGTAGAATGTACAAGAAATTGTACAAATGATTGTAAACAAAAGATGGACAAAAGGACATTTTTAAGTTGGCGAGAGCTAGGGAATGGAAAGTGAGAGACTTAGTGATTGACCTAAACTTAAGGTCAATATTGAATTAACCGCAAGTGAACAAAATAGTTGTAGCCAGTACAGACAAGTACGGGTTGATCTCACAAAGACAGCGATTACTAGTAATTACCTTTCTCATATTATCTAGCCTAAGGATTAATTTTGGTTTTTAATAAAGAAAATAAAAGCTTAAACAATTAAAATAAAGTAGAAAACAATAATGAACATAGAAGAAATGAAAATTATCTAGAAAACAATCAATATCAAGATTTAGTGTCTAGGTAATGAATTCCCCTAAAACTATTAGATAATTAACCTTTTATCATGCAATTGTTTTATTGACTATTGGACCGTGGAGATTCCTGTATTATGCTAACAAATCTCTTGATACTACTAACAACTAATCCTAGATTTATTAACAGAATTACTCAAGTTAAAGTTTCTAAGATTGCTTTATCGATTTATGAATTGCGTCATTAGGTTGGACCCTAGAGGATTTATGTCAACCTATCTCTAAGTTTGCAATCAACTCTTTTCAATTACGGTACATCTATTCATTCACAGGATTTCTCAATCTCTATATTATGAAATCAGATTATAAACTAATATTCCAAATCTATTAGAATATATTAATCAAATAACTGAATCACAATAGATTAATCAAAACAGTTGCATTAAATAAAAGAATTAAAACATATTGTGGCATAAACTAGGGTTCATCACATATCGCACTAAGGATGCTTAGTTACATAGAAGAGAAAAAGAAATCAAACATAAACTGGAAGAAAAAGAATAGAAACAAAGAGTTCATAATTCTAAATCTCCTTTATCTTTTATCGAATGTTGTTGCAAGTGTGAGGTTTTATGTTGTAATCTGTTAGATCTTTTGATGATTTCTTCTTGTTTTACACTTATTTGGATCAATATCGCCCTTTCTAAGCATTCTCCACATCTAGAATCACCTTTAAATGTTTGGTCCTCCAATTGGCCTACGCTCATGTCCTTTTATAGTAAACTATGGGGTTTTGGGGACATAAATGGTTTGATGCACAACTACGTATCAAACCATATATCACCAAAAATACTTAAAATTGTGACTTTACAGTTTTGAGAGACTTACACAACCACATACATGGTCGTTTATCTCCTAATTACTTCAAATCTTCAATTTATGCCACAATCTCACTCGAATTCCTCTCATTTTAGTCCATAAAGACAATTATAACCTATAAATATACTTAGAGCGAATAAAGTACCAAATATATAACAAAACTATAAAATATAAAACAAAATACATCAAATATGGGTTTATAAATATAGTCAAATATACGTCTATCACTTAGATCAAGTTTGTTGTACAAAAGATGAAGTAAGACGGGTGCTCGTAGTTGAAAATGACATCAAAATAAGATTTCAGAGGTACTTCTGTAGCCTTTTCAACGAAGCCAAAGAGGACAACATCTCCTTAGGTGATCTTAGCATGTTTGAGAGGTTTGGTAACTATACTAATTTTCAGCAGATTACAAGGGAAGAAATTAAAAGAGCTTTGAGGGAGATGAAGAGCAGAAGGGCAGTAAAGTCTGATGAGATACCCATAGAGCTATGGAAGAGCCTAAAAGTAGAAGGTCTTAATATAATCTTTAAGTATGCCAAAATTCCAGATAAGTGGAGACTTAGTATGTTAATTCCTCTATATAAGAACAAAGGGGACATCCAAAATTATAACAACTATTAAGGCATCAAACTACGTAGTTACACTATGAAGTTATATGAGAAGGTGATTGAGAAAAGAGTGAGAAAGGATGTTTCTATCTTAGATAACTAGTTTTTCTTCATGCCAAGAAGGTCCAGAATAGAAGCTTTGCATATCCTTAGAAGATTATTGTAATATTATAAGGAAAGAAAATGAAATCTGCACATGGTTTTTATTAATTTAGGGGAGACATATGACAGAGTACTTAGGGAAATCATGTGGAGGTATTTAGAGGTTAAGGGAGTTACTATGACCTATATATAGTTTATTAGGGATATATATAAAGGGGGTAAAGACTAGAGTAAGGATGATAGGAGGAGGTATAAAGAATTTCTCTATCGATATTAGGTAACACTAAGGCTCCTCATTGAGCCCTTTTTGAGTGCACTAAGAATATTCAAAGGGAAGTGCCTTGGAGTATCTTGTTTACTATTATCTTAATGGATGAGACAAAAGAGAGTGTCAATGTTAAGCTAGAACTTTGAAGGGATACGTTAGAGTCAAAGGGCTTTAAATTGAGGAGGACTAAGATTGAGTACTTAGAGTGTAACTTTTTGGACCATAGGGTGGCCTCCAATATGGAGGTAAATATTGGTTTAGAAGTTATAATACAAAAATAATGTCTTAAGTATCTATAATCTGTCATCTAAAGTAATGGAGAGATCGATAAAGATATAGTTCATCGTATCAAATCAGGGTGACTTAAATAGAGAAGTGAATTAGGAATTTTATGTAACAAGAAGATACCACTCAAGCTTAAAGGTAAATTATATTCTTTGGCGATTAGATCGGTCATGCTATATGGGGTGAAGTGTTGGCCCATCAAATAAGTACATAGTTATAAACTAATGGTGGTGGAGATGAGGATGCTCTGTTCGATGTATAACCTTATTAGAAGAGATAAGATTAAGAATGTAAAGACACTAATTAAAGGTGGTTGGTATTAATGAAAATTTAAGAGAGATGAGGCTTAGGTGGTTTAGACATGTTAAGAGAAAACACCCTGATGCTCCAGTGATAAGATGTGAGAAAATAATACTTAGAGGCTATAAGAGGAAAAAAAATGAATGCCTAAGAATAATTAGGTGGAGGTGATCAAGAATTATATGACTTAGTTGGAACTTACTAAAGATATGGCCTGCCATTGAAAATTTTGATGTATTAGGATACGGATAAAGGATCTCACATAGAGAGGTCATTTTCGTTCTCTTCGATCTTTCAAACATTTTCTTTCGAGTTTTATGTCTTATATTTACCCTAAGTTTTTTTATTTTGTGATAATTTCCTCTTAATTATTTAGTCTAAACATTTTCGTACATAGTCTAATTATTTTTCTATAATGACTTATTTGATCTATTTTTGCACCTATCTTTTTTATGATTTGTGTATCTATTTTTTATTGTTTTTCTTTAACTTGTTCTATATTTATTGTATTATGTATTTTTTACATATCTATATATTTTATTTATATGTGTTTATCTATAGTATTAGTATTATTATTTTATGTCTTTTTATTTATATTTTTAAATTAGTATCCTATTATTATTATTATTATTATTATTATTATTATTATTATTATTATTATTATTATTATTATTATTATTATTATTATT
>JAOQMS010000004.1:18189965-18221219 GCA_027563885.1 Erythroxylum longipes | reverse complement strand
TCAACGCCCAAATCTCCCTTCACACCCATGACGCTGCTCTCCTCTACTTCCCTCAGCCATACATTGGTGCTTCTCCTTGCCCTCCTGGTGTTTGCACGCAAACTTTCGTCCCATGAATATTCTAAAGTGTCCTTTGGCTTTGTAAGTCGAACTTCACAAAAGGAGTCTGTATGTCCCACACGTCCGCATAGGAAGCAGAAAACTTCAAGTTTCTCATATTTGAAAACAGCAAAAAACGACCTTCCATCTGCAGCTATGATTCGTTTCCTCCTTTTAAGTGGCTTACGAATATCAATTCTAACCCGAACTCTCATATATGCATCACCTTGTTCCATTCTCCTCCCCATATTCTTTGCATCGTATGTGATAAACTGACCAATAAAGTTCCCAAAGAGTTGTGCCGTTGCCTCCGTCATATAACCCGGTTCCAGCTGGTGAACCTGAACCCAGTAATCTGCAAAAACAAGCGGGATTGTGAGGGGATCTGCGCCATCCTTGATTGGAGCCCAGACCAATGTATGCCGATTAAAGTTCCATGGCCCTCCTTCTTGCACTCTTTCGAAATCGATTTCATTGTAAAAACGGAAGAGAAAACGCTTGGCTCCCAGGTCAGTGATAGAGATACCCCCTATTGGATGCCAGAGGGTTGATAAAGTGTGCTTCATTGCTTCAACATTCACGTGACCATAAGTGAGAAAAATCCCGACAAGACAATAGTGATATCTATCGCCTTGCGGGGGAGGATTTGGATTCCCCAGCGGTAGCGGAGTGTCTTCATCATCTGAGAGTACGAGGTTTTGCATGGGAATATCCATGGGAATCAATGCGGCTCACCGTTCAAGAGTAGATGACAAAAACCCTATTTTCAGAGAAAAACCTGCCACGTCAGCAGAGGAAACATGATTCATGTATAACGACTTAGGTTAATAATAATAAAATGTAGCTATATTATGCAATTGTTATTAGTGATAAAAATATATCTACATTGATATTACCAACTAAACAAAATTTTGTTTTTATTTGAAACACCTGAAAACAACGATAGGAAAACAAAAGTAGAGATCAAACAATTCCTTAATTGTAAGTTATAAAGTTACTCTTCATCTTTGTAGAGATGAAGAAATTTTGAATTACTTTTAGCATATGTGATAATGAAGAGGAATTGTGAGTTACTCTTCACTCGAGCGAACGGAAGATGTTTTGTGGGGTTTATCTTCATCCAAATCAAGATTGTTGCACAAAGTGTTACTCTTCGGCTATTGAAAGAAGACAATAGTGAAAACTTTAAGGGTAGCTTCAAGAATGAATTATGCTTTTGTTCTTAATTTATTTGGTTATTTTTTATTACATAGACTTAAATTCTCATTCATGTTGACCATTTTTTTTAAAACAATCAAAAGTAGAACACACTCAATTACCTCCCTTCTCGAGTGTCATATAGTGACCAATAATTATCATGAGTTATGAGCTCCTTATCCCTCTTTTTGATGAAATGTTATATTTTACATATTGGTACTATCAAACTAGAACCAAATATAGGGATGAACAATAAAACAACCTTTAAGACCAAAAATAGATTAATGAATAGCTAATGATGTCATTTGGCCTCATAAATGCTCTTTTCAATTGTTTAACAGTGATGAATCAAGTTTTACAATAGCTTCTAGAAAAAAAATTAGTAGTTCATCTTAATGATATATTAACATATAAAAATACTAACGAAGATCATATTAGTGCATCTTTAATAGGTTTTAAGAGTTTTGAGGTAAGAGAAATTCTATATTAACCTAAAAAAAATGCTCCTTCATGTAATTAAGTGTTGTATTTTTAGGTCTGCGGTACCCTCTTAAGGGTGAAAATGGATCCTAAAAAGATTGAAATTATCCTAATTTAAAAATAAACTAATAAACCAATAACAGTCAACACAATTAAATATACTAGAATAAAACATCAATCAATAAAACAACAATACTTTGAATTCGAATCATCCCTAAGACTTCTATGCAATCATAATTTCATTAATCAATTTAATATAAATTTCATCGGAACGTAGAAATTTCTCAATTGTGCTAATATCTTTCTTAAGACTATTAACACCTAATACTGTATTAATTAATTGAAATCTCTTTCTAATTAAAACCCCTAAATTGCACTAATTGATTTATGAATTTCACTATTAAGTTTGATTTTAATTTAAAAGATTTATGTCCACATATCTCTAAGCTTACATGCATGATAAGATGTTATATTTTGTTACTTTAATTAGAATTATCTCCTTTGTCTTGGATATATTTAATTTGGTGCTTAAATAGGAAAATTAGTGTCTGTTTTATTTTAGGAGATAAAAAGTGGAGATTGTCATTTCCCACCAAAGAATTTTGTTAAACAAGTTGTCCTGGAAGAACAAGAGGTAAATCAAATTGGTTGAAGATACAACAACAAGGAGATGATAGATTGACAAAGAAAAGGATTCAAAAGCAAAAGGCTTTGTATACAAGGAAAAGGAGAGGATAGTGCAGCGAGAAATTAAAGTTGTTGAGAAGGAGTCGGTAATATCACTATCTTGTTTATATTTATTGTTATCTTTATACCATATCATTTATAGATTGACACGATGATTTGGATATATTGCTTCCGTTGCAAATAAGATTTTTTAAAAGTTTTGAAATCTACCGGTTCTCTAAATATGATATGCTTTCTTTTCCCGATCCAACAATTCAACCTATAATAAATTTTTTTTTTTGCAACCATATGTTCTCTTTTGTAATTTTTATCATTATCTCCTACACGAGGAGTTAATATATAGTATGATCATGAATTCTATAATTACGTCAAATACCAACATGTTTTAACTAAAGGCATGACTTTTAAAGTGAGTTTTAAAATAATTTAACCTTATAATTAAACATCAGTAGGAGTTAAAGGTAAGATATATATACATTAAGTAGAAAAAAGTCATTTGCTTAATACCTTATAGTATAAGGTATCAATTTTTAACTATTAAAAAGAGAATACACTTCATATAAAAAATTTAAGTAATTATTGACACTAAAGTTTGAGAAATGGGTAATTAATTTCCTTTTCTGATGTATGATGGCTATCATTTAAAACATAATCAAAATTTTCTAACTAAATTATGAACAATTTGGATCATGGGTGTGAGCTAGGCTGTATTGGCTATAGGTGTTTTAACTATATAACTTATATCCATGCCTATGTCTAGTGGTTATGGATCTTACTATATCTTCAGGTTCAGGTAGTTGGGCTTGGCCTAGGCCGTAGAGCAAGTATAGTCATTTACTTTTAAACCTTCATATTGAAAGATTTTTACAAAATTATGTTCATTCTCAATTGCTAATAAAAATAAAGGCAATGATCCTATCCTAGTGGCTAGTGGACCTCAAACTTGAAATAAAATGGATGAATAAAAAATATCTACTATTATGTATTACGTATATATTAAAAATGAAAAGGGTGAAGAACTACAGTAGCAAATGGACGATTAGACGTCATCGAAACACCACTCCCAAAAGAAGCGAAAATGGCGATATCCACTCTTCAACGACTCTCTTCCCAAATCCACCGCCTCTCTTCTCTCTCCCCGTTTACCTCCTCCCTAGTTTTTCGATCATCGGCTTCCTCAGCAACCTCCCGTTCCTCCTCAGCAAAAGTAGCCGACAGAATCGTCAAGCTTTTGGCCATCGATCCCGATGGCAAGAGGCGCGAGATCATAGGCCTTTCCGGCCAGACTCTCCTCAAGGCTCTCACCAACAGCGGCCTCATCGACCCCGCCTCTCACCGCCTTGAAGAGATTGACGCCTGCTCCGCTGAGTGCGAGGTCAATATCGCCCAGGAGTGGCTCGACAAGCTTCCGCCCAGATCTTACGACGAGGAGTATATCTTGAAGAGAAGTTCCAGAGCTAGGATTTTGAACAAACACTCTAGGTTGGGGTGTCAAGTTGTTCTTACTCCTGCTCTTCAAGGTATGGTTGTTGCGGTTCCAGAGCGCAAGCCCTGGGATATTCCCTAAGATGAGGAATGAAATTGCTGTTTTTGTTTGATCAATTATGTTTCGAGTCGAACTAGATTCAATAACGGGCACGCACTCTTCAGAAGAATCGTTTTTCTTTTAATGAGAGATATTCTGTTGAATATTGCTGGCTCCCCCTTAATTGTCGTTTTAGTTGCCTTAAACTACTATTTGGTGTAACTTTTCTGTAGCTTAAAACGTTTTGTGATGTGCATTTGTGGTATGATGTCTGTTGGAAACAATAGGTGTGTGGTGGAATTTCCCATTGTCTTATATCTTTGACCTTATTATAACTGAAGGCTATGGTCTTACCCTTTATAATCTTTGAATGAAATTTGTTAAGAAAATGTTGGACAAGACCATAGTTGGAATTGATCCTTAAGAAGACTGACCTTATCATAATTGAGGCTGTTATCTGATTTATAGTGGTTTGTGGTTACAATATCATTAGGTGAAAGTGCATATTCCTTGCTTATCTATCAATTCAAAATGTTATTTTTGTAGCTTTCTAAATGCATGGTGTATATAGCTTGAACATGGGTGTAAGAGTGATTTTTAAATTAGATTTGGAAAATTCATAAAGGATGTTGTGAAGAACTATGAACGATTCTAGCAGTTTGATTAAAGTAGAAGGTTTGTGAATCAATGATACAATTCTCTTCATTTAAAAAAAAATAAAAATGAAAGATTCACTAAAGCTCAAAAGAGCATCAAGTAATTAAGGATACAATGGCAAGAACTAGACTGCAAAGAGACAAGTACACCTCTATCCAGTACAATAGTAGCAAACTCCGCTACAACTCCATCTACACTAGTTCCACATTTTCAGCTTTGTTCCAAACTCCAACTTCTTCTCAAGGATAGAGTCATTGTCTCTGAGTCATGAAGCTGCAGAATTTCCCTTATCCAGCAACATATTTTGTGAGCTAGCTCATAACAGTCCCTTTTAGTGTTCATGAATAACCTTTTATTTCTTTCCCTCCAAATGGAATAAACTGAACAAGTTAAAGCTAGGCTAATGTCATTATGGTCTCTTCCCTTCTAACTTGTCAGCCCATGCAAGTATGTTTTGCCACTGCTGGTGTGGACAGAATAGCCCTATCATGTGTTGCATCCTGCTCCAAATCACTCTAGTGTAATCACATTGAAAATATAGATGATTGGTAGATTTAGAATGCAAATTGCATAGTATGCATATCTGATCATCCACACCAATCAATCTATCTTTAGTTTTTAGTCTTTGTGTTGTAGCAAGCCAGGTAATGCTGCCTTAGGAGCCGACGCTCTTTTCCAAACAATGTTGTACCAATTAACCTTAGGAAGCTGTTGTCTAATAGCTTTAAGGTACGATTGATTAGTAAACTATCTTCCTTTATTAGGTAGCCAGTGTAGGCTATCACCATTTGAAGAGTTGGGAGCATAATCAGGTAAGAAAATTCTAACTCTCTCACTTCCCCTAAAGCCCATGAACCACATGCATGCTGAATTACCTCCTTAACTCGAGACTGTAAAGGGATTCTAGTTGTAAGAGTAGCAATCTCATCCCTAAGGGTTAAAGGGCTCTGCAATGCCCAATTATCAAACCAAAACCGGCTTGAATGTTGATGAGGGGATAAATAATCAGCCTTTTTCTTAGCATTTGAATGAAGTACCCGTCCTCAATCTGCCAAAAGCTGAAATGCTTGAGGTACATTTCATTAATCCATTAAACCACAGGGACTCCTTATCAGTGAATAGTCTCCATATTCTTTTAGCCACCAACACATTTTGACTCATCTCAAGGAAATAAGTCCCAACCCCCTTCTTGCTTGCTCCACCAAAGCTGGTCCCATTTGATTTTTGTCCCTTTAAATTTCTCAGAATTACCTGTCCATAAGAAGTTCTTTATGCATTTCACCAGCTCCTTGATGATCCTTCTTGGAAGAAATAAGTAGGAGCTCCAATGGGTATGAAGACTCCTCAATATAGAAGATATGAGTACCAGTCTACCTGCATAGCAAAGTGGCTTGTTTTGCTAGGAGTTAATTCTCTTTTTATATCTTTCTAGGAGAGGCATACAATCTTGGTACCTTAGCTTCTTTGAAGAGATAAGTACTCCCGAGTACTTGAAAGGAAGTGATTGCACGTTCAAACCTATTAACAGCCTCAATATTGCATTTTATTTGACCTTAGAAGATACATATATTATACTTTTGTGTAAGTTGATATCAAGTCCTGAATCCTGCAAAACTCCTGAGTGGAGTTGAACAAGGCTAAAACACAGAGGAAATCAGTTCTAGAAAGCAATATCTAGTCATTAGCAAAGCTAAGATGTGTAAACTTAGGTTCTTTGCAATTGTGGTAAAACCTAAAATTGGTAAGTGTTCTTTATAATCATCCTTGTAAGAATTTTCAAAGCAATGACAAAGAGGTAGGGGAAAGGGGATCCCCTTGCTTAATCCCATTAGTACCCTTGAATTGAAGACTGGGATTACCATTAATAAGAATGCTAAGAGAAGTGGTGGAGATGCAGGCATCAATCTAGAATATAAATTTTCTAGGAAATCCAAACCAATTCGGGCAGCTCAAGATAGAATCCCATCTGATTGTACCAGAAGCATTGGAAAAATCCACTTCGATAGCACAACTCTTGATAGATCTATTAAGTGTCATAATCCCTCAATAGTTCCTGAATTAATAAAATGTTATCAGAGGTAGATCTACCTGGAATGAAAGCATTCTGTGAATGATGGATTAGACTCTTCAGGATTCCTTTCAGTCTAACAGCAAGCAGCTTGGATATCACCTTATAAATTGTGTTGCAACAAGAGATGGGGAGAAAATCCTTAAGATTAATTGCACTGGGTACTTTGGGAATAAGACAGGTATGAGATGAATTAAGCTCCTTTAGCATTTTGCTTGAAGAAAGGAACTCCTGAACAATCTGCACTATCAAATCACTAGTAACATTCCAAGTATGTTGAAAAAAGAAGGCATTAAAGCCATCGGTAATTCATCCTTTATCCCTGCTTCAATACATATTCGAGCATAACATATTCTCTCAGACTTAACAGTAGGAGAATCAAATGAGGCTTACCTACTGAGCTGGCGAGAAAGCTCAGACCATCTAAAGTCCAATATTCCATAGGGACATTGTGGAAGTTGATTCATATCAGAAAGGAATGCCATTTGTATCCAATTCCATTCTTGGAACCCACTTCCGCACAATCTAGTGTTGTCCACCACTTTGCCATTGTCGAAGTACCATAATTGAATTCAAGCTTTCCTCATCCCTGAACTTAAAGATGAATGAATCCTCCTGTCAGGAGCACTTTCTTCAACCCCTTATTTCTCCATCTAGTGTGATCCCATGCATGTACTTTAGGGAATAAGGTGTTTATTCATGAAAAGGCCAATTAAGCTACAACACCAAGCTCTAGCTCCTGATTGCAGAAGCTCCTCTAGAGGGGAAACAACTCCATTCACCAAAGTGGATTGAAAGAGCTTAGGTTTCTGAAGAGGTTGTTCTGAAGACACAACACTCCTCCAGGATTTGGAAGATTCCTTTAGAGGAGTTGGTAGCTTATCCCGACTCTTATTCGCATCCAAGGAATCGCGTATGGAGGTAAACTCTGAGTCTAGGAAGTTCCTACCATTTTGTTGAACCTCTGGGAGAGTCAAACAGTCACCAATGAGAGTTTCCATTGGACTTGCCTAAACAAAAAAGCTACCGGTGAGAGACCAATTACTTTCTAAATGAAGAAAGTTACTGTTCAGTTAGAGGGAAATTCAGAGAAGATGAGAATGTTCTGGGAGTACTTTTGTTAATGGACTAGAAATTTGAACTGATACATTCTCTTTTTTGTTTCTATTTTACAGTGAGCCACACGTCTTCTTCAGGGTAACTTTATAAATGTAGCTGTCTATTTGGTTTTACACTTCTGAAAGAAATTCACTTCTGTTCATTGGAAAGGAATCTAATTTGATCTGAAGTTTGCTTTTGAAATTGCAATTCATGAGATCTAGCAATAACAACTTCAGGTACCTGTTTCCTAACAGTTAGATGATTTGAGGAAAATTGAAGTGGTACATGCTTTTAGTATCATGCTAGAGTGGCCTAGAGTTCTAGCATATGAATCCTTTCTATCTTTGCGTTTTGGATTATGCAGTGCCTTAGAATAATCCACAAAGAAAGTATACAGATTTTAAAATGACCACATTCGGCGATTTTAAAATGACCACATTCGGAGTTTGGGAAGTATTATAATAAGCATTTAAACTTTGTCTTGTTAAAACTGTTGAGATTGAATAACTGTATGAACATCTGAAGATTACTGTTCTAACTGAATGGTTGGCTTTCAAGTTGTTAAACTGGGTAGTGTGAGCGGCTTGTGGTATTCCTTCTGAGCTTTTACGTTTAAATCGAGCTATTTTGGGTAAGAAAAGATAAAAGGCTAACTTGATTACAGGTGATTTGTTAGTATTACAAATATGTATGCGCTCTATGTTGGTGGCAATTGCAATTTTCATTGTCCTACTCAACTATTATTTGTGAAATGGTATTATGAAGTTCACATGACAATCTGCAATTTCCATTATTCGACTCAACTATTATTTGTGAAACTGTATCACTAAGTTCAAATGGATTCTATTTGATACGGACTGTGAAGGTACAATGGTAGTGTTTGTCGTTCGTTTGTTTGCGCCAGTGTCACTTCGCTCCATCTCAGCTACAGTATCAACCAGCAATCAATAATTTATGATTTGGTTGACTGAGAATCACAAGCAAGGTTGTTTCGTTGTGGGCCCACGCATTCGTATATTGAAGTTAGCTGTTGTACCTTATAACTGGAGAGAATCTTGCTAGATGTCATTCTTTCACAGTCGAATTAATAGCAAGAGCAGTTTGATGTTTGGAATCACTTTTAATAAGCTAGTTTGGTTTACTTTTTTTAAAAAAATTAGTAATTGTGTTAATAAAAAAGGAGTTCAGATCTTTTTAAACAACTGGAACAAGTGAGCTACTAACTTGAAGCTAATGTAATCGTCACCTTCCCCTCATAGCTGGGGTGACTTTATGCTGTAAGCCTTTGGCCAAGGCTGCTAATCTGATATGCATGATGATCCTATGGTATAAATCATTGTACCTTGTAGGATCAGCCCCACATAACCTGATATATCTCTCCTCCCAGATGTAATAAATCACTGCGGCAAAGCTTAGCTTGAATAGTTTAGAGTCATTCTTTGTTCTGCAGTTTGAATGTGCCAATTGATTACTCCAGCTAGTTATTGAAGCTGCAATGCACTCTTAAAAGTTGTGTACTTCTGCACCAAATCTCTGACGAATATACACAATTGAAAATTAAATGATTGAAGCTTCCCATGTTGAGTGAACAAGGCTCACGATGCATGCATGGAATATTGACCTTGAATCTTGATATTATCTTTTGTAGGGAGACGATTACCTATGGCAAACCATAGGATGAAAGGGTGAGCAAGGTTGATATTGTAACCCCACACCAAGCTAAACCATTGCACTTTAATGCTAGGAATTCCCATTAGGATGCTCTTGTAAGAATTAGTAGTGAATAACATGGATTTAGCAGACCATTGAATTATATCTAGCTTGGACGAATTTAGTGAATAGGTGAGGAGGTTGTTAGTAATAACTTGAATATTTATGTTGGAATGAAAAGGCCATGACCATTGATCGTTGTTGATTAACTTCTAGACCTTAGTTTTAGGGTGAATTAGGGACATTAGAGTCTAAAACCAAAATGAAGTGTCCAAACCAAAATTAAGTGTCCCTATCATCATTCATTATATGTTTTATAACCAATTGTATCCATTCTCTTGTGTTTAAAATATGTTGAAGGTCCAAGTCATACTAGAGTTGGTGATGAGATTCTAAAGATTATACACTTTTATGTGATACAATGTACACGTTTGATTCAGAAGTCTTTGTCACCACACAAGGTCCATAATCTCTTTGTTAGTAGAGTTTTACTCATGATTTTGATAGACGTGATGCCAAGCCCCCTAATTGTTTGGATGTACAAATTGAAGAGCATATAATGTTTGGAATTTTCCTATGGTTAATAAAGCCATCCTAAATAAAATCTCTCAACAACTTGTCAATGGCCTTCAAGGTTCCTTTGGGAAGAGCAACGTGGGAACACCAATAAGTTGTTACATTACATAAGACAGAGATGACAAGTTAGAGCCATTCCCTATAGCTGAGAAATTTGTTGCTCAAATTGTTCACATTTCTATTAATTAATTGAGTCCATGAATGGTAGGTAGTTAAGGGCAGTGAGATTTCAGGTAGTGATGGATACTTCTAGATACCTTAAAGGAAGATTGGCCTAAGTTATTACTAAGGAAATGACCTTATTTGCTATTGAGGGATCAATAACAGCATAGATAAGAAAGGAATTTTTAGCAAGATTGAGGGACAAGCTAAAAGCTTGTTTGAAAGATTCCAAGGTTTTAAGTAGTAGATTGAATAAAGTTGAATTTATGTTGCACAGTAGAAGTAGATCATTAGCAAAGGAAAGCTAAAATAGCTTGATTTTATTGCACTTGTAATGAAACATAAAGCTTAGATTCCTAGAAATGTCGGAGCTTATCATGTTGGTAAGTACTTCCATTCCTATAAAAAAGAGGTAAAGAGATAGTGGGTCCCTTTATTTAAGCTCTCAAATTGTCTTGAAGACCATGGTAGGTTCCCCATTTACTATGATAGCAAAAGAAGGTGATGTGATGTGTTCTTTTATCCAATTTATAAATCTAGGTGGAAAACCTGTAGCTTACAAAGCATGTAAAATGAAGCACCAGTTAATTGTGTCATAAGTCTTGCCAAAATCTATTTTAAGAAGACAACTTTTGACTAATTTGTTGGATTTATATCCCTTGAAAATATGATTTTAGGAACTAGGCAAATATATGTCTTGTTCCATTTTATGAGAACCTTGTTGCTATGAAAAAATTTCATAGCTATCTTTATGATCATAGCTCCTATAATGTCTTATGTTTGTTAGAAAAATCTTCCATTAAACCCATTAGGGTCTGGTGCCTTATCAGGGTGAATGGAAAACAATATGAATTTGATCTCCTCTTTAGTGATGTATTTAACAAGATCATGATGGAGTTATGGCGAAAATGAGCTAAGTGAATTCAAATTCCCTCTAGTATATGAATAGTGACATTGTTTGTGCCTAATAGCCTTTTAGTCATCATATGCTAGCTCCTTAAGCTTATCTTGCTTAGTTACCTTATTACATCCTTCATCCATTAGAAAAGCTATTTGATACTTGTTCCTTCTAGCCTGGATCACATTAAAAATAATACTTAGGTCATCTTTCCCTATCCTTGAGCCATAACATTCTCAATTTCTGCCTTAGTTGAGAATTGATGCACTCAAGAGATGAATTGTACTTAGAAATTAGTAAAGATTCTTGAAGCTTTAGAAGAGGATTACCAGTTCTAGTCATGGATATCTTTTGGTAAGAGATTAATGCATTAAAGGCTAAATGCTTCTCCACCAACATATGATTAGTATGCTTGCTAAGTAAGACTTTTAAATTATGCTTAATATCTTTTATCTTTTGAAAGCACTTGAGCTTGTGATCCCTTAATATTAGATCTAATATCACTATACATTGCATCCTTGAACCTTGATTATTCAAGAGGGAATTGAAAAAATTGAAAGGTGTTTTCTTTTCAAAAGTATTATGATTCGTGTTGAATGTACCAGAAAATAAAACCTAACTCTACACAACTAAATTTATAATAGTGGTGAGTAGGAATCGTATCCACAAGGAATGTACGTGTAGCTTTTGTAATGAAAGAAATCATTGTTTAGAAATAAGGGGTTTGGTTGGTTTCAAATAACAAAATAAAGTAAAATTGAACTACTAAAAGCAATTTAAATCAAATAATGAGAAAATGATAAAATTGATGAATAAGCTTAGAATCCGGTTCTTGGTTCAATCTTATCCTACGCACAAATAAACACACTTAATCATCTTGTTGATCTCATACCTTTCTTATTAATCGTAGGTTAACAGTAAGCTCTTTTAACTTTAGTTTTCCCTTAAGTCGTGTTAATTAAAATAAGCTCTTTGACTAAACCTAGCTATCAAACAACCTATAATAAGCTCTCTAGATTTAATAGGAAAGCCATATTACAAACTGGGAAAACAAATTAATCTAGGCAAAAACCATACAAACTTGACTCATTTAACTTATGTTATGCTATTCCTAATGATTCATCATCATTAGTTTATAACAAATGAATTAAAAATACAATTATTACATAATGTATTAAAGATTCTACCAATGGGTTCATACATAAACAATTTATTGAGAACAAGAATATTAATTATTCATACATGAATACCCAAAACAATAAGCAAAGAATAGCATAAACAATCTCTAAAGAGAGAACAGAAGATCAGTAATACATAATGAAGAGATGCCAATATGTGTTCTTTGGCTTCGATTTCCCCTCTGAACTGGAAGAAGAAAGATTTGCTCTCTATAAATCCCAAAGAACTTAGGGTTCTATTGCCCTTCATGTTAAGAACAATTCACCACTTCTTTGGCTCTTCTCACGTCCATTTATATGAAAAGCTAGGTTTCTGGGGAGATGCACGGTTTGATGCACAGTTGTGCATCTAACCATGCATCACCAAAATATGCCACATCTTGTACCGTCATGCATCTTGTAGGTCATACGAATTCTTCGTTTTATTGGATTTTCTTTCCTCATCTTCACCCTAAACCATCTCCTTCTTGTTCCACAAAGACAAATGAGTTTGAACATCAAGAAAATGACTTAAGGAATGTGCTTTTAACTCATTTTAGCTCCTATGCTTCCAACTTGGACCTAAAACCAAATGGGAATCAAAATGAGTATCTTAAGCATTTCATAATATTAATCGCTAAGAATCAATAAGTGAATATATAAACAATTAAACTCACATCAAGTTTCACCACACTTAGCTTTTGACTGTTGTCGGGCAAAATAATAAAATGAAAATCACAAACTAAAACATTTTCACATTTTCCAAAGTTCTTGGGAATAGATAGTCACTAAAAAAGAGGAATAACTTTCAAAACCAAAGCAATAACTCAACATTAAATGCCTCTACTCATGATCAATAAAAAATCATTTCCTTTAGAAATAGAGCAATCTAGGAGTAGACTTTGAAAAAATGTGTTTAAGAATAAGATAGATCTATAGGTACACTCAAACACTATTCATGATTAAGACATTGTACAACTTTGCATATCATTTCAATTCTCCACCACTAAGATTTACATGCATAATAATGAATCATAGGACTTTTTAAAGGTTATAATGTAGGAAAAGGTTAAGGTGAGATGTATTTAGGTAATGTAGCATAAAAGTCATGAAAACTAATGAAGCAGGAAAAAACACTCAATGTAACATCAAGGTAAAAACTAACACTCACTCAAAAATGGGTGCCGTAAGCTATAATGAATGTAAAAACTCTATTACACAACTTAGATTCGAGCTCCCACACCATAAACCATGTGAAGCATAAGGAATTAGAAGAAACTCATAAAATTGATGATAAACTATACGTTGTAACCATAAGGAGTGACCTTTCAAAATAACATCAACTCATAAAAATTGATGATAAACTATAAATTGTAACCATAAGGAGTGACCCTTCAAAACAACATCTCCCTTATTTACATCATAATCAAATCACCCTTTCCATACAACTTTAGGAGGAAAGACTAATATGAAAAATTTTGCAAAATAAATGAATTTCCTCCTTGATAATTTTACTTAAAAACATTTTTTCTTTTTTCTTTCTTTTTTCCAATAAAAATTGAAAGAAATTACATCAAAATGGAATTTATTGATAAGACATAAAGTGGAATTACATAAATTATAACTAGCCCACTGATATGCATACATCTACACTTATACTCTTATGTATCCATAATCATCAACAATCGACAAATTTTCTACTAGCTTTAAGGCTTGGTAGAAACTTGGTTAGGTTAAAAGCATATAATGTGGTTAGCACAAAAAGAAAAGGTAAATAAAGCTTAAGGGGCTTATCAAAAGGAAAAATCATATCGATAAGTAGCTATTCAGTTAATGTAACTTGTGAAATAAAGAATGCCTATATCATTTTCATATTAACAAATGTGGTAAAAATGTGCTCTCAAATAGAAATCAAAGCAAAGTCAGGATATACATGTCATGAATGTCACATATAAATAAAAGACAATAATATTGATATGGATGTGTCAATCTATAAAGGCTCAAATTCTCACTAGCTCGTGTCTTCCCACTAGTCACTACTTTTCTAAAGATAATGTATATTGAACAATCACAAGAGTAGAAGTACATGCTCAAGTTTTCATGAATTTTGTTAGTTAATTCACTCTCTAACTGTGATTATATAGTCTTAGAAGCAATAGAAATAGAGAAATTATTTTTTTGTTTTAATTTGATTCTCTCTCTCTTTTTAATACTTATAAATCAGTAAGAAACAAAAAAACTTAAAAAAACACATGCATATAAAAAAATAACTTAAAAGTACACTTGACAATCCTCACCCCCACACTTAAAACTTACATTGTTCCCAATTTAACCCTAATTGTAAGAAATGAAGCATTCAACAAAATAACAAATACGAAACTATAAATGAAAAGAAATGAACTTCTTGTGGGTTAGCTCCTAAGTAGCGCCTTTGCTTGTGGTTGCTGGTTAGACTCATGCTTTCCTCCTCATGTGGCAAAATTATGGTCTTCAAGTGTCTCAAAATTTTCCTTTTCCACTTGAGGTTCTTCAAGATAGGGCCTGAGTTAGTGACCACTCACACTCAGTGTCTTCCCTATCTTCAAACTCTTAATCTCTACTGAGTCCCTGCACTTATGGAATTCTCTAATATCTCGTCACCCTTTTTCTCGTTCAATTTCTTCAACCTTCTAGGTAAAGGTGAATGGTTAGTCTTAACAATAATTGGGGACTTAGTGTTCACCTTTGTGTTAAATGATATATCCTTTTCTCCTTCAAGCTCCTTCTTAATTTCTTCTTTACTAGCAATCCTTTGAGTAGTGCTCTCAGGATTCTCAATCTTCTCTCTACTCCTTAAGATTACCACATTAACATTCTTTGGATTTGCCTGGGGTTGAGCTGGTTGCTTCTCTCCGCTTTGTGATTCTAGGCAATTGATAGCTACCATGATCTGACCCATCTTACTTAACAAGTTCTAGATTCTAGACCTTGTATCTTGTTAGAATTGTTTCACACCTTGCTAAAATTGCAGAGTATTAGTAGCAAAAGACTTAACTAAATCTTCCAGAGATGTACCTGAGTTGAAATAAGAGGTTTCTGGTCTATGCAGGAATTGTTGTATACCTGTAGCTTATCTAGGAATTGGTTTTGCTGGCTATCCCCTTTATAACTAAGTTTGAGGTGATCTCTTCAACTTGAGTTATAGGATTAAGAATATGGGTTATGGAAAAATTTCCACTATTAGCATCAATATACTCCCTTCGTAGTGTCCCTTCTATACATAAACACTAACAAACGTGAAAAGATAAAGAAATAACTAAAAAATAATTATAAACAGATATATACAAAACACTAATCGAAAGAAAGAACAAAAAAAAACACCACACTCCCTAGCAATGATGCCAAAATTCTTGATGCTTGTCGAATGCACAAAAAAAATAAAACTTAACTCTACACAACTAAAATTATAGCAGTGGTGAGTAGGGATCATATCCACAGTTAATGCATATGTAGCTTTTGTAATGAATGGAGTTGGTGTTTAGGAAATTGGGGCTTTTGTTTGGTTTCAAATAATAAAATAAAGTAAAATTGAACTACTAAAGGCAATTTAAATCAAACAGTGAGAAAATGATAAAATTGATGAATTAGTTTGGAATTTGGTTCTTGGTTCAAACTTAACCTACACACAAATAAATGCACTTAATCCTCTTGTTGATCTCATATCTCTCTTAGAAACTATTAATCATAAGTTAACAATAAGCCCTGTTAGCCCCAATTTTCCCTTAAATCGTGTTTAATCTAAATAAGTTCTTTGACTAAACCTAGCTATCAAACAACCTAAAATAAGCTCTCTAGATTTAATATGACAACCGCATTACAAACTAGGAAAATAGATTAATCTAGGCAACAAACACACAAACTTGACTCATTTAACCTATATTAGGCTATTCCTAATGATTCATCACCTTTAGTTTACAACAAATGAATAAAAAATACAACTATTACATATTGTATTAAAGATTCTAACAATAGGTTCATACATAAACAATCTACTAAGAACGAAAATATTAATGATTCACATATGAATACCCAAAACAATAAACAAAGAATAACATAAACAATCTCTAAAGAGAGAAGATCAAAAATACACAATGAAGAGACGACAATATATGTTCTTCGACTTGGATTTCCCCTCTGAACCGTAAGAAGGAAGATTAGCTCTATATAAATCCCAAAGAAGTCAGAGTTCTAACACCCTTCGTGTTCAAAAAATGATTCACCATTTTTTAAGCTCCTTACACATCTATTTATATGAAAAACTAGGTTTTTGGGGAGATGCACCGTTTGATGCACGAATGTGCATCACCTAAACATGCCACATTCAAAATTATGCACGACCGTGCAAGTAGATGCACATGTGTACAGGTTCCTAAAGAACTTTAGATTAGTTACTCCAGGTTCCTATTTAAGCTTTGTAGCTCACTGTGTTTAAAGCTTGGCCATTTATTACCTCCCATTACTTCATTAGAGTTGAGAGTGCAGTTAAAGTCCCCTAAGATGGTCCACGCATAGGTGATTTTTAGGTTTAACCTTATTAGGTCCTCTTATAGTTGTTGCCTTTGGAACTCCAAATTTGAAGCATAAACTACATTAAGATAGATAAAGTATAATTTTTCTAGATACTAATGATGTCACAGTGCAATAGTTGTTAGTATTTGACCATTTATGCAACCGAAACTTGGACTGGTCAAAATATACAATAAGTCATCCATTTGTGTGGGCATCATGATTAGTTAAAATTATTCAATTTTGACATAAAAACTACAAACATGGTCTTTTTTTTATTTTGGTTTTTGCAAAACTAATAAAATCATGCTTATTAAGAGACATCATGTCGTTAATAACAGTTGTTTCCAAATAAGGATCTACATTCAGAGTTGTTTTCACTTTGTGATTGACTGTTTCTAAATGTGTCAATTATGAATTACCGCAAGTGCATCGTATAACTATAGTTAGTACTGACAAATACGAGTCAATCCTACTAGGATATTGATTACCAATAGTTACTGTTATTCTATTATCTAGTCTATAAATTGCTTGTGATTTTTAACTAAAAAATAACACTTACAAAATAAAATAAACAAGTAGCAATATTTAATGAGAGAATTAAAGGAAACTCTTAGTAAATTATCTATATCAGGAAATTAGTATCTAGGTTTCAAACTCCCCTAAACCCTTAATAGATTGATCTTTTATTATGCAAATGTCTTGTTGATTTTTTGACTATGGAGACTTCTATGGTATGCTAATAACTGATCTTGAGTCTATTATCATCTAATCATAAGGTTTTCAAGTGAATTACTCATGTTAAAGTTTATAGGATTGCTTTACCAAATTGTGAATCCCTCTATTAGGTTTGAACCTAATCTGAAAGATTTATGTCATTTTATCTCTAAGGTTGCAATCAACTCTTTTCAATTACGGTAGATCTATTCATAAACAAGCTTTCTCAATATGAAATCATGTTATGATCTAATATTTCGGATCTATTACAACATAAATAAAATACGTAATCATATCAAAATATATCAATCAACCAATTGCACTAATAAAAGAATCAAATCATATCAAAGTATCAACATAGGGTTCATCTAACCTAAATACTAACGATATGTTTAGTTACACATTATCAAACACAAAATCAAACATACACAAAAAGAAAATAATTGAAAATAATGGAATCATAATTCTAAATCTCCCTGGTTGTCATTTATCAAGTATTTTTATGATGTAGAGGGTTAATTGTTGAGCAAGTTTTAATCTTATAAAACTCTCAATATACTGCAAGTGCACGAGTCTTGAATGTAGTATATGAGGAGTCGATCCCTTGAGGAGTTTAAATTATCTAAGGCCTAAAAGGATTATTAAAATGAAAAAAAGTAAACAAAAAAGTAAACAATCAGATATGTATTGCTTACAAATGAATTCGTAAAATTAACACTAGAGATGTCAATGGGTTGGGCCGGGCCTAGTTGCTCCTCGTTTAGCCCGGCCTGGCCTAACCCTAAGCTACGGTGACCAGGATAGATTGGCCTGTGGCCCGACCCACCATATATATTTTTTAAGAAAAAGTAAAAAATGACGTCGTTTTGAAAGTAATGGTTGGGCCACGCCATGGCTCGGTTAACCAGAGCCACCTGGGCCATGGTGGACCCTTTTTGACATCCCTAATTAACACAAGAAACTAAAATTGAGCCCCACCAAATGACAATTGGAATTCAACCAAGGAAGATTAACAAATTATGGGAGAGGGTATTTATCCTATCATTAAAACTTAGTCACTTTTGTGTTAATTTGTTGTCAGTTCTAGACTATCGAAGGGTGAATTATGCTCTCTCAAGTTATAATCACTAAGCCTTAAATAATTAGGTTTACCGAACATGTAATCTCTTGATTAACAATTAGCCTACAACCTAATTAGATCTTAAACATTCTATTAAAAAATCGGGTCCTCATATGATATCTCTCTCCATATAATTACTGATTTGATTATTTGTGCAGTTTATTAGGTTGTTTAACAATCATTAACCAACCCAATCATTTTGCATTTGGTTTACTCTCTCGATCTATTAATGAAGCATGCAATTATAATAAATAATCACAACACCTAGGTGCATTAACACAAAAACAACTAGATTAATATTAAATAAAGAACAAATCCCTAAAGAAAAGTTAGAACATCCTTAACCCAAGATTCATCATCATCAATCCCATCTCATACATCAAATAGATGAAATAAAAGATGGACAAAAAGAAAGTAACTTGGAGGATTGGAGGTTGAAGTAGCTGAAGCTCCACCTTCTTCTTTCTCATCTTCTCTCTCTTCCTTCTTCCTCTTCCTTGGATCTTTCCCAATGTAGAAAAATAGAGGCACAAATTTACTCGGGCCCAAAAAGTTCGAAATAACCCCTCAAAGTTGAGTTTTAGATATTGATCCGTGTCTGCTGTCGCGGAGGCCACGATCGTGGCCCTGGATCTTTCGTTAGTCTTCCTCCAAATCTTCTCCATTCTTTGATATCTGATCTCAAAAACTAACAAACACATCAAGATACCTCAAATACACAAAATTAAAGCTCAATAGCATGTTTTGATCCATATAACACTCAAAACACACATATTTAACCAATTAACACAATTGTAAACCTAAACATTTATAAATCAATTAATTAACCACTAAAAGCATACTAAAATGCCTATTAAAATATCATACAACCTAAAACTATCATTGATCTTGTATTATGACAGATCTTTCGATGAATTCTTTGTATTTTTTGCTCCTCTTAACCAAAATCGTCCTTTGAGAATAATCATCACATCTAGAATTGCCTCTTAATGTCTTTTATATTAAATTTTAGGGTTTTATATGATGTATGATCATGCATCAAACCGTGCATAACCAAATTCTTTGGAAATCGTGAATCTGCACAACCAGGGAGATATAAATGGTCAGATGCACGACCATGCATCCCTTTTGTATGTTGAACCTTTGTTTTATCCCATGTTTTCTTCTGAATTCTTCTATTTTAAGTTTGTGAAGTCAATTATACTTTGTAAACACATTTAGAACAAATTAAATACAAAATATATGATAAAGTATAAAATATCAAGCAAAAATACATCAAATATGAGTTATAAATATGATCATTTATACACCTATCACCTATTTTTTCCTCTTAGATTTACTACTTGTCTTAGCCATATTGCTACCTCTAAGGGGTGGAGATAAGGCTTACTACTACTCCAAGTTTTCCATAGAAGAAGATATGCCTTCCCTTTATTGAAGAGGTTGAGTTGAAGATGTTTATTTTATTATGGGAGTTTGCAAGCTTAGGGAAAAAAATGCTTGGTTCCTCAATTGTGGCCTTTCCCTTCTCCTTTTCTTAAGGGATCATTCCATTATCCCTAGTATCGTGTGTTGTGTTGAGTTCCTAAGGGGATATACTAATTTTTTTTCAACTTTATCCCCATTATCGCATTGAGTATTTACTTAGGATTTGACCTCATCCATGTTTTTCGGGATCTAGACCTGCTTTTGGTCTTTGGACTTAAGTCTCTATATGTAAGTAACCTTGATAACATCCTCCTTAAGTGTAATATCTACCTTAAGCTTCATTATTCTCATTAATTCTGGAAGCTTTATGCTAAGGTCCATATTTATGCAAATATGGGCATAAGCTATCCTTCTGAGCTTGGTCGTGTTTTTATCTAGCCCCACAAGTTTGCCAAGCTTACTAGCTATATAACTAAGACCTTCGAAGGACTAATATTCAAAGTGTACTCTATGAAAGTTACCGTAAGGGTATTGTTTCCAATATGGATATATCAAATTTGACTCTCGAGGACCATTTTTTAACAAGCAAGGCATGCCTTTGAATGTGTTAAGATCCCAAGTATATAAATTTTTATGCTTTCTTTACATAGGAGAACTTGAAAATAAAAATTTCATCCTCATTCACCATTGTGTTGTCGACTCCCATATGCTTTGAAGCATTCTTTACTTGTCTCCAAACCATAGGAAAAGGTAGGCAGTTCTCCGTGAAAAAAATCAACTATTGATGTACTCCACTTTTTGGCTCCCATTAAAGTACCTCCATTGGAGGGGACACTGGTTCATCTATACACGAAGGTGCAATATATCTTAAGATACCAAAGTTGTTGGGATCTTCAACAACTTTGCTCCATGTCATCTTGGCTGAGCCCTTGGTTCCAGGAGAACCTTTTTCCATATGGATAGTGTCTTGAGATGGCTTAGAACTAGGGGGAAGTCTTGTAAGGAGGTGATCTTCGGATGTTGGTAGTAGTTGCTAAGATGAGAGGTGGTAGGGCTTTCCATACCATTGACATAAAAAGGTAGTTGGAAAAGGAAGGGAAGGAATTAGAGAAGAGGTGGGTAACTATTAAAGAAAAGATTGGTTAGGAAAGAGAAAAGTGAAAAGTGGGATAGGGATAAGTTTGGTGAGAAGTAGGTGCTTCTTTCACTATATAGCTCTTCATGGTTCGCTTTTTTGTTGTTGTGAGAATCACACTTTTATTGTTAATAACAATTAAACAAAAATTTAAAGATAATTTTTATAAATTAATTAAGTAAATGACTTTATTTTAATGTTTATACCATATTTATTAATAAATATTAATAATTTTTTTATATTTCATTAAAATAAATAATTAAGGGCATGTTTGTTTCCATTTCTATTTTTCTGATATGGTTTTTAGTTTTTTTTGTTTATGTTTTTTCCTAAAAAATAAAAATCTGTTTAGTTGAAATTTGTAATATAAAAACTGAAAACAAAAACTTGTTTGTTTAAATTTGTAATAAAAAACTAAAAAAACCCCATTTCAGAAAATACTTTCTTTGATAGGGAAACACTTCATATAATCCAGTCTTCCACTCATAACCATCTTCTTGTTTCTTGGTCCGCACTCTTTATTTGATAAACATGAATAATTAAGTAAGACTCATCACTCCCATTGTAAGCACTTTTAAATCTCCTCTTCCAATCTTTCTCTCAATACTAACTTTCTCTATCTAAATTTTATCTGCTTACTATCAACAGGGTGAGAAAGATAAGAGAATCTTGGTGAAAGAAAACAGTGGTTAATGAATTAACAAATTAATTTTAATTATGCTACAATAGCATTTGCATGTTACTATAGCATGATAGTTTTGCTTTCTTTCACTATTGCGTGAGGACGATGATTGGAAGAGAGGGCGATGGGTGTGTAGCACCTGTTTAGTTTATGCAGCTTTTAAGCAAATAACACCAATAGCAAATCAAGCAACAGATTAGAAAACACACAGAGGCAAGAGGCAATAGATACAAAAAAGCTTGAGAAAATCGCAGACGATAGAAGACCTAAAAGATGGCACAGAGCAAGAGAAATCTGTTGTTATGAAAAAAAAACCTGTTTTCATAATATAAGAAAACTTGATTTTTCCGTTTCCATAAAATTGTTGCGGTTTTAAAAAAATAAATTTAAAACATGTTTAACCAAACACATTTTCAGCCTCCATTTTTAATTTTACAAAAATAACAACGAAAAACCTTAAAAAAGGAATGAAACGGGGGCTAAATAAATTAACTTTTATTTAGAAATTAGCACTTATTTTAATATTTATTTAATTATCAAAATTAATATTTTAGTTATAATTAAATATCTGTTTCTTAAAAATTATTTTAAAGAAAAATCCTCTATATTTAATAGAAACATTTAGATATGTTCTCTCTGTGCCTGAATCTGTGTACACAGTACGCATTTGTTTAATGATCCCCTTGCTCATCTCAATTCCTTAGTCTTTAGTATTTATTTATTCAATGTTCTTCAATGTAAGCTATTATTTCTATTTCCCTATACTTCTTGTATTGCTCACTTTTAAACTAGTGATTTTCACCTTTTTTTTTGCAATTTCTCTATGTTTCACCTTGTTTTGCTTAAATCACCTGATTTTTATGCAAATTCAGTATCATAATTGAAGTATGTAAATCATTTCATGATTTTTACTGAAAATTTCTTGCCCTAAATTAGCTTTCAAGAATTTTCTGATCACTGAAAGTGGTTTATTGTCATATTCTCTTAATGATATATTTTTCTGGAAATTTTCAGCCTAGTATTTTGTTGTCGAAGCTAACTTTTGCCCAAATTTAGGTAGAAAATTATCTACATTGTTTCACGATCTTCACCATCTAGGTATTTGCAAAATCATCAAAGACATCACCTTTTTAGACAATTTTTTGGTTTCCTTTGTTTCTCTTGAGTGGTAAAACTTTCAACTTTGCTATTATTTAGATCATAATTTTCTTTATCTTAGTGTTGTTTTGATAATTCCCACCTTTGAATTACTATTTTTTAAACGTATTTTTGATACATATAGAGCAAAATCTCTTTTCTGCAATTCCAGATTTGTTTACTAAAAATTTTAATTTTTGGATTCCATGATTTGTCATTATATTAGACGACAACCACGAAGCTACTTTAGAAGTCTTTTGTCAACTTCAAAAACCACTTTAAAGAGATTATAGGCTAATATGTTATACCTTGCATTATTGGTGAGGAATTTCTCGTATCAAGCATCTTCATCAGTATTAGCTTGCGTTGTGTGTAATTGCTATTGGTGAAAATTTTCTTGTACATGTATAAATTATGTGTTTATATCTAATTTTCCACTCATTTTGTATATAAGTTGGAGTCTTTTGCTCATTTTATGTTCTGGTTCAAAGTTACTTCTCGCTTATTTTTATGGCTTCCCTCTCTTAAGGTTTATCACTACTCATGTTATTTCAGGCGAGAGGTAGCTATTATTGGTTCATTGGACTATCTAATTTTTGATATGCTTGTAGTTGTTTGTATTTATGATTTTTTCATCCAATTAATATCAAGTCCATTTTTGGATTTAATATTTTTCTTTTCTCTTTAATTTTTTATTAGAGGTTTGTTTCATCGATTTTCTTCAAAAAAAGTAAAAAGATATCAAAATGGGTGGTGTGACTATTTTATGGGTAAGGATTAGGGTTTCTGTAGAATTAATTATGGTTTATATATTGATTGGGATTTTCTGCTTCTTCCTAATTGGTATAGTTACCTCTTTTATTGCTTTGTTCTTAGTATTGCCGCCGATATTTTCTATCTTTTTCTTATTTCCCTTTGTTACTTTCTTCCTTTTTATTGTTTCTTTTTATTTCTTATGGTTGTTATTAGTATAGCTTATTTTGTTTTTGTTTTTAACTACGTTAGTAGTTCATTTTTTTGTGCCTTATTACCAATTTAGCCTTTTTATCTGGATTTATTTTTTTAAACTCCATTATTTGTTACTTTTCTCGAGTAGTCTTAGTGTCATTTAGGGCCTTGTTGTTCTTATCTTATATGGCTTATGCTGGGTGTTAAGGTAGGAGTGGCTGATTTGAATTTCTTATAGTAATGCTATGGATAGTACTTTGGTGAGTTTTGGGGCTAAGAGGACAGAAGATGCTGTTAGATTTACCAGAGATAGAATTTAGGAATGTAGTCACATGCCTTACTTTGACTTTTTCATTTTCCTTTTTTTTATAAATCTGAGTTATAGGCGTAATTACCAATAAATTTTTTGTAAAGCAATATGAGCAAACTTCTCTAGACTCCCCCATCCCCACCTAGTTTGGCACTTCTTTTTATTGAAATCCAATCCTATATAGGTTCCTAGAATATCAAGATTCTTATAGAAAAATCATTGGAATTAGTAGAGATTTTAGATAAATATAAGATCCATATATAATGCATCTAAGAGATAAAGTGGACATGGGCTAAAGCAAAAAAGATAAATGGTATTTAGAGTATGTGAGGCAACGAAATGGTATAGGTATCTTGGTTATTAAGGAACTCTTAAATCATATTATGGTGGTAATAAGTACTAATGATAGGATTTTTCCTATAAAGATCATGGTAAAAGATGGCATTTTTAATATGGTTTGTGCTCATGCACGTTAAGTAGTGTTGGAAGAATAACTTAAATATTAATCTTGGGAAAAGCTAGAAGAGGTGATTTAGTTTATTCCCTTTAACAAGAAACTTATTCTATAAGGAGACTTGAATAATCATATAGGGGCAACCTTGGACAAGTATTCTTAAGACTATAAGGGTTTTGAGTACATAGATAGGAATGATAGTGGGTTGCTTTGTTGGACTTTTCAATAGCATTTGATTTGGCAATATAGAAGGCAATTATGAAGAGGAGGCAACTAGATTTAGAGTTAGAGACCAAATTTAGAGCAAAAGATGCAATTCTGAACCTAGGTAAATGAAAAATCAAAGCTTAGTTTGAGAGAGTAGATAGAGAGCAACCTTTCATCAAATTTAAAGAGGATTTCATTAGAGAAAAGGGGATATAGATCATGGATTCTTTTCTTTTTAATACTTCTTTTGAACTTTTTATGTTTGTTTCACTTTTATGTATAGGAACTAAGTTTGTTTAGTGCCTAGGTATGATGAACCTTAAGTAGGGATGGATACTGATAGGTGTAGTTTATACTATGTTTTAATAGATGTTTTAGTGTGTTTATAGGTGCTTATTAGAAGATTGTTGCATGTATAGGCTTAGAATTATGTTAATGTGAGTAATTATTTATATTCAAAGTGTTTATGTAGTTTAGAGCATGCTTTCATTCTTATTATATGTTTCTTAAGGTATTTGATGTGTTTGTTAGTGTCGAAAATCAGATGGGTGAAGAACAAGAGAGTTGGACGTGTATGGAGCAGCATGGGTAAGGTCATGATCATGACACCCATGTCTCAGTCACACCCATGTCACAGTCATGACAGACGAGAATTAACTAAAGTCACAATTATGACTCCATTGTCATGATTGTGACTTTAGGTAATTCTTGTCTGCCACGATCGTGACATGGGAGTCATGATCTTAACCTTGCCCATGCAGCTCCATCATGATAGAGAGCAATTTCACATAGTCACGTTTGTGACTCCAATGTCACTATTGTGACAGAGGTTTCCCAAGTGCAATTTTTCCATCTATTTTAAGGTTAGGGTGCCTTTTTGGAATCGATCACCCTAGTTACACCCCTAAGACCCTTGGAGACTATTTCAGAACCTTATGAAGCCCAAAAAACACTCCCTTCATCTTATAAAAGTGGATAAAACAAGGAAGATCGAGAAAGATGTCCAAATTTCTAATCTTCCAGATCAAGCTCTGAATAAAGTTTTTCTTTCTTTCTCTTTTATTATTTTCATCATACTTAATGTGTAAACTTTCTAATACATTCATGATGTTCCAATTTCCACATTAGGGTTTATTTTGTAGTTATTTTGTTTCTTTTATCTTTGTTCATTTAATACAATATTTTGATGTTATGTTAATTGGTATGTGATAGTAGTGTTTTGTATGATGTTTTAAGGTTTAATTTGTTATGCATTTTATGTTAAATTGAGTGTTGAGTATGTATTTAAGGTTCAATTAGGTTAGTTTTTGGGTTTAAGTGTTTTTATAGGTTAGTATGAATCTTTGAGCTTGATTTGTATATTTTTAAGGTATCTTGATGTGTGTGCTAGTGTGCAGGGTAAACGGGGAAGAACGATGAGGATTTAAAGAGTTTTGAGCAAAAGCACATCGTGACAGATCGTGTACATAGGGGCCACGATCGTGATAGAGAACGATAAGTTAGGCCACAATCGTGATAGAAAGGTTAAAGTGTCGGCCATGATCGTGCCCTGTATCGGGCTAACACAAAACTCAAAATTTGGGTTATTTTTTGGACCATTTCGAACCTGAGTTTGGCCTAAGGTTGCTATAGAATAAATAGAATAATACTTAGCAGCCACTAGCAGTCTTTAAAGAGTCGAGAGAGTTGTGCAGAAAGTGAAATTCTGCAAAAATTTGAGAGGACCTTAGAGAGAGACCAAGCGATTAAGGAAGAAGACGAAGGAAGAGAGGTATGGAGATACGTTTGACGCGACGTACTTCCTAGAACAGGCAGTTTCCCGTAGTCGCTACCTCCGAGATCCATTCTGATAGTATTTTCTACGTTTTTATTTCGATTTCATTGATGTATGAGATTTGGATATTGATTAGGAATATTGTCGTTGAGTGTTGATCTTTCATCTAAACTCACCTTCAGGTTTTTGTACTTGAGATTAATAAAATTTATTTAACTGTGTTTTATTTCGATTTAATTGTAATTCAATTTCTATTCTTCATAACTTGGCAATGAAAGGGTGAGCCAGTAAAAAACATCGATTTAGGTTAACAAGAGTTAGGTAAATCGATAGGTATAGAGTTGAATCAAACCGGTAAAGTCGTGTAACGAGAGATTGAGCATAGATTCTTGATAGGTTAATAGACAACTTTAGAATTAATTTAGGTTTTGGATCAATTGCGGTTTGAGAGATTGCAATTTCCATAATTTGAATTAGGGACTATCAATTAGGGTTAAGAATTATAACTCGAGAGAGAGTAATTCACCTTAGGACCGTCTAGGCCCTTTAAGTCAGAAATTACATAATTGGGTAGATTTCTTTAGTTTCAAATTAATTCCCCCTTTCTCTCAATTGGTCACTTCTAGGTTGAGTTTCAGATTATTTGTATGAGCTGGTTATTTTTGTCATTCTTTTGGTGCTTTAATTTCTCGTATTTGATTCTTGACTAATTTTAATTTCTGCAGCAGTTGTTTAATTAGGTATTGTGAACTTAGCTGTTGTTAGATTTTAGGACTAGTTCCCTTCCTCGTGGGATCGACACCTTAGGTACTACCTGAATGACCCGTGCGCTTACGGTAATTATTAGGGTTATAAATAGTAAAACTTAGCGCGTGTAACCTTGAGTAAACAAGTTTTTGCCGCCGTTGCCAGGGAAGGCAACTTAGTTCTATAGTTTAAGGCATTATAATAATTAATTTTGTTTTCCTTTTCTTTTCTTTGTTTTCATTTTTCATTAGTTTTACTTAGGAATTGTGCTCTTGCATGAACACAAGTGTTACTAGGGGTTTGAGTCATACAGCAGAGACTTTAAATTTATACATAACACATTTAGAACGAACCTTTAGGAAAGCTTGGAGAGAAGAAGAAGAAGAGATCGAGAAAGCACAAATGGCTGAGGAATTACAAAGAAACATGGATCAAAAAGTCAACGCTGGCAGGTAATAACAGAAGACCCTCATGGATTTTATGAGGCCAGGGTTCAATCCTACGAACCAAGGAGTGGCTAGACTGCCTGTTCAAGTGGTCTCCTTTGAAATTAAGCCAGCCCTCCTGAACATGCTTCAACAGAATCTAATTCTATGGACTTGCAAATGAAGACCTGAACGCTGACATCGTGAGTTTTCTCGAGATCTGTGATACTTTCTAGTATCACCAGATGTCAGAAGATGCAGTGAGAATTAGGCTGTTTTCCTTCACGCTTAGGGATAGAGCAAAGGCTTGGTATCATTCACTGAGCCCTGTGAACATTATGACATGGGACCAGCTAGTGCGTGCCTTCCTAGATAAATACTTCCCACCAATAAAGACCACCAAAATTATTAAGGAAATTACAAACTTCAAACAAAGTGATGGGGAGTCTATTTATGAAGCGTGGGAGCATTACAAGGACCTACAAAGGAGATGCCCAGACCAAAATTTACTTAAGGAGTTCCTGCTACAGACATTTTACAACGAAGTGAACCCACATACTAGAGGCACCATTAATTCGGCATCAGGAGGGTAGTTGATGAGAAAGACGGTCGATGAAGTAGAGGACTTAATAGAGGAGATGGCTAGCAATAGCTGTTTATGGGCTAGTGAATGTAGTAGGCAACCTACTAACTTTAGGGAGCAAAAGGGAGTTGTCGCTGTCGATCAGATGACAGAAATACAAGATGTGCCGGTCAAGGTCGATAATTTTATCTTTCCCACAGATTTCTGTATTTTGGATATCAATGAAGATGAGGATACTCCGGTGATTATTGGTCAACCGTTCTTAGCCACTGTGCGCTCAATGATTGATGTGGATGGGGGCGAACTAACTTTACGAGTAGGGAAGCAGTAACTGACCTTTAAGGTAACTATTAGAAAGTACTCCTTCAAGTCCAGTAAATCATAACAAACCCGAACCTTGAGGAGAATGGGAAGACGTTGAGGATCCCGCAAATGCTTTCCGAAAGAAGCGCTCACTAAGGAGAAGGCTAGGCAACGAAAATTTCAAGAAAGGTGGTAGTTGCAATATGGTAGCAAATATTCAGACTTTGAGATTAATAATGACGCTACCATCAAATCAACCATTCCAACCACTGTGAGCTTTAAAGGAGCGTCAAGCTACCGACATTAAAAGAAGCACTATATGGGAGGCAACCCATGGAAAAATTAGTTTATTGTTTAATTTTGTTAGAGAAGTTAAATTTCGTAGTTAGGTTCATTCTTGTTTAATTCAATAAAGCAAAAAGAGGAATAGTATTTTAGAATCATGGGGAAGAGTACGCAAACATATTAAGAGTAGTGAAAAAGAACTATGAACTGAGAGAGAAAAAGAATTGGAAGAAGAAGCATTTGGTGTCAGGATACAAGCGTTAGCCACGACCGTGACTTGTCAGGTCACGATTGTGGCCTGCGATTGAGAATTCCTTCGGTGGTGCGTTGCATGCCACAATCGTGGCCTGCCACTATGTACAAAAAGGAGAGTATGCGAATTTTAAATTGACATAGTTGCCATTTTACCCATTTTACCACTTATTTATTCAATTCTTACTTAACTTTCACTTTCATTTTTAGTTTATCTCTCTATAACTCCAACTTTTAAACACTTTAACATCTCTCTAGAATTTTTCAAACGTCAACTTCCAAACCTAAACCAATCAAACCTCGTATCAAGCAAACCGCCCGATAGGAGCCTCGCGGAGCACAATAAGTCGCGGGGTCAGGGGGGAAGAAACTGAGAAGTAGACTTTGGAGCTTCTTTTCCTATCCATACCGAGAAGGAAGGTACTCGTTTCCGTTCCCTTCGTTCTAGACAAATTGTTATGCCTAAATATTTTAATTTTGATACATTGGATATGATAGAAGTGCGTGCACGAGTAGAGAACTTAGTAGAGAGGAACTAGTGGGGTCAATTTATTAGATTCCAATTCCCCGTTTATGAAGAGGTTACCCTAGAGTTTTACACATCCTTAACCTTTGACCCCAAAAACACTAAGGAATTATGGTTTAGATTGAGGGGGCGAGCATATGAATTAATGGTAGAGATCATGTGTGACATATGTGGATTCCCTGAATCCACCATTGTCGACCAACATGATGACTTCTGTGCCTCCCAATACTGGCACGAGCTTACTAGCATTAAGCGCTTTTATGCCAAAAATGCCCACAATAATATTATCCAGTCCCATGAACAATTGTTGTTGCATAAATTTATATGTCAGTTGGTTTTTGAAAAATCAAAGACCAACAAGTGTTCAACCAAGGAGCTATTCATACTGTAGTGTATGGACCATAGTATTCCGGTATGCACATCCACGCATGTGGTGAATGCTCTTGCTGTGACTCCGCGAAAGTAGATTAACCATCTTTAACTGGTTTCTTCCATTGCAACGTATTTTGGCATGGATGAGAGGGGATTAACAGTGCATCTGCTCGAGTTCTTTGACCACCGTCATCTATTTTGAGCCAGAGATCATTTACTCCACCAACATGAGTCTGCGGGAAATCAATGAAAAGACACATGTGCGGACCAGGGCGGGTTAGGCAAGCTCGAGCTCCGCGCCTCCTAGGCGGGCACAGGAGGAATCAATAAGCGAGGATCAGAAGAAGAGGAAGAAGAGGACCAACGCTGGACAAAGGTTTTGGATGCGATCTCTGAAACCAACAGAACACTAAAGGAAGTGGTGCGTACACTAAGACACCAGAGCATAGAGATCCACCGACTCCATCGATATTTCGAAGCTCAGAGGGTTCAATCACCACCTCCCACACCATCACCACCTCCATGTCCTTAGGATTCAAGTCTAACCCAAAATTTTTTCAATTCTATTTTGTTTTTTGTTGTTTATTTTTTTTATTTTTTTCGTTAATTTTATCTATTCTTTGTTATTTTAATTTCTGTTTTCACATTTTGTTTATGTTGTGTCGTGTGTATTTCCTTCTCACATTGAGGACAATGTGTTGTTCAAGTGTGGGGAGGGATTATGTGTTTTTGTTTTGTATGTGAATTTTTCATACTGTAAGATAGTATTAGGTTGCATGGTGTGAAGTGTGTGAATATGTCAATGGCTTAGATTGAGTGAATTTTTTTAATTTTGGACATAATCTATCAAGTTGTGAACAATCATTAGCCTGGAAAATTAGTGAATTAGGGGGCCTTTAGATAAATATAAAGCCTAATTAGGACTTAGTGTAAATTTAGCACCCTATAGATTGTCACATTCATTCATAATTTGAGGCCTTTTAGCTA
>JAOQMS010000004.1:18165853-18189865 GCA_027563885.1 Erythroxylum longipes | reverse complement strand
ATATAACCACCTATGAAGTGAACATACATGACATAGAAACACATAGGCCTAGTCTATGACTCAACCCATACTGGTTAGGAACCATATAGGCCTAGCCTATTAATCACTCATCTAGTGAACATAAGTTCCAGTTCCAATATGCAAGAGCAGAAAAGCATCACATGTAAAATCAAATCTCGTCAGGAAGCCAAATCTCATCTAATATACATCTTCCTCATTTTCCATCATCAATTCACATTATACATACACATTTAACACCATAGAATTCATTGAAACCATCAATTTCAAAAGATATTCAAAATTTCACAAACTTTCACCAAAGAGAGGTATATCAGTTTTGGCTTAAGGAGACTTCTCCATGACTCATGTCATTCATCTAAACCATGTTTCATACATATTCAAGCATGGAGAACAACCTATCTTAATGCCAAACTCAAAATCATAATGTAGAGAGAGATGAGACAAAATTTACCTAAAATTTTCTTTGGTGATATCTTAAAATCCTTTAGAATTTCTCAAATATAATGATAGATTTGAGTTCCTTAACCCCAAATTAACTTATAACACCTTGGTTTGGGTTGGAGAATAAAAAAATGGTGGTGGTGGCCGTATAGTGTTCTCCACCTTCTTTCTTTTCCTTTCTTCTCCTTTCTTTCAATTAAAAACAAAATGTTTTTAATATTTAACGGTGGGGTGCAGGCCACACAAGGAAGAAGGGTCTAGAATGTTGACTTTTCTTGTGAAATTACATTTTTGCCCTTAGCTTATGTGAAATAACCATTATACCCTCCAAGCTTTTCCTAAATTTGCAATTAAGCCTAAAATTTGGGAATGACCAAAACTTTTATTTTCGTTTCAGTCCCTATTTAAAATTATAATTAAGCCCTTTAACTTTATAAAATTACATATTTTTCCTCCAAGAATTGAAAAATAACATTTAAGTCGTTTGATTTTTAATAATTTGAAAATAAGACCTTATGTACATCAACTTTTCCAATTAAGCTTTCTAAGTGTCCAATAAGTCTATAAATCATGTCTAATCACCTTTAAGGAATTAGAACACTTTTAACTCAGCCACCATTTCCATATCCACCCAGTGGACTTGGTTTTATACACTTAGAAGCTTATATGTTAGAAATCTCCAAGACTTCGTATATCGATGAACTCTAAGTTCATGCAAGGGCATATAACATTATATATCACTGGAATATATACCAAAAGGATTCAAATACATTTTTGAACTTATATACAACCATGTATATATCAATATATAGTAATATCTCTAAGTACATACCAATACAAAAGGGCTCAGAGAGTCCGGTGTTACACATAGAGACTTTATTAAATTCATCTTTTCATAGGTCAATGTCAAAAACCTTTTCTATTCAAGGAAACGAGTCTCTTGTTTTGAGGATCAGATTCCTTTTATAGCTCGGGAACTTTTCTATCATATATAATTTAGTAAGAGTAAATGGACTAGTTGAGACAATTTCCTATAGATAAACATTTTTAGCCATTAAGAAAATTTTCATATTTAGTTTCCAGTATAGATAGACGGCTCCATTAGAGAAGGGGGCTCTACTAATGTTTTATCCCTTTTAGTTGAATGATAATGATGATTGTAATGCCCCATTACCATGGGGTACATACCGAAACACCCAGAGGACATTCCAGTACATAACCTATGATAATAATGTGTTACTTTTAATCACAACATTCACTAAACATGGCATCATCATTTTTTAAGGCATCATCAAGAAAATCACAATATTTAAAACCAAAATTTCCCCTTTTCATTTCATGAAACCAAATGTAATACATTGTAGCTTTCGAATAACCGTACATGTACATCATCATAACCTATTACAAAATAAGCTACATGAAAGAAGAAATGCACAAAAAGATCTATCTAATCTTCTAATCTCAGCTGATTGACCTGTAATCCATTTTCTTCAAAAAAGTACAAGAATTAAACTTCTTGTATGGTCTCTCAGTAGCAAAAGTCCTCCCTTAGTCCTGAAATGTCAACATGCAATTTTGGGTGAGTTTTGCGAACTTAGATGAGGTAACCATCATCGATGGTTCACTCAATTCATGTAACAAATCAAACATGTAGACATATAATTCACATCTTTGCATTTTCACATAAAGCATCACATATCACTTTCGGGACAATTATACTGAACGTTTCATTCATACAAAAGTACACATATCAATTGTAAATGCAATGCACATGATTTAGTTTCATTTGTTACTTCGTTGTGACCGAGTGCCTCTTTTTTTCTAGCTCATATCCCTTGGTGGATACCGAGCTATATCGAATAATGTCCCATATCCCTTAGTGGATACCAGGTATATACACAACTTAGCCAAAGGCTCTTATCACGTTCTGAGGTTTAAGCTCTTTTACGGGCGATTCCAGTCACAACTGCCATTATCTTTGATGCGTTCACGTAATGAAATGGATCATACATATTCAATGATTACACTCATTCAGTCACATTCACACTCTTTCTAATTCACATTTGTCATCAAGCTTTTAGTTCGGCATTTAATATTGAAGTTGAAAACAAATAGTCAGTCATATTCACATTCAAGTAGCACTTCGAATACAGTCCCGAATATAGAACTCCACGGACAATCAATTGTCTGGAATCAACATAATCAATTTCACATTCATAAGATAATTCAAACATAATCTAGCAGAAACAATTAATTGAGTGAGACTGTCTAGCTTACTCACAGGTTGTTCCCGAAGCTAATGCCTGGAAGTTCCGGCAATGTCTGGATGTTGACATTCCAGTTGCTCCTCTATATCGCATAATATAAATATATCACAATTTGGCACAATTATAAGTGTTTATTAATGCATATGTATGTATATGAAGTATGCACAATGCATGTTCATGACAATTCTAGGTATCGCTCTATTATTCTTGTCATGTAAACATTCATATATCCAAACTCACATAAGTATCATTTATACTTATGGTTTACACCTTAATAAAACCATAAAAATCGAAATTCATAATTCCTTGGTCAATTCAGATTTTTCCAATAACAACTTTCAGGTCAACATTCTATATTCTTTTTAACCAAGAAAATGAAGTAATTTGAGGATACTTTCTTGTATAAAATTGTTCTCCTATCTCTTAGGTTTATAATGACATTAAGATAATTCAATTTGGTTCAGTATTCTATGAGTTATTCTCAAAATACTACAGACTGAGCACATTTGAAACTTTGGCTTGTACAAGATCATGCCGTAAAATTGTACAACTCATATATCTCAGTTACCACATTCAAAAATTATTAAATTTATATCATTTGAAAGATAAGAGAATAAAATAAAACTTTTGGGAAGAAACATTCGTCTAATTCGGCATCTATCAATACAGTTTATTTAACATCAACAAGACATGATTTCTGTCTTGGGTAATACTACATTCTCAGTCAAAAATCAATTTCAAACCAGATTTTGAAATTCTTAGAAATAGAATTAAAAATATATTTCTTCAGAAAATTTGTATCCCTATATCTCTAGTGTACTCCGAATTAAGAACCATGCCATTTGGATAACTACAGAACAAGTTATGTGTAAAACACAGAAGCATCATCAGTGAATATATTGCTGCTACATTTTCCATCGTCCATCTTCCAATTTTTTTCCAATTTTTCTAGATTTTATTCTACTTGTTTTACTATTCATTCTCAACTCCATTTCCACTCAATATCATACACACACAAATCAAAATCCTTGATTGCTTAAAAACACCAAAACATAACATATTCTTATACAATTTCAACTCCAAATTCCTACACATATTCTTATACAAATTCAACTCCAATTCTCATTCTTTATTTCACTTTTAATTATTATCTTAATTCATCTAAATTCAAGAAATAACTCAATATCTTGGTTAGCCTAACTTTCACTTTCATTAAACCCTTAATTCATAATTCATAATATTTACATACAACTCATCACTTATGGTTTTCATATTCACAAAACAAGACACAAACATATACATTCATCCACCAATTTACTGCACCCAGTTCTCAACTTCATGTCAATTTTTGAGACTCTTAACGAAAAAATTCAAATTTGGCGTCTTCATGAAAAATATAGCAATATGTCTCGAGTTTAATCCAGATTAAGAATTGTTTCATTTGGATAACTACAGAACAAGTTATGGCTAAAAGACAGAAGCTTAATTAGTGGAAATGTTATAACTACCATTTTCCAGCACCCTCTTCATCACCATTTAGTCTCTCAATCCTTCCTTAAAACAACTCATAAATACCATTAATACATTAAAACAGAACATACATCTATTTATTGCAACATCAACGTTACACTTATCTTAACTCCTCTATCATGATCATTAAACACTAAACTATCATCATAAATGCTTCATTTAGTAAAACCATGAAGATTAACAAGCTACTTACTTGATTTCTCTTCAATGTCTTCAAACACAATAAGAAGCCCTAACTTCCTATGTCACTCACGTACATCATCATAGAGGTTGGAAGATTCAGGTTTTCTTGTCGTAATGAAGAAGATAACATGAAGGAAGTGGTAATTGAAAGATGAGAGCAAGGTCTTGATAGTTGGGTGAGTGAAATCGTGGAAGTGAAGAAGAGAAGAAGAAAAGAAATGGAGAAGTAGAGAGTCACGAAAATAAGAAGAGAAAGCAAGGAATAAAACAAATAAATGGTATTTCAAGGTTAAAGAATCGTGGGATAAGGACATGGCTTGGCAAGTGACACATGTCAGTTGCCACATGTCCTATTCCTATAGGTTCAAAATTGGTTTTCTCATTTAACTAATCCAATCAACTCCAATTTCTACTCCAATTGTCTCCAAATTTCAATGAAATATGTCATTAAACCTAAATGTCATTTATAAAAATTTTCACTGCCATTTGACTCTTAATTCTACTGCTATTTATCAATTGTCCTGCCACTTGGCATTTTTCCTAGTATAAAAATTTCCCAAAATTACAGAAATTTTCCTAAAATTCACCAAAAATTCTAAATCACTAAATATACTCTCCAAATCAGTTTTCAAAATATAAAAACCACAATTCTTAATAAAAATCACCTTTCACATATATAAATCAATTATACCCAAAAATTGTCAATGAATGCATGTACAATTATTTTCATGTGCAAAAAATTCAATATTCACGTGTAGGTGCATATCATATTATACATAAGCATGAAATGCATTTTATAATTTCTTAATAATTTCTCATATTTACTATTCTAGCCTCAACATAGGTAACGGGATGTTACAATGATGATGCTCCTAAATATTGCATTATAATTTTTGCTATAGTATTTTGTTAAAATGTTAGACTAGTAGACCCATTTTAATATTGTTAGATAAGTGCTCTAAAGGCAATCATATTTAACACTTATTATACAAATCTTTTTAATTAATAAAAGGCTTTTTCGTTAATTTGATGTTCATGTTCTTTATGAATTGATAGTTATCTTAAATCGAATTAATGAAATCCTTGATACATTACATAGCATAAAGGAAATCATGATGAGATCATGATAATGAGATTCCTATCATGTGTAATTATGTTAGTATCTAAATTATCCCTATTCATAGGATTAATAAGATGAGACATTGTTAACTCTTAACAGACTAGCACATGTTATACTCCTTGATTAAATCAAGTAGTGGATCTCATAAGCTGTAAGCATGAGTTGTTTAGAGTTAACATGTGGATGCTTACTAAGAGTAGTAAGTACATTGGATGACCTTCCATGAGACAATCATATGGATAATCTATTCTAGCGTCAGTGATAGTCTCATCATAGCAATAATGCAAATATCCTTAGACTGGAGGTGCTCAAAGATATCTTGGATAATAATCTTGTACTTAACTCCATTCCTCATTACCTCTTAGAGGTTGCTCATAGGGTCGTGATTAGGTACAGCTTGAGGTATTTGAAGGTAATTGAGTAGCCGATAAAGGATTCACCTCTCCTCATAGAAGGAGATGATACCCACGACCTCTTATTGGGGTCATTACTCGGGAATCTCTGGGCAGATTGGAAATATCATGAAGATAGTCTTCAGTGACATATCCAATTATGTAATGCGCCTCGTGGAGAAGAACTAGCATCACTTAGGCTAGATGTGACATAGTCAGTCTAACAAGAGTTGACACTTTGACCATACTCTAAACCAAGTGAGGTATAGATAGTGGAAGGATGAATTACACAGGAACATTATCTATGGAAGGGTTTGTAGTCAAACCATTAACTTCCAGTCAATTAAGGGCTATGATGTGTTGCTAGATACCACTAATTACTTGCTTGAATTAAGTGTTAATTCAAGTAGCCGACATAACCAGGAACCTAATGGGTCATACACATTGAAGATGCAAAGAATGAGTAAAATGGTTTTGGATGGAGATCTAAGATATGAGAGATGCATAAATAAGCTACACAATTGTGGTATTGTGAATCATATGGCACATTACTTATTAGGTAAGATGACACAATTACCCTTTAATAAGCAAGACGACAAATTACCCTTTAAAGAAGGGGTGGAAGTTTCATGCTAAATTAAGTGGGATTAAAAACCACTTAATTCCCACTAACTCTCCGTTGATGTTGGGGGTTAGAGGAAGGCCAAAGGGTGTAAGAAAAATCAATTTTTGTGCAAATTTTGTGTGAAAACAAGGGACTTTTTGGTGAAGTGTTCATCATCCTCTCTCACTTTCCAAACACTCTCTCAAAGATTGCATCACAAAGCTAGCACTTGTGTTTTAGCCATTCTTCCTAAAAGGTTTCAGGCTATGCTCTTCACATGAATATCATTAGAGATGTCCTCCTCTGGTCATTGTGGTTTACGACAACCCGAAGAGGTGAAGACAATGAAGAATGAAGGAGATTGTAAGGTATACATCCTAAGTTCATGTTTTGTTAAAGTTACATCTAATGGAACTTGAAAGTTCTTGGCCTTTTGGGTTTTATTTTATATTTCTGTTGTTGTTTTCTATTTCTTATTGCATGTGATGTAAGATGAAAACCCAACAAATACCACTAGTTAGTCCCTAATGGAATTTAAAAGGGGAGGTAAATTGGGTGTTTATAAAATTTAAACTAAGAATTACTCCCTTAATGATTTAATGGTCAAAATTTATAAACGATGAAAAATATAAAATGAAATAATGAATTGCAATAATGCACTTAAGCAATAAAGCAAAAGGATTAAGAGAAGAGAGATGCAAACTGATTTATAGTGGTTTGACAAATAACTCATGCCTATATCCACTTTTAGGACTCTTATTAGATTTCCACTATAACTCTTCTTAGATTTTTATTATATCTCTTCTTTTAAGGTAAAAATAACTTTTATACAACCTTTACTTAGCAAATGGGAACCCTTTTACAATCATACTCTAAAGTGAAGAGGAACCTCAAAGCTACCCCAAATATAATAAATAAAAACCCTAATATAATCTTACAATTTAAAATAGCTCACTTTATTACTTTGATAATACCAAAAAGGCTTACTCATTCAAAATAAGACAATGAATACTTAAATAATTGAAGAAAACCTAGAAATGTGTAAAAGACACTTAAATGTTTTTTTAGGTAATAAAACATGAGAAAATATATATAGTTTTAAGACCCCTAATTGTTGTTGGAGCCAAAAACTAGCATTTACAAAGACTAGTTACAAAAAATCAATAGAATAGTATAAAATATTGGTCGACTAATGTACATTGATTGTATAGATTAATTAATCATTGAGATATTACTTGACCACGTAACCATATTAGTTGACTAATGTGTTTCTTAAAAGGACATCGATAAACTAATATGGTTAAGTGGTCAATTAATTCCTTAATGGCTAGTGAATCTATGCAACCAATGTACACTCCAATATGTTAACATAGTCACCTATTACATTTTCAACTTACATTGATCGACTACTAGTGAGCAAGTTTTATATCTAATAAAACTCTCAGTACCCGCAAGTATATAGATTGTATCTTATAGTATAAGGGGTTATCATTCCCATAAGGATTTATAAACACTTAAACAGTTTGAATATAACATTGTCTAAGGTATTTATAAATTGATTTCAATTAAAATTAAATAATAGAAACTAAAAAATTAAATAAACAAAACAAGTAATCAAATAAACAGTGAGCTGCCAATTGAAATTAGGGTTTAATAAAGATTGAATACTTAGGAACAATTCTTTCCTTATTTTGATTCCTTTAATCTTGTTGATTCAATTTTATGCTTGATCCTAGATTTCCTAATGTTTTTATTACTCTTTCTGAAGATCTAATCAATTAACCCTAAATTAAATCAAAATTTACAAATTGTAATCTCTTGATTCACAAAACTATTCCTAACTTATTCAATTATATCTGAAGCATTCTATTAGATAATCAATTTCACAACCAAGATCTTGATTATTAATTTGATAATTTTGGATCTATTAAATTGCCAACTCTTGTTTATAACTTAACACTGATTACTTTAACTCACTCTCTTGATTTGTTGTCAAGTTTATGCATGAAAAATTATCACAAACATGTAAGTATGTATTGAAATAAAAAAAAACTAAAAGTCACAAAATAATTCCAGAATAATTCTAATCTGAATTTAGAAATTGCAATTACACATCAAGGATAACGAAAGAAATAAAGGAAAAGAATAAAAACTCTGTAGAAGCCTTGATCTAGAATGCCAGAATTTCCTAAATTTTTTCTTGATCTCTCCACTTTTGATTAATGGTTGTTGCATTTTTTAAATGTTTTTCTTGTTCTTAAATAGTTCTTGAGACTTATATGGTTCTTTCTTGGGTTTCCCAACTTAATTTGGTTCAAAAATAGCCCCCAAATGTCAAAAGACCAAATAAACTGGCGAGGCAGAAAAGCTGAAATTTGCTAGAGTTACTCTCTGTCTGCTTTTCACGATTTTGACCAGCCTCTGTGCACTAAGATCTTCTCTTTTCTTCACATTCTTGTTTTCATACACTCATAGAAACATCAAATACCTCTTGTAACATAAAATTAAGATCAAAATTTTGCTCTAAACTAATCAAACACTTAGAACATATACAAACACTAGCAATAACACAATTATAATCCTATATAGATGATAATCATTTAAGAAACACTTAAAAACAAACATAAACACTTATAAAAACATAATATAATCAACACCTGCATATAATCACACAATCATGCAACAATACAATAATGGTACAATGGCATCAAATGTAATTGAATTAACTTAACCTCAAACAATAATCACTCAAAATGTGAAAACATACTAACTTATTCCTTTCATGATTAAATGATTTGACTTGGTTATACATAGCAATAAAAATATTAACACCCTATTCATACACCTATGGCACTTGTAAGCATGCATTTATTATTATTAATTAATCAAAAGGAAAGCTATCATTAAGTAACCTTTTATGAATATTCTTGATATTGTTAAAAGATTGGTAGGTTTAATTAATGTAATACCAATTTCTTAAGATTTTCTTTAACGATAACATAGTTTTTTGATGATAAGGAAAACAACTTGTCATTAATGTCCCTCAGTTACTCAACCAGGTCACATTTTTTATTTAGCTTGGTTGGAATGTCATTCTAACTTGTTGACAAGAAGATAAACATTTTGTTGCGAACGACCCTAGTTACTCAGCTATATCAGATTCTCAACTGGCTACTAGCTTTATTCTTTGTTTATAAGAAAGGCCAGCAAAATAGGAATTTATTTTACACACTTTTTATCATAATTTCTTAGCCTACATAATTTCTTTTTATTTAATCATTCCCATGAAAGGTTACTAATAATGCTAACCAATTCAATTGACTTAAAATTATAAATGTATACAACAAATTCCCTAAAGTGAAGAATTGGTGTCATATCCTAATAAACATGCATATTCATCCAAAGATACTTAAAATATAAAATTCACAAGTCAATATGCCTTTTTAAACAAATGAACATGTTCAAATCTAAACTAATTTCATCAAATTCTTTCCATTAAGACACTTCACACATATGCAACAAAATGTTCACACAATTTCATCCTAATTAAAACTAACACAATATGATATGCAAAATTCACATACATGACATGCTCATACATAAACTTCCTCACACTTAGACTACACATTGTCCTCAGTGTGAGAAACCAAATAACACTTATAAAAATAATAATAACAAAAAGTTTAGAGTAAGAACCATTTATAGATATTAAGGTGGTGATGATGTGGATGAAGGACTCTAAATGCCTTATGCAATAAAGTACTTCAAAATCTTCTTTGTGTCGCATCACTATTTTTGTTATTCTCACACCATTCCCTCATTTGCTCCTTTATTGTGTTCATGAGCTCTGCCATGAGCTTGTTGTTTTTAGAAAATAAATTGAAGACTTTCTCCCAACTTTCCTCTTCATCAACATCCATTTCTTCACTTGTTGAGACCTTAATTTGATGCTGTACTGGTGTGGAACTAGAGCTAGCTTGTCCTGTCCTATATTTCATATGAGTTTTAGAACCAATATCTTAAAGATCCATGTCATAGACCATCAGGATCTTATCTCGCATTAAATGAGTGTGATTAAGAAACTCAATAAAAACAACAGTTAGTCCCTTAACAGATACACCATAAGATATAACAAATGCAGAATCAAAATAACCCATGCTAAGATAATTGTTTTTTAGGAGAAGTAGCTATTGTGTTAAAAATATAGGTTGAAGTACAAACTTTCACATCATTGTCCATGCACCACAGTATGAATAATTCTTTAATAGAACATTTGCTACTTTCATATTTTTCAAACATAGTATGACATATAAATTTATCTCAAGACAGATAATGACATATTGCACAACAAAGTTATCTAACTCTATTAATTGCTTCCAATATTTCTTATCATGAAATTCACCATATTTTTCAATTATGTTCGATTTAGGAAATCCACCAATTTCTTCCATAATATCATAATATAAATTATAATGTTGGCCCCTTAATCAAACAAAAAATTATCCAAAATTTGCGGTTAAAATTGTAGAATATTATAAAATTTGATGGTTAATTCCTTATATGCAATATAATCAAAATTAAAAAATGTTTGCCATCAAAATTTCGCACTTAAGGTCTCAATCTTGTCTTTCAACCCCAGATTTTCCAAAATTTCAAAATGAAAGTATCTTGGTGTAGTCAAGATTCTAGAGTGAAGAGTTTAGAATCAAATATATTCTTCTTCTGAATAAATAAGAAAAGATGTTCCAAAATTTGTAGCCCTATCACGTATACCCTTCCTCGACACTCATATTGTCCCCTTCGATTCTATGCATTTAGCAACTTGTTTGATTCTTGGTGCCATGAATAATTATATACCTACAAAATCAACCAACAATATAATAAAAATATATAAAACACCCAAAAATGTGAGAGAAAAAGTTTAATGAAATCTTGTAAGAACCACTATAAAGATGTGATTTATGTGTGAAAATTATTAGAATTGTGTAGGAGGAATGTTTACTTAGATGAAATATGTACGAAAGAAGTGAAATACCTAAGTAAAAATGAAGAGAAAGTTAAGAGAGTTTGAGAGTGTAGAAGGTGGTTGCTAGGTTCTAGACAGATAAGTTAAATGTAGAAGAAGAGAAAAGATGAATTTAAAAGGTTATGGTCGAAAAAGGAGGGGCGAAATAGGGTTTAAAGGTGGTTTTCATAAGTTTCCCTTGTTTTCTTGAGTTATGCTTGTAACACCTCCTTTTTCACGATCGTGAACTTGGAGCATGATCGTGCTCCCTTAAGGCACGATCGTGACATTCAAGAAATGTCATAACTTTTTCTTATTTTGATCGTTTTTCCTCATGTAACCGCCAGAATTGATTCCCTAACTTATAATAAATTAAAAAACATGAAAATTAACAATCTAAACCATGCCAAAAATTTAAAAATAAAGACTTAAATAATAGAATTCAAGAGAAAAATTAACTACTAAAAATTGCTAAGTTATGGTCATTAACTTGACCTTTCATCATTCAAAACTTTTTTAATGATTTGAAGGGAAATAAATTACTTCCCTTTCTTTTGAAATGAATCCTATAAAATATGGTTTACATCTTTTTCTTTTCATATTGAAGGTTTCCTTATTTTGATTTTACAATTCCAATGCTCCATGCACAAATATGTGGGTCACTTTAAAGGACACACTCTTCCTTGACTTGAGCTTTCTTAAAAAAAAACTTCAATCTTGAATTATAGAGTAACACCATATATCCCACTTTGAACTCCTTCTTCTTAACATGAGAATCATTCCATTTCTCCACTTTTCCTTATATATCTTGGCATTTTCGTATGCATTTAGGCGAAGCTCATTGAGTTTATTTAATTGTATGAGTCTTTACTCAATTGCTTGCTTCCAATCAAAATTTAAGGCTTTTATCACCCAATATTCTCTATGCTATAGTTCTACGTGATGCTAACAAGCTTTACTATACACAAGTCTAAATGGTATCATACTGATTGGAGTTTTGAAGGCAGGTCGATAGGCTTATGGGGTATTATCTAACTTTAATGCCCAATCCTTCCTTGAACTATTTGCCATTTTCTCTGATATTTTTTTAAGCTCACAGTTCATGACCTCACCTTGTCTATAGGTGGTATGGAGTAGTTACGCAATGGTGAACTCTATATCTTTTTAGAAGAGCATCAAAAGATTTATTTCAAAATGGTGCTCCTCAATCACTTATTATAGCTCATGGCACTCCAAATCTATTGATTAGTATTTTGATAAACTTTTGGACCACTTTTCCATCATTTGTTGGATTTTCCATAGCTTCAGCCCATTGTGAAGCATAATCCACTCCGACTAGGATGTAAGTGTTCCTGATGGAGGATGGGAATGGTCCCACAAAGTCTAGTCTCCACATATCAAACACTTCGACTTTTAGAATGTTAGACAAGGGCATTTCAACTTGTTTCAAGATGTTCCCCACTATTTGGCATCAATCCCACTGTGCCATAATCTCCTGATCATCCTGAAACAAATTTGACTAATAAAATCAACATTTTAAGACTCGCATCATCGTCTTGTTTGCTTAGTAAATCCCCAACGTACGTAACTTCATGACACTGCATCAGTATGTATAACATTTCCTCCTCTAGAACAAACTTTTTGATTAGTCCATTAGAACATTTCCTGCAAAGGATCAGGTCATACTATAGATAATGGGTACACACATACAAGAATCTCTTTTTTTTATTGATAAGAAAAATCTAATGGGAGGATGCCACCTACAATAAAGTTTGCTATATCAGCGTACTATAGTACCATAAGGAAGTTGAGCAACATCAAGGTTCTATTAGGGAATTGCTCAATAATTTATTCACTTTTCTTTAATTCCCCTTCTTCGAGTCATGACAAGTAGTCAGCTATCACATTCTCTTCTCCCTTTTTGTCTCTGATTTCAATATCAAATTCTTATAGTAGTATCACCCATCAGATTAGCCTTAGTTTTGTGTCTTTCTTGGCGAACAAATATTTCAATGCAATGTGAACGATAAAATTATCACCTTAGATCCTAAGAGATATGACCAAAACTTTTCACATGCAAATATCACCGCTAATAACTCCTTCTCACTAGTGTTGATATTTAGTTGGGGCTCCGTTAATGTTTTGCTTGCGTAACAAACCATATGCAGTATTTTATCCTTTCATTAGCTAAACACATAACCCACAACTTGGTCCCTAGCATTGGAAATAACTTCAAAGGGTAATGACCAATCTAGTGACATTAAGATTGGTACTAAAATCAATGTCTCTTTTATATCTTTAATGTAGATAAACAATTATGATCCAAATTATGAGGCATGTCCTTAACTAATAAATAACTATCATCAAAATTAAAATGCTTGTACGCCTTTGACATTGACTGGTAGTGGAAGCTTTTAAATGACCTTTTTTTAGGTACGTCCACTTTAATACCTTAGCATGATATTTTATGTCTTAATACTATGCCTTTATGCAATATGAAGTGCCACTTCTCCCTGTTTAGAACAAAGTGGGATTCTTCACATTTTTGGAGTACTATGTTCAAATGTATTAAACATTGCTCAAAGGAGTCTCTAAAGACTAAAAAATCATCCATAAAAGTTTCCATTATGTCCTCCATCATATCTCTAAAGATAGACATCATGCATCTTTAAAATGTAGTTGGAGTGTTGCATTACTTGAAAGGAATCCATCTATAAGCAAATGTTCCATAAGGACATATGAAGGTGGTCTATTCCTAGTCCTCTGGATAGATAAAATTTGATTATATCCTGAATATATGTCTAGGAAGCAATAGAATGTATGGACAACTACTCTTTTTATCATATGATCTACAAAGAGGAAAGTGATCCTTTTTAGTCACTTTTTTTGAGCTTGAGATAATTAATACATGCTCTCTAACCTGTGATTGTTTGCGTGGAAAACATCTCCTCACTTTTAATCTCCATTACAGTCATTCCTCCTTTCTTTAATATTCATTTTACTGGCCAACCCATTCATTATCTGATATCGGGTAAATGATACCCGAGTCTAAAAGCTTGACTACCTTTTCATGTGAGGGTTTAACCTTCATTGACATTCCCTTATAGCTCTACTTCCTTCTTTGAGGTTGATCCTATGCATACTACGTTTAAGCGTATAACTCGTATATTAGATATTTGTAATCCTATGACCTTCATCTACTTTCTAATGATTTTCACCACCTTACTCTCTTGCTCCCTATCCAGTTGGTTAAAAATAGTGATGGGTAGAGTTTGGCTGTCACCTAGAAAGGTATACCTTAGGTGTGTGGGTAAAGGCTTTAACTCTAGAGTTGGTGGCTTTTTAGTGATGGGTGGCATAGGTGCTTCAGTTCTCACTAATATGTCTTGATGTGTTAGAGCACCCTACTCCTTCGTCTCTCTTTCTTCCTCCATCTCATCTTCATCCTCTATCCCAGTTTCCTCAGATTTTACTTCTTCAGAGGAAGTCTCCTCTTACTTTTTGATACATTCATCCATTATATCTATCTTCATATAATAACTTCTTTCTTTTGGATTTTTCAAGAATTTTTTCATATTAAACTACTCGTGATAATTAACAATATGAAGAATTAATTTTCCTTTATGAATATCAATCAACACTCTCCAAGTTTTCATGAATGGCCGTCCAAGAATTAATGAACAATTCCTATCCTTTTCTAAATTAAGTACCATGAAGTCCACAAGAATTATGAATTTATGTACCTTTACTATAACATCTTCCACCACACCAAACAATCTCTTGATTGATTGATTGATTCGCCAACTAAATAAGCATTGAACTTGGCTTCACACCACCTAGCTCCAATTTTCTAAAGATAAAAAAAGGAATAAGATTGATACTTAGGCCTTAATTGTCTAGAAATTTAGAAAATTCTAACTCACCAACTACATAAGGTATCGTAAAGCTCCCTGGATCCTTTAACTTAGAAGGCATATGACTGGTGAAAATGGAACTGCATCTTTCAGTTAGCATTACTTTTTGATTATCTTCCTAAGTTTGCTTTTTTGATAATAAGTCTTTCAGGAACTTTGCATACTTGGGAGTGTGTTCCAATCCCTCCATAAAAGATAAATTAGTTTGCAAAGTCTTCAACTTCTCTATAAACTTTGCAAATTGTGCATCCAATTTGTTCGTCTATATTCTTTGTGGGAATGGAGTCTTAGGTAGGTATGGAAAAGGGGCTATATAGGGAGGGTTCTCACTTTTTCCTTCGTCTTTCTTTTGCTTTTCTTGGTCCTCTACAAGGTAGGTTTCAACTTGTTTATCCACTGGTCGTTCTAGCTCTTTCCCACTCCTAAGTGTGATCTCCTTAAGTTGCTCCCTTGGATTTACTTCGGTATTACTCGGGAGACTCCCCAAACTTTGTAGATAATGCATTTGTGAGCTAGCCCACTTAAACTTCTTGGTTATGAATAGAAAAGGCATGGTTCTTTGCTACTTGCTCAAACTTCCCTTATAGACTCGTAAATTTAGAAGTCATTATCTCTATAAATTTGTCCATATTGGAATCTATTGTGCTGGACTTCTTTTTTTGAAATCCCAATGGGCCTTGATTCCTCAAATAAGTTCTTACAATGTTGGATAAAGAAAAATTTGGGTGGTTCCTCCACCTAGGATTGTTTGTCATAGAATAGAAATTATTCCCCTCCTTGACAAAATTGGACACCCATATAGTTGATTTGCTCCACATTGTTATTTTGCATTAAGCAGCAATCAATAATAACATGATTTTCTTGCTAGCATAATTCACATCCATGTTGAATTGCTTTAGTGTAACTAAAGAAGAGGCTTTCAGGCTATTTAGTTGATTTGTCGAGTTAGTGATCTCAGCTTATAATGTAACACCCCCTATACAGAATCTATAACCACCCACACATATGGTACTCAAAATTCCTGTACCTATACAGAATCTACAACCACCCACACATATGGTACTCAAAATTCCTGTACATACATTCATTTCATACAATTCTATTTAATGCTTTACAAGTATATATTATGAAATTTCACATAGCTTAACAATATCATTTAAAAGTAATATTACATCATTACATTAATATGGTAATCCAAAAGAGATATTAAACATAACTTAAAATCTTAATCAAACTGTTAAGAAACTACAATTTTCTTCATTACACTTACAACCATTCTTTAATTAAAAGACATATCTAAAGGTACTTTTACTTCCAACAGTTGGCTTTGCTCCCTATAGATGGTCCCTGTGCCTTACTCCTATTACTTGGACCTACATGGATTAACACCTGTGCTAGGCTTGAAAGCTTAATGGGAGAAACACTTCATTTGGATGACCACTTATAACAATCATCCACTGAGTACACACGCATTCATAAATATCATACCGAGTACACACGCATTCATAAATATCATAAACTCATGTAAACAATGATGTCATAATTAAGTAAAGTACATAATGCAAATATGCTTCAATATATTATCCAAATATTGAAATGCACATTTATAAGCCAAATATTGATATTCAAAGCTTAATGCGAATTATTTGTGTTTTCATGTTCTATCTTTTTTTTTAACGAATATTAAATTTCCTTTTTGTGTTAAGCCTACACATTTCCTATGGGTCAAACTGTGGATACTCGAAGATATCAAACTGTGGATACCCGAAGGTGTTGAACTGTGGAGACACTATAGTCTCAAAATGAAGACATCAGCGATGTCAAAATGTAGTAGCTGCAATCCTATAGGTATGCTTATCTATCCATTACCAAGACAATGAAGCAAGAATTATAGCATTCTCCTATAATCATTTACCAATTTCACGATTAATATATGGACAAATCATATGATATTCATTTGAAATCATAAAATTTGTTTTTAAGTTCATACATTCATGTCATGACTTATCACCATTAGGAGGGTATCAAAATCACACTTGCATAATCATACCATACATATATAAACAATCAATAGGCATATAAATCATCTATGTACATGTTAATTTTCTTTATCATGCACTATGTTTAATCTTAAGTTTATATGTTTAATCACCTAATTCACATATGGTAAGTTATATTTTATTTATTTCTAGGTGCTCGTAAATTTTCATAAACATTAGAAAAGTTTCAGTGAAGGAAAAAGGGAAGCAAAGCACTCAAAATAGTGCAAAATGGGCTAAGCGTGTGGTGAGTCTAAAAATAGGCAAATAAATCAATCCAGAAGCAAATCATATGACAGTCTCCACTTGTTCTTTAATTTTCACATAGCAAAAATTAGGCTTTGAGGTCTTCTTAAAATTTGTTCCCTTATGTCTCTAATTTTCATATCATCAAATATCAGGCCTTTTGGACTTCTAAGTTATGAGGTAAGTACCAAACATCAAAAGTTGCTCCAATACAGGGCCAACATCCAGGTCATCATTTTCGATCTCAATTTCCAATATCATACAGCCAGAGTTAGGTCTAGGTCTCTTTTATAAAATATTAGTTCTATGTTTTAAGCTCCACTTTTAATTAAAATCATCCAATTAGGAGGTCTTTAGGCTGATTTATAGATAAAACAATAACATTAGTTCGAGTGAACCGAGAATCTAAGGCAGAATTTAAATAAATGTGACTCTGTCTTGTCATATTCAACCAATTCATGCAAAGTAACAGTAAATCACCATTCCAACAACCATTCCATGCCCAAATCGATCTTTATACACATTCAAATGTTCACAAACACATAAACTAACTAAGCGGAGTCCCATACTTTGAAATTTGCCAATTAGCTCTTCTTTTAGTACTCTTCCTTCTCTTCGTTTTTGGTTTTGCTTGACTTATAATTCTAGCCCTTCATGAGCAATGCATGAAAGATGAAGATGAGAAGAAAAACCACAAACTTTTACCTTGATTTTCACCTAGGATTAGCTTGATTCCTTATGCAAAATGATGTGATTAATGAGATGGAATGGAGAGGATATGAGAAGATAAAATTATGGAGTTAAAACACTCCATACATGTCCCTCTTGCCACTCTTCTACTCCCCACTTCAAGAAGTTTCTAGTCTTGCACACATGTTTCAATCCCATTAGTCCATATGTTGATTTTTAGCAAAATTGCACACTTGGTCCTTATTCTTCCTTTAATTCCCACATAGAAATATAAATTCATCAATTGATTTCATTCTGTCCATAACTCATATATAATTATTCATGTCCAAGTCTAAATGAAGAAATTACCAAATTTCCCTTATCTTTTAAATTGGTTACCATTATGTCCTTTACTATGCTTAGATACACTTAATTATTTAAGTTCACTTCTTAATGCCCACTAGACATACTATAATGCTTCTATGGTATATATTAGGGCCTTACATGTAGTGTTGTCACTAAATTGAAAAAAATCACTTGCTTTCAATCCTTAAAGGTTGATTATTTTTTGCTTCTATCCTACGTCCAAAGATAGCTAATATTCACCATCTCCTCTAGCAACTCTTCTGCTTCCTTAACTTTTTTCCACATTAGGGATCCTTCAGCAGCTACATCTATGGTCCCCCTCGTGGGTGTATTAACTTCATTGTAGAAGTTTGTAATAAGAATTCCTTTAGTAGGTTGTGGTGAGGACATCTCCTTTACAAATCCTTATACCACTCCCATGCTTAGTATAATGACACATGATCATTTTTTTGGAAATTGGTAAGCTCATTTATCAATCTTGCTATCTTTGTTAGATAGAACTACTTATCTAGGAAGACTCGCACCAACTGCTCCCATGTTGTGACGTTGGTTAGGTTAAGTGAACAGTATGATGCCTTAACTCTATTACTAAGTGTAAAGGAAAAGAGCATCATCCTAACATCTTCCAACATACCATTATATCAGAAGTTATCATATATTTTTAAGAAGTTCACTAGATGAGCGTTGGGATCTTCATTAGCCAACCTATAGAATGAAGTTACTTGCACCAGTGATCGAGTGATGCCTTCTTATGCCATATTAAACCTATCCTCTTGAAGACTATAAGGGTTCTCTACCAGTCTCCATGACTAAATTCTTTTGCCCTCATTCTTTGTATCTCTATTTGGTGTCTTACTCTTCAAATTTCTCTTTCTTTCCTAGTGATGTAAAAAACTAGAGTTTTTTTGAACTTGCTTGAGCTTTGAGTGATTCTTATGTTCATGCAATCACAAGCACACAAAAAATGGAAAAAATTCTTTAAATTAAAGGAATCCAAATTGTCCTAATGCTAAAATCCTTGGTAAAAGTGCCAAGAACTTGTTGAACAGGGTTTATATCTAATAAAACTCTCAATACCTATAAGGATATGGATCATATCCTGTAGTATAAGAGGTTATAATTACCACAAGCATTCATAAACACCTAAACAATTTAAATCTAACTTTGTCTAAGGTATTTAGAAATTGATTTGAAATAAAATTAAATAATAGAAATTAAAACAATTAAATAAATGAAACAAGTAATCAATTAAACAGTGATCAGTTGCAATTGAAATTAGGGTCTAATCAAGATTGAATACCTAGGAACTATTCTTTCCTTATTTTGGTTCCTTTATCTTTTTTATTCAATTTTATGTTTGATCCTAGATTTCATAATGTTTTGACTACTCTTTCTTAAGATATAATCATTTAACCCTCATTGAATTCAAAATTTGCATATTTGTAATCTCTCGATTCACAAAACTATTCCTAACTTATTGAATTAGATATAAAGAAATCTATTAGATAATCAATTTCATAACCAAGGTTTCTCTTTGATTAATTATCAATTTGATAATTTTGGATCTATTAAATTGCCAAATCTTATTGTGTAACCTAACAATAATTACTTTGACTCACTCGCTCGATTTGATGTCAAGTTTATGCATGGACAATTACCACAAACATATAAGTATATATTGGAATCAACAACAATTAAAAGTCGCAAAATAATTCCAAAATAATTCCTAATGTGAATTTAAAAATCCATAGACTTGTTTAACATTAAATAATTCCAATTAAACATCAAGAATAATGAAAGAAATAAAGGAAAATAATAAAACTCTATTGGAGCCTTGATCTGGAATGTTAGAATTTCCTGAATCTTTTCTTGATCTCTCCATTTTTCATTCACTTTTTATTAACAGCTACTACATCTTTTTTGTATTTTTCTTGTTCTTAAATAGTTCTTGAGGCTTTTGAGATTCCTTCTAGGGTCTCGCCACTTACTTCGGTTCCAAAAATAGCCCCAAGTTTTCAAAAAGTAAAAAAAAACCTTATAAGCTGGAAAAGTTGAATTATGGTGGAATTACTGTGTAGCATGATTGTCACATTTATTGTCACGACCATGACCAACTTCCATGCACCAAGATCTTATCTTTTCTTCACATTCATGTCTCCATATACTCACGAACACACCAAACACCTCTTGAAACATAAAATTAAGATCAAAATTTTGCTTTAAACCAATCAAACATTTAGAATACAAACAAAACACAAACATTAACAATAACGCAATTGTAAGTCTATAAACATGATAATCATTTAAGAAACACTAAAAAACACATTTAAATACTTATAAAAACATATCAATTACTAGCATATATTGGTATACCAATCCATTCAAAAATATGGTTTTAATCAATTCAAATGCTCAAAATTGATTTGTTAAATGAAATTATAATTAAAACAACAATTAAGATGTCCCCCAAAATAGTGTTTAGGAGGTCAAGAGGCTTTAGAAAAAAACAAGGCTTTAATATCTCTTAATGAATTAAAAGATTCGTTCAATAAAGTGAAATGAAATGTTTATATATGGTAAGCCTTTAAGATTGCCATACTAATAAAGTGAGATTACAATTAACATTAAAAAAACCTTCATGTGTCTTATCTTTTTTTTCTTAACTTAATCTTCACTTTAAATGTTGCAAACTTTATCTTTTATTCTATCAACTTCACGAAGTATCTTCTTGAATTATATACGGTGTCATCTTATTCTTATATAACTTCTCATAAAGATAATAAACTTATTAGTAGGTTTTATACTTTTTTATTATCAAAACTTTAATTGGAACCTCTCTTAGTTCAATAGAGAATATAAATGGAAAACATTAGATGTAAGGAAAACAACTTAAGAGAGTTGCAAAGCAATTTTATCTTTCTTGAAGTCACCTTTTAATATGTTTGTCTCTTTCACCAAATTTCTTCATAGTAATCACAAGTTCCATTCATAAGTTGTTGATCATGTTTTTATTTTACTTCGAGTGAGAATGGTGTCACTGATCGACAGGTTTTACATATGCAAAGTTTTAATATTTATAACCTCGATATTTCCATAAGCGCACGGGTAATTCGCATAGTACGTAAGGTATCGTTCCCACAAGGAGGGTTAATCTAGTCGTAAAATCTAAGGTTATAGACTATTAAATAAATATTAACAGACAATGAATTTTAACATGAGGACTAGCTAAATCAAATAACCAAATCAACTAACAAACAATAATTGAGAATTAACACTTAAATAGAAATAATCACAATGAAGATTAACAATTTTAAATAATAACTAATGGAAATTAATCAATTTTTTGAATAATGATCGTACACACTCAATTCATCCTAACGAGTTTACCGAAAGAGAGAAAGGGAAAATTATCTATCCTTAATATCAATCTAGCCGATTACGTTTTATAGAATTAACGGTTCTAGATGATCCTAGGGTCAATTACTCTCTCTCAAGTTATAATTGAACCCTAAAGCATAAACCCTAATCAGATTATTGGAAGTTGTAATCTCTTAATTAATAACCTATCCAAAACCTAATTAGTTCTTAATTTCTCTAACAAATAGTTGGAAACCTAAATGTGATCTCTCTACACTAGATTTACCAACTTGATTTAATTATGAATTTATTAATTTACCTAATTCTCATTAACCCAGATTAATCATTTTATCTCGATTCACCCTTTAAATTTATTATTGAGATATGCAGTGTAGAATCAAATCATAATTAATTCAATGAACACATAAAACAATTAGATTTCATTAAATAAAAAATAATAATCCAAAGGTGAGTATAGAACATCAATCACAATGCAATTCTATCATCAAACTATATATCTCAATTCTATAATCAAATAAAACCGAAATAAATAGGAAATAAAACTCGACTAGATGATGGAAGGCCGCGACTACGTAAAGCTTCTTATTCTGGGTGTCTGCATCATCTTCCTTTTCTCTATTCCTTCATCTCTTTCTTGATCTCTTAAGGTTCTCTCTTTTAGGGTTTCATTTTTGGTGGCTGATCAAAGCTCTTTAAAGGCTGCCTCTTCTATCTTTTAATTTTTTATTTATATCTTGGAAGGCCTAGGGTTGATGCGGGGTCGAAACGGTTTGAAAAGTCCTGCGAAACTTAACGTTTTTTGATGTTTTCATATCTACCCGACACAGGCTATGATTGTGGCCAGCACCTAACTCTATTAGTCACGATCGTGGCTCAAGGTGTCACGATCGTGGCCTAGCTTTGGCCTCTCTTTCGAGATCGTGACTGGCTTTTGGTGGCTCACATCTTTCTGTCACGATCGTGGCCTGTTGTTCCACGATTATGGGCCCTGGTTTTGGCCTGAAACTTTTTGAAACTTCTCCGTTCTTCGCCGTTTACCCTGAAACACTAAAAACACATCAAGGTACCTTAAAAACATAACATTTAAGCTTAAAGACTCATATTATAAAAACACTTAAACACATAAGCTAACATAATTAAAACATAAATACATACTCAACACTCAAATTCACACTAAATACATAACAAATTAAACCCTAAAACATAATGCAAGTCACAATTATCAACATCCCCACACCTAAACATTTGCTTGTCCTCAAGTAAACAAAACAACAACACACAACACACAATGCAATAATGAGGCAATGACTTTAACTTCATGAAATAAATTTAATCTTAAACACAGTCATACAAGTTATATCTAATCATGCAAAATCTAATTTTAGGGGCTTTGAAATAAATATACAAACTAATCGAGATCTAAGAGTTAATTTATTTACCCTTTTTAATTGTACACACACATTAATAATTCTTTGGTCTTTCAGACTTAGTAATTGTTCCTAAGTATATTTTCATGAAAAGTCAAGCTTATTACAAGTTCAGTAGGTTTTTATTAAAAGAATAATTTTTTTCATTTATTTATTTAAGCAAGAACTTAATCTTTTATTCATAGGCAAAACATGTTAAAGTTATGTAAATATAATGTCTTAGAAAGCAAGTGTATTTACTTATAACTTAATTTTCTTCCAGTTAATTTTGTAATGAACATATTTATTATTAATAAAACAAAAGAGTTTGGTTTTTATAAGAATTATATATCAAGTCATAAGGTACCGAGATTCTTTTTTAAGTAATATACATATACATAGAGATGTATGGGAAACATGTATATTATTAG
>JAOQMS010000004.1:18149647-18165753 GCA_027563885.1 Erythroxylum longipes | reverse complement strand
TTAAGTGTGGGGATATTGATAGTAGTGTTTTGTATGATGTTTTAGGGTTTAATTTGTTATGCATTTTGTGTTAAATTAAGTGTTGAGTATGCTTTTAGGGTTTAATTAGGTTAGTTTTTGTGTTTAAGTGTTTTTATGGGTTAGTATGAATCTTTAAGCTTAATTTGTATATTTTTAAAGTAACTTGATGTGTGTGCTAGTGTTGCAGGGTAAAAGGGGAAGAACGATGAAGATTTGAAAAGTTTCGAGCTAAAAGACATAGGCTACGATCGTGCACAGGGGCCAAGATCATGACAGAGAGCGACAAGTCAGGCCACGATCGTGACAGAAAGGTTAAAGTACTGGCCACGATCATGGCAGGTAGGGCCATGATCGTGTCCTACGTCAGGTTGACACAAAAATTCAATTTTTAGGTGATTTTTCGGACCGTTTTGACCCCGTGTTTGACCTAAGGTTGCTACAGAATAAATAGAACAATACCTAGTAGCCACCAACAGTCTTTAGAGAGCCGAGAAAACTGTGCAAAAAGCGATTGAGGAAGGAGACGAAGAAAGAGAGGCATAGAGATACGTTTGACACGATGTACTTCTCATAATAGGCGATTTCTTGCAGTTGTTACCTCCCAAATCCATTACGACAATATTTTCTATGTTTTTATTTCAATTTCATTGATGTATAAGATTTGGATATTGATTAGGAATATTTTCGTTGAGTGTTGATCTTTTGTCTAAACTCACATTTAGGTTTTAGGTATTGAGATTAATAAAATTTATTTGATTGTGTTTTATATCGATTTAATTGTGATTCAATTTTGATTCTTCATTTTGCAATAAACTGAGAGGGTGAGCTGGTAAAAATCATCGATTTAGGTTAACGAGAGTTAGGTAAATAGATAGATAGACAGTTGAATCAAATTGGTAGAGTTGTGTAACAAGAGTTTGAGCATAGATTCCTGGTAGGTTATTAGACAACTTTAGAACTAATTTAGGTTTTTGACCAATTGTGGATCGAGAGATTGCAATTTTCATAATTTGAATTAGAGATTATAAATTAGGGTTAAGAATTATAATTTGAGAGAGAGTAATTCACCCTAGTATAAGTCAGAAATTACATAATTAGGTAGATTTTTTTTCGTGTCAAATTAATTCCCCCTTTCTCTCAATTGGTCACTTCTAGGTTGAGTTCCGGATTATTTGTGTAAGCTGGCTATTTTTTTCATTCTTTTGGTGCTTCAATTTCTCATATTTGATTCTTGACTAATTTTAGTTTTTGCAGTAGTTGTTTAATTAGTATTGCGAACTTAGCTGCCGTTAGATTTTAGGACTAGTTCCTTTTCTCATGGGATCGACACCTTAGGTACTATGCTAACAATTCGTGCGCTTGCGGTAATTACTAAGGTTATAAATAGTAAAACTTAGTGCGTGTAACCTTGAGCGAACAATATGCATATACTTTGGTAATAAATCAAGAGAGCGAATCAAAAGTAATTTGATTAAGTTGCGTAACAAGAGTTGGTGATGTAATATTTCATGTGATTAACAAATCAACGATCATTCAAAGAGAGATCTTGTGTGAGAAATTAATTATCCAATTGATATCTTCAAATATAGTTGAAACGGTAGGAAAGTTTTACAAATCCAAAGGTTGCAAAAATTGAAATTTTCATATTCAATTATAATTAATTAGGGTTAATTGGTTAGGTCTTAAAAGAGAGTAATCACCTTAGAAAATCAAGGATTGACACATAATTGGATCAATAATCGTTAAGGGAGAAAAATAATGAAAGAATAAATCATATGCATTAATCCTTGATCATCCTTTAATAATTTTGGCAACTCATTTGATATTTTTTATTTGTTTGCTTTTATTTAATTGTTTTAATTTTCTGTTATTATTTCATTCAAATCATCTTTTATTACCTTAGACAAAGTTAGGTTCAATTCATTTTATCTAGTTCTAGGTGGGATAGATACTACAAGTTTACGATTGGTATACTTACAGATATTGAGAGTTTTATTATAGCTAAAACTTGCTCAATAGATGCTATGATTTAATCCTTTATTTAATGCAATTTGATTGATTCATACATTGAAATTTAATTATGCTTCTTTATTCCTAAATTATTATATTCAGGATATTAATTCAATGATTGATTTCACATTATTGAGATTAAGAAATCCTTTTATATGAAATGGTCTATCATAAATGGAGAGAGTTACATACAAACCTAAAGCTAGGTCGACATAGATCCTCTAGATTAGGGTCAAACCTAATTGAGAAATTAATGAATCAAGTAATGTGATCTTAGTTTTTTAACTAGAAAGTGGTTTCAATTAATCAACCATCGATTAGTTGTTAATAGTCTTAAGAAAGATATTAACATAAGATAGGAATTTCCATAGTCTAATGATTAATAATTGAATTACATGATAAAGGGTTAACACTTAGGTATTTGATATTGTTTAATCATTGTGTTATCTATATTCTGGTTCATTATTATGTTGAATTCTAGTTTAGTTTAGTTTTAAATTAAATCATCATCTTAATCTAAGGTTAGATAATAAAAAAATCCATTACTAGTACTTGTAATTTTCGTGGGATTCACCTATATTTATTAGTACTAGGTACAACTACACCATGCACTTGTGGTTTTAAAACATTAAAGTAATCACATCATCCTCCATATTGAGAATAATACGAGAGATATTTTTAATGAATTCATCAATGTTGTTTTTAAAGAAAGCATTATGATAAATGATTATTTGAATATATTTATATAATAATATTTAATGTGTTTTTTTGTTATTTAATATTTTATAATATTTTTGGTTCTTAATTCAATTCAAGTGTATTTGTAGGTGATAGTTGTCTTCTTTGAGAAAAGGGAGAAAAATTCAAAAGAAATCATAGCATAAAATAAAGATTTCAAGTGAGGACCTATAAGACTATGTACAGTGGTTGTGTAAGTTTCTGTAAACAAGTAGGGATTTGAAGAATATTGTTTTTGGTTGAGTGAACTTACATGCCCATGTATGTTGAAATACATGGTCCTGTATGTTGTCCTTGTAAGGCTTGGTGCCGTGTAAAATCATGAACTTAAGTGTTTTTTGAGATACACGGTTACCTACAAAACCATATAAGTGACCATATATATCCTAAAAACTCTAGTTTTTACTATAAAAGGATGTTATCGAAGGAAATAGAAGGGAGGCAAATTTAAGAGCATTTTTTAGTCATAAGAAACACAAAGGAGAGGCAATTCTGATTAGAGGATGATGAAAACACGAATATTACATGACAAGATTCGATAGATAGCATCATATAATCCAAATTGCAAGAAGATTCATTAAAGAAAAAGGGCAGATTTAGAATATGATTTCTTTTATTTTTATTTGTTCTTTTGAATATTTTTTATTTGTTTTATTTTCTATAAGTAAGAACTAAATTTGTTTAGTGCCTTGGTGAGATAAACTCTAAGTTGTGATAACAATATGATTTAATCTTTTCTTCAATGCAATTTTATTGACTAATTTATTGGGATCCAATTATGCATTATATTCTTGATCTAATTTATCTAAAATATTAGTTCTTTATCTAATTTCATATGATTAAGATTGAGAAATCATTTTGTGTAAATAGATTTACCATAAGTAGAAGGAGTTACATGCAAACCTAGAGATAAGTCGACATAAATCCTCTAGATTATGGTCAAACTTAATAGTGAAATTCACAAATCAATAATGCTATCTTAAGGCTTTTAACTAGAAAGAGATTTCACTTAATCAACTAAGGGGTTAGTTGTCAATAGTATTGAGAAAGATATTAACATAAGATAGAAAATTTCATGGTCAAATAATCCTCAATAATTTAATTGCATAATAAAGGGTAATATTTATTCTTGGGGGGATTCATCACCTAGGTGCTATTTACTTGATGTTGACTTCTGGCAGTATTTTCCTTTTTTGAATTAATTATTGTTTCAATCCTAGTTTATCTTAGTTAGTATAATTTTCAATTAAATCCACAATCAGATTTGGTGGTTGGATAATAGGAAAATGATAGATACTAAAACTTACAATCCTCGTGGGATCGACCCGAACTTGCCTATTCTAGCAATAATTACACCGTGCACTTATGGTTAAAATTGATAAATCTTTAATATCATAGAACACATCAATCACATTACCTTAAACTTGAGAGAAGTGAGCTACATTGTTGAAATTCCTAATTATGACTTCTCAGGTGTTCATTATATAAAGAATATATTTCATCTTGTTATATAAAAAGGTTCTTTGAAGTGCTAAGTTAAAGGCATAAACAAAAGGCACCTGGATGATTGCCTTGGTTTATAAAATTTTAATTGTAAGATGAATGACTTGCTTAGTAATTAAACACTCAAGGACCTCATTATTATTAGAATCAATAGAGGGAAGGAGAAAAATTAGAGTTGCTTTCTCTGATTTTACTCTTGGATTTCCTCCTAGTAACTATTTAAAGTCATCCCCTTTATCACTTGAGACATATTAATACTTGATTTAGAGCTCATCTCAATTAGAGTTAACTTAAAATTCCTTCATATTGGATGGAGTAGTATAATTCTTCAAGAGATGGATAGCCTGCTTTAAACTGGAATTCCTCACTAATAAATTATGTGATGATGTTTGAGTTTGAATCACCATTAGGTGCTCATTAGGATTGACAAGAAAGGAGTTTATGTCTTAGCTTCCAATCAAGGGAGACTCCTTAATTTATTTAAGGTTCATGAGCCTATGGTAATCCCCTCTTTCAAACCTTTAACTAGTTGTCACCCAGTTCTTATTAGAGAAGTGATCTAAAGGCAATCAAATTTAGCACTTATTGTAGAAATCTTTATGATTAATAAAAAGGAAATCGAATTAATGAAGTCCTTAATACATTGCATAGCATGAAGGAAATCATGATGAGATCATGATAATCAGATTTCTATCATGTGTAATTATGTTAGTGTATAAATTATCCCTAGTCATAGGATTAATGAGAGGGGGCATTATTATTTTGGATGGACTAGCACATGTTATACTCCTTGATTAGATCAAGCAATGGATCCTATAAGCTGTAAGCATGAGTTGTTTAGAGTTAAGATGTGGATGCTTGCTAAGAGTAATAAGTACATGAGATGACCTGCCATGAGACAATCATATGAATAATCTATTCTAGTGTCAGTGATAGTCTCATTATAGCAATGGTGCAAATATTCTTTGACTTGAGGTGCTCAAGGATATCTTGGATACTGATTTTGTACATTAACTTCGTTCCTTGTTACTTCTTAGTAGGAACGTCAATTTTGGCCCAACCTGTCCCATTTTTTAGCCCGAGTTGACCAAGAGGTTGGGTCAAGCACGGACCAGCCCATGGACCAACTGAAAAAACAAAAACGACGTCGCTTTGTGTTTTTTAAAAAATAAAGATGGGTAGGGCTGGCCTATGGCAGCATGGGCGAACCAAACCATGGGTCATCTGACCAAGGGTCAAGTCGGGCATATTCAAAGGTAATTGAGTAGCTAATAAAAGATTCATCACTCCTAATAGGAGGAGATGATACCCACGACCTCTTGTCAGGGTTATTATTCAGAAATCTTTGTCCAGAGTGGAAATGTCATGAAGATAGTCTTCAATGACATATCGAATTGAGTATGTGACGTAGTTAGTCTATTAGGAGTTCACACTTTAACCATACTCTGAACCAAGTGGGGTATAGAATGTTAAAAAGACGAATTGCACTAGAACATTGTCTATGGAAGGGTTTGTAGTCAAACCATTGACTTTATGGTCAATTGGGAGTCATGAAGTGTTGCTAGATACCGCTCATGACTTGCTTGAATTAAGTGTTATGGCCAACATAACTGGGAGCTTAATGGGTCACACGTATTAGAGATACGAAGAATGAGTAAAATGGTTTTGGATAGGGATCCAAGATATGAGAGATGCATGAATAAGCTAAAAGGTGTCATATTTTAGGGTCATTTGATTGTGAAACATGTGAATCTTACTTATTAGGTAAGATGACAAAATTACCCTTTAAGCCAGACGACAAAATTACCCTTTAAAGAAGGGGTGAATGTTTTCATGCTAAGTTAAGTAGGATTAAAAGTAACTTAATTCCCATTAATTCCCCATTGATGTTGGGGGTTAGAGGGAGGCCAAAGGGTGTCAAAGACACTCCATTTTTTGTGCAAAAGTTGTAAGCAAACAAAGTGTGTTTTTGTGGATTGTTCATCACCTTCTAAAATACTCTTTCAAAGAACACACCACAAAGTTAGATTTTTGTGTGTGTTCTAGCCATTCTTCCTAAGAGGTTTTAGGATTTGATCTTCATGTAGATATCATTAGAGACATCCTCTATGGTTTATGACAACCCAAAGAGGTGAAAACAATGAAGAACGAAGGAGACTATAAGGTACACATCTTAAGTTCATGTTTTGTTTTACTATATCTAATGGCACATGTTTGATTCTGTATTTTTTGGGTTTCGTTTTATTTTACACTGCATGTACTGATAGTTGATGCAAGTGATGCATGATCAAAACCTACAAGTGATATCAGAGCCATCTTGTGCCTATTAGATGTAGTTTCTATTACATGTGCAATACGATTGCATGGTTGTGACAACTGTGCGTCTCTTCTTAGAAAATTCGAAATTAAACTATGAATTTTTTTTCATGATTTTCTTTCACTAATATGCTCATGAGATCTTATTATATGGTTTTAGTGATTGAAAATTGATTTCAATGTCATTGAAATATTTATTGTCGAATTTCTAACAATATGCTGAAAAACTGTTTTCTGCTGAACATATGTTGTTGGTTGGTTAAACTGATAAGGTTTAACATGTTTTTCATGGAATTTGATTCTGGAAATTTTATTTAAACATATTTAGAATGTTTTTAATCCTCTATATTTTTTTTCCAGAATTAATTAAAATTTTTAATTAAATTTTTAGATAGTAAAGAAATATGGTCATTTTTGTTGAAATTGATGGAACTGTTTTGTTTGATAATTTTGTGGGTGTATGTTTCGGTTCCAGAACCTTTAAAATATTTTTATGTGAAAAATGTGTTATTTTGATGAATGAAGCATGCAAAATTTATTTTTCTCGAGTTAAGATTTCCAGAAAAAAAATTTAGATGTCAAATTTGTCATTTTTAGCATCTCAATGGTGTTTCGGTTATCTTGACAATTTTTTGCTAATTCCAAAATTATTTTGATGAACTTGAAACAACCTAGAGATGCATGGAATGATTAGTTGATGTTCTGAAAATTTTGGGAATTTTTGGAAATTAATTTTGAATTAATTTAAGTACAACATTATTTTTTAGTAAGACCAAAAATTGGTATGTGACAAAATTAAAATGTTTAATTTTGACATCAAATAATCAATTTTAAGGTGAATTAGTTTTGAATTAATTTCTAGAATTAAAAGTTTAATTTAATTTTATTAATATTAAATTCTAAATTGAAATGAAATACAATATTAAATTTAGCCAAGATAACACTTAGGAAGAAATTCAATTCAAAAATTGAATCATCCTCCAAAATTTAAGATCCATATCTTGTCATAACTAAATTTGATGTGTTTAATATTATACATTAGAGGATGCATGTTAGGAGTATATGTGGGCTTGCATGATGGATGGTTATGGACTTAAGCCTAATATGGTGTCCATATCATGCCATATAGTTATAGTAGCTATATATATGTCTCTGTGTGTGTGTGTGTGTGTGTATGTGTGATATATACAAGACCTTCCTAGTTAGATGAGACGTAAGTATAAATCCCTCACTTAGAATTTTAATAATAACGCCTTCCATTAATATGGTGAGAACCAGAGTTCTTTTAGGGTTAGGTTTGTTGATATCTTCAATCCATAGAAATATGATTTCCAAATTAATGGGTCAGTTTTAACTAGAAGCATTTATTTATTGGGTAAACCCAAGGTCAACGTGGTCAAAGGCAAAGCTGGATAGTGTACATGCGATGTACTTGCATCAAGAGTCGATAACCCATTGTGTGTGCACACATCAACAGTTGATAGCACTAGATTCGATAGTTGCATTATAAATGCAATTGGTATGATCGATACCTACTGATTGACATAGGGTGGCTTGTTGGGCAAACCTAAGGTCATTCTTAGAGATATTGGATATCGACCCACTAAGAGAAACCTAAGGTCATTCCTAGAGATATTAGATATCGACCCACTAAGAGAACTTCTATATGAGTTCTCTCAGATTCATATTGAGGGTTATGGATTCACAAGAAAATAGTGGGAGCCATACTGCATGTTATTAGAGTCCTAATTGACATGTATTTACTTACATTATAACACCATTTCTCTCTTTGACATTAGGTTGCAAGTATCGGCACCAAGACCACTAGTGTGAACCTACACTCACTTATGGAAGCCAATAAGTTAACTAGACCCAACTTCCTTGATTGGCTTAGGAACCTGAGGATAGTTCTCATGTCAGAAAAGCTAGGCTACGATCACTTCCTAATCCCCTTACTGCTGATGCTTCTAATAGTGATTAAAATGCATATAGAAGGCATCCCGATGATAGTGAGATGGCTAGCTGCATAACGCTGGCCACTATGTCACTCAAATTGCAAAAGCAACATGAGGCTATAGATGCTTATACCATAGTCTATCATCTGAGGGATTTGTTTGATGAGCAACTAGGTCAGAAAGGTTTAAGACTTTGAGGTTGCTCTTCCGCTCCAAGATGGTTGAGGGGATTTCTCTAATGCAATATGCACTAAAGATGAATGGATATATTGAAAGGTTGGCCTCCTTGGGTTTCCTGATGGATTATGAATTAAGTATAGACTTGATTCTAACTAGTTTGACTGATAATATTCACAATATGTGCTTAACTATAGGATGAACCAGATATCCCCCATGATTCCTTAATTTATCAACTTGCTCAAAACAGTTGAGCCATTTGTCAAGAAGGACAGTAAGGCTGTGATGATGGTGGACTCTTCTTGTTTGAGGGGGAAGAAACAAAAGAAGAAGAAGTCCATAAGGCCTAAGGGAGGTGTGGTTAAGAAGAAAGCTAAGGACACTGTCCTCAAGGGAACATGCTTCCACTATAGTAAAGATGGTAATTGGAAGAGTAACTGTAAGGCTTATCTGGAGTCACTGAAGCAGAAGAAGGCATCAGATGCCCCATCAACTTCAAGTATGTTTGTTATTGATATTAATACTATTTCTAATAATAACATATGGGTATTGGATACTGTTGATAGTAAAACCTATCTACTTATTTTATGCAAGTGAACGGGTTATAACTTGTAGTTAAAAAGAGCGGATATCGATCCCATAAAGATTGATTCTCAAACACCACTTAATTTAGACAAAACTTTGTTTAAGAAATGAAATTGTTTAATGAAAATAATCTAAAAAATTAAATTAAAATTAAAATACTAGCACAAAGAAATAGACAATACCAATATGCAAAAAAATCGGAACTCAATAATCTAAAGACTAAAGATTCCTTTTATCCCTATTTTGTCCCCCTCCTATTTTATTAATTGAATTGTGTCTCACCTAATATTTTCAAATTTATTAATTACCTTCTCTCAAGGTGTAACTAATAGTCCCAAATCGAATTAAAAGGAATCAATTGGACGATCTCTCAACCTACCTAATGACTCTACCGATTCAACTAGTTATTAAACTATCCTATGGGTGATCAATTGACTTCACTGAGATCTCTCTTCTAACTAATCAATTGACGTGATGATTGTAAGTTTATAGGTCATCAACTCTCGTTGTACAATCCTACACAATTAATCTCACTTACTTTCTTAATTTATTGCAAGATAATAAATAAAATCACCAATCACTAAAGACAACTTCATTCAATTAAATAAAATAGGAGTTCTAACAAAATAGTTTAAAAGCAATCCCTAAAACTAAATCAGCCTAACATGGTCTCCATAACACCATCAACATTGGAATAAACCATTTTACAAAGAATGGATGAAAGAAAAACACAAAAAATTGGATAAAAGGAACTTCTCTTCTTTGCCAAAATCTAGAATTTTGGATATTGATGTGTTATTTTCCCCAATCCTGATGATGATCCTTGACTTCAATCCTTCCTCAAGGCTCTAAACATGTGTTCTTCACTCAAGGATGGTATTTCTACAGAAGGATTTTGTCTCTCCTTAAATATGGAGGCTTAATTCTCCTTTTATAGTCCAAAAAACCTAAGTTTAATGAAGCCCCGCATATTGTCTCGGATTGTAATTCCCACAATCGTGGGAATTGGCATGATTCCCACAATCGTGGGAATTGGAAACAGATGAACTCCTCTTTTCTTTTCCTCTTTGATCTCTAGCTCAATCTCCAAGTTGTTTCATCTTCCTTGCTAAATAAAAATAGTCAATTCTTACCCTAAATTAACATCAAACATAAAAGAAAAACAATGGAAATTAAACTAAACGAAAATATACAAAATGAATCCTAAACTACAACAATAATCAACAATTATGCAAGAAAAAACATGGCAATTACCTAGAAAAACATATACTAATGCACAACTATCAGATACTGTTTATGGCTCACACATATGTACTGATATGTAGGATCTCACGAATAGTAAACAACTAAACAAGGGAGAGTTGAACTTGCTCATGGGCAATGGAGCAAGAGTTGTTGCATTAGCCATAGGAACTTATGTATTGACACTCCCTAATGGGCTTGTAATAGAATTGGATGATTGTTTTATGTACCTATATTGACTAAGAATATTATTTCAGTTTTTAGTCTTTATAAAGCTGGTTTCTATTTAAATTTTAGTAATAATGATTGTTCTATTAGTTTGAATGAAATGCTTTATGCTATGGGTATATTATGTAATGGAATATACATATTAGATATGTCTAATCCAGTTTTAAATGTCAATGACAATAAAAGACAATAACAAGATAATATGAAATCATCATACTTATGGCATTGTTGCCTTGGCCATATAAGTGGGAGATGCATGACTAAACTACACAAGTGTGGTAGTTTAGGGTCATTTGATTATGAATCATATGACATATGTGAATTTTAATGATTAGGCAATATGATAAAGTTATCCTTTGAGGGAAAGGGTTAACAAACAATTAGGCTATTGGACTTAATACATTCAAATGTATATGGTCTAATGTCCATACATGCCAAAGGTGGTTTTATATACTTTATTACCTTTATCGATGATTATTCACGATATGGGCATGTATATCTTATGAGATGAAAATTTGCGGCCTTTGAAAAGTTCAAAGAATTCATAAATGAAGTAGAGAAATAGCTAGGTAGAAGTATTAAAACACTTCAATTAGATCGAGGTGGTGAATATTTAAGACAAGAGTTTCTAAATTATCTCAAAGATAATGGGATAGTATCCCATTGAACTCCACCTTACACGTCGCAACACAATAGTGTGGACAAAAGGAGAAACTGAACCTTGTTGGACATGGTGAGGTCAATGATGGGCTTAGTAAAATCCTTTTAAGGATATGCCCTCCACACTATTGTTTATGTGTTAAACAGAGTCCTTTCAAAGTTAGTTGATGTTACTCCATATGATATGTGGACTACCAAGAAACCCTATCTTTCTCATATGAAAGTTTGGAGTTGTCCAGATTATGTAAAGCGGATTTAGTCAAATAAGCTAGAAACTAAATCTGACAAGTGTCTGTTTGTAGGATATCCTTAAAAAACAATAAGATGTTAGTTTTACAATGTTTTGGAACAAAAGGTGTTTGTTTCAAAGAATGCTATTTGTTTTAAAGCATGCTATCTTTTTACAGAAATAGTTTCTTCTAAAAGAAGACAGTGGGATCAAAATTGAACTTGTGGAAGCTCAAGATGCTCAAACAGATGCATATCAACTACCTACACCAGAGACTATTGTTCATAATGAAGAAACAATAGTTCAACCTTTTGACACACAAGAAGTTCGTAGGTTAAGTAGGATACGTCATGTTCTAGAGAGATATGGATTTCTCATAAGTGAACATAATGACGTATTGCTCATAGAAGACAATGAGCCTACTACCTATAAAGAAGTTCTGAAGAGTTCAGAATTTGACAAATGGCTTCAAGCTATGAAATTCGAAATGGATTCCATGTATGAAAACCAAGTATGGACTTTGGTTGACCCACCTGAATGGATAAAACCCATAGTATGCAAATGGGTTTTCAAGAAGAAAATTGACATGGAGGGTAATGTAGTTACCTATAAAGCTAGGCTTGTAGTTAAAGGTTATCATCAAAGACAAGGACTTGATTATGACGAAACATTTAGCCCAGTAGCCATACTTAAATCCATTAAGATAGTCTTGGCTATTAATGGTCATTATGATTATGAGATATGGAAAATGAATGTGAAAACACCTTTCCTGAATGGAAACCTAAACGAGGATGTGTACATGACATAACCTGATGGTTTCATATCCAAAGATGGAGAAAAGTTATGTAAGCTTCAAAAATCCATTTATGGATTGAAGTAGGCATCTAGGAGTTGGAATATCCAATTTGATAAGATAATCAAAGAGAATTTGATTTCTCACAAAATCTGGATGAACCTATGTGTATAAGAAGGTTAGTGGGAGTACAATTGTATTCCTTATATTTTATGTAGATGACATACTACTAATAGGAAATGATGTCTCAGCTTTACAATCAATCAAGATTTGGTTATCCAATAATTTATCCATGAAAGACTTTGGAGAGGCAACTTATATTTGAGGGAAAGAATCTATAGAGATAGATCTAAGAAGTTGCTTGATTTTTCTTAGTCTACATAAATAGACAAGATGCTAAAGAGGTTTAGCGTGGAATAGTCCAAGAGAGGTCATCTTCCCATGACGCATGGCTTACACTCTCGAAATCTATGTGTCCAAAGACACAAGATAAGTACTTGCATGAATTTGATACCTTATGCTTCGGCTATAAGATTAATCATGTATGCTATATTATGTACGAGACCCGTGCTCTAAATGTTATGAGCAGATTGGGTGGTTATCAAAAATATCCTTAAGTACTTGAGAAGAACTAGGGATGTATTCTGGGTATACGGAGAATGATATCTTATTATGAGCGAGTATACAGATGCCAATTTCCAATCTGATAGGGATGACTCCAGATCTCAATCAGGGTACATTTTTACACTGAATGGTGGAGCAGTCAGTTATAAGAGTTCCAAACAAGAGACAACTATAGATTCAACAACCGAAGCAGAGTACATTGCTGCTTCAGAGGCAGCAAAGGAAGCAGTTTGGATCAAGAAGTTCATCATGGAACTTGGAGTGGTTACTAGCACTATTGATCCAATACAATTAACGCAAGAAAAGGAACGAAGGTCTCATTAGGAATCCAAACATGCACTCAAGAGTTACCATTTTATTAGAGAAATCATTGGTATAAATGATAAGATAGAGAGAGTGCCCACTGATTAGAATATTACTGATCCTTTGACTAAGCCGATTCCCAAAAAAGGATATGATTCTCATGTACTTGCCTATGGTATTAGATACAAAGGCGATTGGCTTTAGAGCAAGTGAGAGATTGTTAAAGAAGTGTTCTAAAGGCAATTACCTTTAGTACTTATTGTACAAATCTTTATGATTAATAAATAGGCATTTTTGTTAATTTGATGTTCATGTTCTTTATGAATTGATAGTGATCTTAAATTGAATTAATGAAGTCCTTGATATATTACATAGCATGAAGGAAGTCATAATGAGATCATGATAATAAGATTCTTGTCATGTGTAATTATGTTAGTGTCTAAATTATCCCTAGTTATAGGATTAATGAGATGGGACATTATTAATCTGGACATACTAGCACATGTTATACTCCTTGATTAGATCAAGCAGTGGATCTCATAAGCTGTAAGAATGAGTTATTTAGAGTTAACATGTGGATGCTTACTAAGAGTAGTAATTACATTGGATGACTTGCCATGAGACAATCATATGGATAATCTATTCTAGTCTCGGCGATAGTCTCATTATAGCAATGGTGCAAATATCCTTAGACTTGAGATGCTCAAGGATATCTTGGATACTGATCTTGTACTTTGACTATGTTCCTCGTTGTCTTTCAGAGATTGCTCATAGGGTGGTGATTGGGTACAACTTAAGGTATTCGAAGGTAATTGAGTAGCCAAGAAAGGATTCACCAGTCCTGAAGGAGGAGATGATACCCATGGCCTCTTGTCGGGGTTATTACTCAGGAATCTTTATCCAAAGTGGAAATGTCGTAAAGATAGTCTTCGGTAACATATCCAATTAAGTAATGAGCCTTAGGGATAAAAACTAACATCACTTAGGCTAGATGTTACGTAGTCAGTCTAGTGGAAGTTGACACTTTAACCATACTTTGAACTAAATAGGGTATAAAATGGTGAAAGGATGAATTGCATGGGAAAATTGTTTACGGAAGGGTTCGTAATCAAACTACTAACTTTCTAATCAATTGAGGGTCATGATGTGTTACTAGATACCATTCATGACTTGCTTAAATTAAGTGTTAATTCAAGTGATCAACATAATTGGGAACCTAATGGGTATTGGAGGTGTGAAGAATAAGTAAAATGGTTTTGGATGGGGATCCAAGATATGAGAGATACATGACTCAGCTACAAAAGTGTGGTAGTTTAGGGTCATTTGATTGTGAATCATATGACACATGTGAATGTTGCTTATTAGGTAAGATGACAAAATTACCCTTTAATAAGCAAGATGAAAAAATTATCCTTTAAAGAAGGGGTGAATGTTTTCATGCTAAATTGAGTAGGATTAAAAGCCACTTAATTCCTACTAACTCTCCATTGATGTTAGGGGTTAGAGGGAGGCCAAACAGTGTCAAAGACACTCCATTTTTGTGTAAAAGCTGTAAGAAAACAAAGTGTCTTTTTGTGAACTGTTCACTATCTTCTAAAATACTCTCTCAAACAACACACCATAAAGCTAACAATTTGTGTGTGTTCTAGTCCTTCTTCCTAAGAGGTCCCCTTTTGGTCGTTGCGATTTACGAAAATCCAAAGAGGTGAATCCAACAAAGAATGAAGGAGATTGTAAGGTACATATCTTAAGTTCATGTTTTGTTTTACTACATCTAATGGCATATGTTTGATTCTGTATTTTATAGGTTTCGTTTTATTTTCCACTGCGTATTCTGATGGTTGATGCATGTGATTCATGATTAAAACCCAACACTTCTCCTTTGCTATAGAAAACTAGGCCTCTATTGATAGGAAACTAATGCATTATATTGAATAAGTTCATCATTGCTCCCTAACCTCTTTAATGGAATAACTTCTAAAATTTCCTTTTGCAGATTAATGATGTCAAATTCTAGCATAACTAACTACCTTCATTTCTATAGTTGTTTGATCCATACATATTTGCTTGTCATAAAGCTTGCAAGGTAGCTCAATCCTTCTACTTTCTAATACCGTACAGATATATTATGGATGTTAATCCATAAAGGAATTTAAGAGAGTTTCATATCCTTAAGGTGAGTTCCATGCTTCTATTTTTATAAAAGGAGAGGCTGATTATTAAAGAGCCAAGGACTTATTACTCTCTTATAATTGATGTTGGAATCTAATCTGAAGAGAAAAAGAACATCTTTATTAACCATAACTTCATCTCTAAATAACTTTAAATGATCAGTGGCTTAGGAATTGATGAGAGGAAAATCATATGTCTTATTTAGGAAATAACTATCCAAAGTGTTCTCGCATTTAATTCCCTTTGCTTTGAGAATCTGGAGAGGAGGAGCTATAATGAACTTGTCAACTTCGATTTTATGGGGTAGTAACGAAGGAAGGGAAAAGACTCACTATCATCTAAAACTTGGTGTCGTGAAATAGGCCTTAAATAGAGTATGAAGGATAGGTAAGAGATATCTTGAGCTTTGTTTGGTTGAGGGGTTGAGGATGGAATGGAATGGAAAGTAACACACTTCCATCATTTGGAAGGAAGTTTTATAATGGAATGGAATGGAATGGGATGGAAGCGGAGGGTTTCATGTTACGTTCCATTCCATCCTAAACAGTGA
>JAOQMS010000004.1:18105455-18119344 GCA_027563885.1 Erythroxylum longipes | reverse complement strand
TGAAACTAACTCCATTAATTCTATCTTTACAATCCAACTATCTCCAAATCTTCATTTGATTTCTTCTCTTCTTTTTCTTATTTTCCATAAATAAATAAATTCCAAATTCACAATTTTCCCCAAATCACAACTCAGTCTAAAAATACCCGGAATTATTCATGAATGCATGTACAATTATTTTCAAGTGCAAAACCTTCACTATTCACATGTATTTGTATGTCATATTATGCATGAGCATGAGAAATGCATTTCTAAGCTCTCATTTGTCACTTATGTTTACTATTCTAACCTTCCAAAGGTAATTGGATGTTACATTTGTGCCACTTATATTTATCTACGCATTTAATAAATTCATCGAAATAGTTCACACACTTCTATTATTATTATTATTTGACTTTCATCAAAATAAATAAAAGAAGTAAAGTCTTCTTGACTTAACGTAGGAGAGGTCAAACCAACTTCGATGCTGATTCAACTTACAGATTTGTGGAAGACGTATTAGTAAAAGTGGACAAATTTACAATTCCTATTGATTTTGTTGTGTTAGATTTTGAAGCTAATAAGAATTGTCCATTGATTCTGGGTAGACCCTTTATGAATACTAGTAGGGCATTAGTTGATATGTATGAAGGGAAACTTATGTTGAGAATTGGTGATGAACAGGTTGAGTTTAACATGAACAATCTTTGAAGAAACTGATGGACGAAAATGTGTGTATGAAAATTGATGTGGTAGATGAGTGTGTGAAGGAGATTAATGAAGTCAATGAGCTGAATGAAGTAAACACAGATGAAAGTGCAACGGAAGAGGATGTATGTAAGGAAGTGGAGTTTGAAAGATTAGATAAAGCTAGTGGACCTACACCACCTTCTATCGTTAAACCTCCCACTCTAGAGCTTAAACCATTACCTACCCATTTGTGATATACCTTCTTAGGAAAGAACCACACCTTACCCATCATTATCTCCAATGAATTAAACTGTGAGTAAGAAGAGAAAGTGGGGGAGACTATTAGGAAAAGGATGAGAGTTGTAGGGTGGCAAATTTTTGATAGTCAAAGGATTATCCCTAATGTGGTGATGCTTAGGATTAACCTAGAAGAAGGTTGTAGAACTGTGAGAGAAAGACAGTGAAGGTTAAATCCGAATATGCAAGAAGTTGTAAAGAAGGAAGTGGTGAAACTTCTAGATGTAGAAATAATTTACCCCATTTCGGATAGTGAGAGGGTGAGCCCAGTACAGTGTGTGCCAAAGGAAGGTGACATGACAATAATAGATAATGAAGAAGGGGAAAAGGTTTTCACTAGGACTGTCATAGGGTGGCGAGTGTGCATTGACTATAAAAAGTTAAATTTGGCCACCAAAAAGGATCATTTTCCTTTACCTTTTCTGGACCAAATGATTGAGAGAGTGGCTGGTCATTCTTTTTATTGCTTTCTAGATGTATATTCAGGGTATAATCAAATATTTATATATCCGAAAGATCAAGAGAAGACCAATTTTACATGTCTATATAAAACTTTTTCATATTGAAGGATGCCTTTCGGTTTATATAATGCACCCACTACATTTCAAAGGTGTATGATGGCCATATTCACAGACGTGAATGAAAACTTTATGGAGTTATTTATGGAAGATTTTTCTATTTTTGGAGAGTCTTTTGATCATTGCCTACTGAACTTAGATAAAGTGCTTAGGAAAAATGTCATTTCATGGTCTAAGAGGGAATCATATTACGCCATAAGATTTCATATAAAGGGATTGAAGCGGATCAAGCTAAGACAGAAGTAATTGAAAAGTTACAACCTCCCTCCAACATCAAGGGTGTCCGAGCCTTTCTTGGTCATGCAGGGTTTTACAGATGGTTCATTAAAGATTTTTCCCTTAACGTAAAACCTTTGACTCATCTATTGGTAAAAGATGTGCCTTTTATTTTTGATGACAACTGTTTAAATTCTTTTAACAGGTTGAAGAAGGCACTCATAACAACACCAATTTTAACATCGTCAGATTGTTCTCTCCCATTTGAGATTATGTGTGATGCAAGAGACTATGTTGTTCGGTGTGTACTAGGTCAACGAAAGGAGAAGAGGTTGCATGCTATCTATTACGCAATTAAGACATTGGCAGGAGCACAATTGAATTATACGACTACTGAAAAAGAACTACTTACGGTGGTATTTGCTTGTGAAAAAATTCGTTCTTATTTTTTACATTCACAAGTTATTGTGTTTACAAACCATGCAGCATTACGTTACCTTTTCACTAAGAAGGATGCCAAGGTTAGGCTTATTCGATGGGTACTCCTGCTCCAAGAGTTCAATATTGAAATTAAAGACAAGAAAGGAACAGAAAATGTCGTAGCGGATCACTTATCAAGTCTTGAAGTCGGACATCATAAAGAAGAAGAGGAAATTAAGGAAAGCTTTCCTAATGAGACTTTGATGATGGTAGATAACCCTTTCCTTCCCTGGTTTGTAGATATTGCAAATTACATCTCAAGCGGTATTCTTCCATCCAATTTATCATATTAACAAAGGAAGCGTTTCTTATTTCAGTGCGCTCATTATATTTGGGATGAACCTATACTCTATAAGATCTATGCTGACAGTTTAATTCACAGGTGTGTACCTGAAGATGAAATGCCTGAGATCTTTTGTCATAGCTCATCATATGTAGGGCATTATGAAGCTAACAAGACTGCTACATGGATTTTAGAGTGTGGATTTCATTGGCCAACTCTGTTTAGGGATGCTTGAGATTTTATGCTCAAGTGCGATAGATGTCAAAGAGTTGGTAACATATCAAAATGAGATGAAATGCCGCTTTTAAATATCATAGAGATGGAGATATTTGATGTAGGGGGTCTAGAGTTTATGGGACCATTCCCACCCTCTGAAGGCAATACCTATATCTTGGTTGGAGTTGATTATGTTTCTATATGGGTCGAAGTGTTTGCTACTCCAACCAACGATAGCAAGGTGGTTTAGCTATTCATTAAGAAGATTTTTACTAGATTTGGGGTGCCTAGAGCAATCATAAGTGATGGGGGAAGTCACTTTAACAACAAATCATTTGAGAACCTTCTAAAAAGATACAACATTTATCATAGAGTGGCTATCCCGTACCATCCCAAACTAGTGGTCAAGTGGAGGTGGTGAATAGAGAGCTAAAAAAGATTTTGGAGAAGACAGTTAACATTTCAAGAAAAGATTGGTCAACAAAACTAGAGAATGCGCTGTGGGCTTACAAAACATCTTTCAAGACCCCCATAGGCACAATACCAAGGCATGTCATTTACCATTGGAATTGGAGCATAAAGCATATTGGGCAATCCAGAAATTGAACATGGATTGGAATCTAGCAGGAGAAAAGAGGTTGTTACACCTCGACGAGTTGGAAAGGTTGAGATATGATGCTTATGAAAATGCCAAGATATATAAAGAAAGGGCTAAGAATTGGCATGATGGCCATATCAAGAAGAAGGAATTTAAGAGTGGGGATTTAGTACTTTTGTTTAACTCAAGACTTTGACTATTTCCTGAAAAACTCAAGTTAAGATGGAGTGAGCCTTTTAAAATTCTTCAAGTGTTTCCCTATGGAGCTGTGGAGTTGGAAAATGATAATGGGAAATATTCAAGGTCAATGGGCATCGCTGTAATCCATATTATGGAGGGACATATCCATAAGCAAGGGAAGTTATCTCTCTCCTATCTTAAACTTTTTCATGAGTATATGTTGAATGGTTAGGCTAATGACCTTAACTTAGCATGTTTCATCTCTTGTGTTGTTATTTGTCTAGTTTTTGTTTGATTTCTTTGGTTTGATTATTTCCAAATTAAGATTGATTGATGTTCATGTTGATTTTGTTTAAATTTTAATTTGTTTTCTTTTCAAATTTCTTGTTGATGATATAATCTTGATGTGTTTGTAGGCTTTGGGATCATGGAGAATTCATGTAGGTTTGGACGAAGGTTTGAATTGTGAGGATCACCTATTCCCACGTTCATGGAAGTTATGGTGATTCCCATGAACGTGAGAAATCTCTCAAGAAAGTTTCTAGAGAGAAAACCCACGTCTGTGGGAATTGTGGTGATTCCTACAAACGTGGGAATACTCTCTAGAAAGAGAAAAAATCTATGTGGGTTTTCTCTCCACAAAAAATCCTTTTTCTTTTTTTCATACAAGGAAGAACTATGAATCAAAACTATAAATATATATATATATATATGAAAAAAAAGAAAGAAAAAGGAAGAACAAGTGAGTAGCATCAATAAGTGCAGAATATTGGTTATATTTGTATGTCTTGAAGTTATGTTTTGTTATCCTGTTTTATATGCTTTTTACTCTACTTATGCTTATGCTTCACCCTCTTCCCTTTCTTTTGACCCACTTTAATCCTTACCACATTACAACCTTAAACAAGCCCTTTTGATCTATTTATCCATGCAATCATTGTAGAGGAGAATTGGTGTATTAGCAAGCCTATGGTAGTGTAGTTTCCTATAGGAAGTTTGAGCAAAACACTGACCCTTAAACACTTGAGAGAAATGAGTGAAAGCTGTGAGGAAAGTTCATTTGTGCACCTTTACTTATCTTTGAGTGATTGTGCCAATTATGAGTTTGCTTATGTACATCAATGAGAAAGTAATCATGATATGTGCATTAATTTGATATTTGAGTTGGCTTGAACTTGTGGGATTGTATGTGTTGATCTATGTGAAAATCAAGTGGTCGAATTGATTGGTTGTATTTATTTTGCTTGAGGACAAGCAAAGATTCAAGTGTGGGGATGTTGATAAGTGCGCATTATGATATATTTTTATAGGCAATTGACATGTGTTTTCTAACATAATTGTTGATTATTATTCTAGTTTAGGATTCATTTTGTAAGTTTTTGTTAAGTTTGATTTTCATTGTTGTTCTTGTGTGTTTGATGTTAACTGAGGACAAGAATTGACTATATTTATGTAGGAAGAAGGAAGGAGCAACTTGGGGGGTGAACTAAAGATCAAAGAGAATAAGAAATAAGAAGCGGATCTGTGAAAAATTCCCACATTCGTAGGAATCATGCAAATTCCCACAATGTGGGAATTACAAAGAAATGAGGAGTACATCTATGACAAATTCCCACGCTCGTGGGAATCATGTCAATTCCCACAAGTGTGAGAATTACAATCCGAGACAATCTACGAGGCTTCATTAAACTTAGGGTTTTTGGACTATAAAAGGAGAATTAAACCTCCATCTTCAAGGGAGACAACACCCACCTATAGAAACACCTTCCTTGAGTGAATAACTCATGTTTGGAGCATTAAGGAGGCATTGAAGACAAGGATCATCATCAAGATTGGGAAAAATAGCACATTAATACCAAAATTCAAGATTTTGGCAAAGAAAAGGAGTCTTTCTATTCAATTTTCTATTATTTTAATATCTTCTATTCTTTGTCAAAATGGATTATTTGAATGTTGATGATGTTATGGAGACCATGTTAGGCTAATTTTATTTTAGGGATTACTTTTGGAACTATTATGTTGAACTCCTATTTTATTAAATTGAATGCAATTGTCTTTGTTGATTATTGTTTTTAATTGTCATCTTGCAACAAATCGAGAGAGTGAGTGAGATGAAATTCAAGTAGGATTGTACAACGAGAGTTAGTGACCTATGGACTAGCAATCATCACGTTAATTAAATAGTTAGAAGAGAGATCTCAACTAGTCAATTGATCACCCATAAGATAGTTTGATAATTAATTGATCAGTAGAGTCATTGGGTAGGTTGAGAGATCGTGCAATTGATTCCCGTTAATTCGATTAAGGATAAATAGTTACACCTTGAGAGAGGGTAATTAGTACATTCAAAAATCCAGGGTGAGTCATAATTGAATCGATAAAATAGGAGGGAGATAAAATAGGGAAAAAAGTACTCTATAGTATTTAGATTCTTGAATTCAGATTTTCTGCAATTTCGGTATTGTCTATTATTTACATTAGTCTTTTAATTTTAATTTAATTTTCCAGATTATTTGCATTTCATAATTTAGTTTCTTAAACAAAGTTGTGTTTAAATTAAGTGGTGTCTAGGCATCAATCCCTGTGGGATTGATATCCACTCTTTTTACTACAAGTTGCAACCCGTTCACTTGCGATTTTTGAGCATAAAACAAGTAGATAGGTTTTACCATCAACAATAACCTCCAGGGCTCGAAATAGTAAATAGGTCTTTAAAGAAAAATATGATAAAGGTTTATGACTCAACTTGGTTATTCCTAAAGGATAATTTTATAGGTATGGTAATTATCAATGAAATAGGCTAAGCAAGTTAGTGAATCTAAGTACCTTCATGATGCCAATGCTTCTAATTTAACAAATATAGTCTCAATATGCATAATAAAAGCAAGTTTTAGAATTATCCTACTATATATGATATCAGACATATGAAATAATACAAGAGCTTTAAAACTTTTGAAAATTTTGATCTTAGGTTTAAAAGTTTGAGCTCACAAGAAAACAAGTATTATATATGTAAATAATATGCAATTTCATTCAACTTGAATATTTCAATGATTAATAAAAATATAACTTAGAAAACTAATTTTATTCTAACCATCATCCTTTTACACACAAATTCAAATCAATATTCAACAAGGAAATATAGTATTCATGGATAGATTTCAACCAATTCAAGATATCAGTTCATAAAATATTATAACCAATATTAAAATAAGCTTAAATAAATCAATAAAATCATTAACCCCTTTCCTATACTTAAAGTTGCACATTGTCCCTAATGTACACAATACAAGCATATATAAAAGTGAGAGGGTTTTTTGGTACTTTTCTTATTATGACGATTTCTAATTTGGATCCATCCAACATGAGACTAACATCATTGCAAAATATAAAAGAAAAAGATAAAAAGAAATAAAATAACATAACATAACATAAAATAAAATCATATACTAACACGAAAGCAAACAAAGGATAATATCAAAATTGAAATAAAATTAAAACTAACTTATGAGTTGCCTCTCATGCAACGCTTCTTTAGTGTCGATATCTTGACATAACCTGCAAGTTTCTACCATTCAGGGTTTATGATCAATGGCTTGCTTCCACCCTTTCTCCACAAAGCGGTTTCATAGCTTGTAAACAAGCCACATGTTGTAGGATAATCAAAAGAACATAATGTATTAAGTTAGTAAAACCAATTAACTACAGTAATGCCCTTTTCAATGACAAAATATTAATAAAATAAGGGATAATGAAATTCCCTAAATCGTTACATTTTTTTCTTCAAGAAAGTGGAACCCTCTGTACTTAAGGTTACTACCAACACCTCACTAGTATTTTCCTTACTTGATTCCTTTGCTAGTTCTTCCTCAACCTTCTCTGTCCACTCATTCTTCTCATTAGATAAAGTTTTCTGGCTTATCTTCTTCAATTATCTCATGCCACTCCTTGACTTCCTCTTTTTGGATGGAGACTTCTTCTTCTTTTATGCCTACTGCCTCTATCATATCTTCGTCCTCCTCTACTATAGCAGCACTTACTTCCTCATTTTCTTATAATTCTTTTTTAACTATGAAGCCAAACTTCATCATTTATTCACTCTGAAGCATTAATAAGCTCAAATAATATTATGTGTTATGCTTAATAAATTTAGGCAGAAACTCTTTCTTCAAATTCGCGTCGGCTAGCTTTAAGTTTTACATGGTATTCCATTATGTTATTTGAAATGTTTCCCTTTTCTTCGTCTTCTTTTTCAGGAAACTCTTCTTGGAATATCCCTCCATTCATGAAACCACACTTTGTCTTTTCTTTTCTTTCGAATTCTCATAGTTCAGCTTTCATTTCATCAAGGATTTTTATTAATTTATCTCTAAGACTTGCTTCCTCTTCTTCAAAAAGTTCGTTTTAACTCTTAAGGGTGATTTCCATTTCATTTTCTTCAAGATCTATTTCAATAGTACTAGGCACATTCCCTTTGGATCACTTTAGATAATATGTCCAACAATTGGTCCATTCAATTCACCAAATTTTGTATACGAGCCTCTGTTTCTTGATGCTTCATGATTGATTCTTGAATGAAATTGACCATCATATCTTCCAGAGTTGGCTTGTTAACTGGGAGTGCTTTGTTCCATAAATATCTAGCTAAAACATAATCATTCCATCCAGAATGAAAGCATTTTGAGCAGGGTTAATAATGATTCCCATGGTTCTCTTTAATTTATTAGCTAGTACCTTAGTGATTATCTTGTACAGGACATTATAGTAGGCTATTTGTATAAAATCTTCCAATTTAATTGCATTAATCTGCTTTAGGATTAGACTCACGTAATTATTGCTTCATTCTTTCAAAATTTTCCCTTTTTGAAACGACTCCTTCACTGCCTCTGTTACTTCATTGAAGATTTCACTCCTGTACTGTTTTAATATTTTCTTAATTCCCTTTAAGATAGCTTTTGGAATTTCCTACACGTCTGTTTCTCCCCCATATTACTTGCTAAAGAATTCAAAGGTGTGTTCTTTCATTTTCTCCTATTCCAAAATTTCCTATCCTTTATCATCTTTCAGTTGTTTGGTGTTGTTTTTATTCCTTCTGGCTATGATGGAATTTAAGTAAAACTTGGAACATCTATCTCCATCTTTCAGCCATAGCATTCAGGATTTTTATCTGAGGTGGCCATGGTTGTTTTCCATTATTGTGTTATAACTCTGTATCAATTCAGCATCCGCCATTCTTAATGTGTGGTTTTCAAGATTGAGTAGAATTTTTCTTTAGCATTCTTGCAGTCTTCCAAATGCTTTACTTTGCTCATCATACCCATTCATGCTTCTCTCCCTACTAATAAACTTTAGTTTGTTCCTTATTACCTTTAATTTCATACTCAGTAGGAATTCTTTTATACCAACTATCCTCAGTTGCATCTCTTCTTTTAAATCTAATTGGAACTTTGGATTTTCCATTAGATTGTTAAATATTCTGAAAGGTATTTTCCTTTTCTCCTCAGTATATTTCAACTCTAATACTACTAAACTGTGATATGAAGTTATGGTTTCCTCAAATTTCGTTGAGCTATTAGAGAATCCCCCATAATTGTCCAGTTTTTTTGATACATTTGCTAGTCCTGATTAAATCTTCCCATAAATACTTTCTTTTAAACTCATAGTTTGCAGCATAAAAAATTATGATTGTAATTAGGTTACCTACTTCCTTAATTAGCATATCACGTTGGACCATTTAATTTATACTCCTCTAGCTTGATAAATCCAATTTTTATGGGTTAAATCCTATAGTTATCCTCCCTTTTGCATGATTGACATCATTAGAGATTACACTCCAATCCTTCCCTAAAAACCACATGCTTCTCTCCATATGATCGTTCTTAATTTTTGTTTCTAATAAACTAACAAAATCTATTAGTTTTTTGTTTACAAAATCACTAACTATTAACTGCTTATTTAGTTACATCCTATGATGTTCCAAGTGGTTATTCTAATCATCTCATTTTGTATTTCCTACCTACATTGGGATCACTACTTCTGGAATTAGCCTTGTGCTTGAGATTTCACCTCTTTCCAGCATAGGATTTCCTATGGCTTCTTTTTGTCCTCTCTCATTCTCCTCCACTACTTGTTTACCTTTGTTTGCATTAACCTCCTCTTCTCTATTCTAAATTTGGTTAACATAGTCACCCTGAGTTACCTCTCCATCTTCTGAGGTTTCCATTGTTTGTTTTTTTTTTGTTTCTGCCACCTTGTAATTATTCCCATTTAAATTTCATCTTGTACTTCCCCCTCATCGATTTATTTCTTAATTAGTTTAACATTAGCCTCTTTTTGCTTATTCCCTTCATAAACTTCCCTTCTCGTTCATTCCTTTTTTTCTCTATATTTTTGGGCATCAACATATATAGGACCCGGATGATATCTTCTTTTAGGCTCCCCCTTCACTTAGCTTTATTATTTTTAGATAATTAGGCAACTTCATTGATACATTCACATCAATACATACCCTAGTATGGCCAATTCTCCTCATCATTGCAGTGTTCTCATCCATTCCTAATAGCTTCCTTGGCTTAATTGCAATGTGACTCATCCCCTCAACTAACTAATATCCCAAATTTTATAAAAATTCACCCTAAAAAGTATAGTTTCTAGTTTACTCCTATCAAGAGCTACACCTGGATTCCATTTATTAAGCAACATGGGGTGACCTTGAATATGCCATGGTCTCGCATTCATCACTTTCTTAGCATTTTCCTCAGTATTGGACTTAAAGAAAAAAGTCCTCTTCATTCATCGTTGTACTTACCCGTCCTTTGTTCCTCTAAGCTCTTTTTGCCCACTTTGAACTAATGGGAATGCTAGCCTCTTCTCAAGAAAACCCCTAACTTGAGAGGTGTTCCACTTTAATACACCTTGCTTAAATACCTCCAAAGGTGTCTGGATTGGTTCATCTACATTTGTTTCCAAAAATCTTTGTTTACTAGTTACCTGAGTTTCCCATAATTGAGCACCATATTTCCTGTCCATGTTTGGTTCATATGCAATTTTCCTTGAGTCATCTCCTAATAATGGAAAATTAACTAGGTAGGGTTTGTAGAAGTAGTTATTGGGTTATTAAAGGGTCTTATTTCAGTTGGAGTGGGTTCCATAACTATAGGGGTTGGTTTTATAAGTGGATAGTGGTTTCATAGTCGGATGCTGGGTAGTAGGGAACAGAGTTAATGAGGTTCAATTGTCAAAAGGAAGGGTGTGTCAGAAAGAGAAAGTCATGTCAGAGATAGAAAGTCAAATTGATCATTCTTCTTTCATTGTTAAATTTTTTCTCAAAATTACTTCATATTAAGTTAATTGCAAAAAAAATTGATAAACAAAATAAAGCCTATAAATAATTAATTCCTTCCTCACACTTAAGTTGTACATTGTCCTCAATGTACAAAATATGAAGAATAAAAGAGAAAATTAAGTACAATATAAAAGAACAAAAATAAAGGGAAATAAAACTTTTCTGGTCCTTATTTGTCGTTTATTTTTCAAGGTAATTTTGATTGACATCCAGAAATTATTTATGCCTTGTAAACACAACCACAATAAAATGTAAAAGGGAACTTAAAACTAAAAGTGTGCTAAAATAGATATTTAACATAACTAAAATAACATAATTGAAATAAAAATGTAGTTAAAGTTTATAAAAGGAAAAATATAATCCTTAAAATATACAAGGTTTAAAGAAAAGAAAAGAAAATAAGAGCTTTGTTAGCAGTAAGCTTATCATCATCATCATGGTCCTCTTTTAGCATCGTTGAAGAATGTGGAACTGGCTTAAAGTATTTCACTTGCATAAAATAGTTGAACAATCAATAATCAATCTGCAATAACTGTTGTCCTTTTTTTTCCTTTGCATCCTCTATAACATGGAGTGATGTCCTTGTTGTTTGCTCCTATTTATCAATTTCCATAAAAATTGTTAAGATATGTATTAGATATCTTCATGCTCCTCCATCATCTCCTCTACTTAAGGTATCCACACTACTAAATAAGGTTTTGCTCTCTCCTACTCCTTGGTCCTAGCCTCTGTTCATCTATCCACCAAAAATATAAGCTTTATTGACCTTCCTAACTAACTTCATTTACCTTAAAATATCTAAGTCAACATTTCAAATTATGGTTAGCCCGAGAAGAGAATTAAATAATATTCATATTTCACTAAAAAGGGACTAGGAAGTTGAAAATCATATAAGAAGGTTTTCTTAAAGCCAAAGAAGTCGAGAGAAATAAAAGCAATTAGGAGAATCAAGTGTTAAAAAGGATTAAAGCTTTGAGTTACAATTATTTTATGTTTTCTATAATGAGAAGATTTTTTAGTAAAAGTATTGTAAATTTTGAGATATTTTATGTAATTGAAAAGCTTAAGACGTAATGTTATGAATATCAAATTGGTACTGGTATCTGTTAATATCGAGTACTATTTCGGGTAATTTTAAAATTTTATAAAATAATCCCTAAATTTTTTTAAAATTACAAAATAGTCCTTCAATATATTATACTATATAATTTATAATTTTACATCAATCATGTTTTCAAAAATCATATATTATAATTAATTTAAAATAACTCATAAATATAAATCTCAATTCATAAATTAAAATAATTCATACAAGATTAAATACTAAGCTCTCTCTTAGATATATCAAATAAAAGTCACTGACATGTCTAGACCAATACACATAAGTAAAAATAATACATTATAATTTAAATAGAAGAAGAAACAGTTAATTACTTATTTGAAAATTTTGATTGTCTTTGACTCTTTTCTATATGTTTTTTGTTTTTGAAAAAATTGATTATCATTTCTTGGTTGTAAGTGCTTTTTTATATATGCACTATAATCACGACATTTCTCTATCAGATTGCTCAGTTCTCATTTCTCAAAACTTTACCGTTTTTCTCTTCTAAAAACTAAAACCCACCTCCACCAGACTACTGCATCGTTTCAGTTTTCACATTATTCTTCTTCTTTCTTGGTTTCTTCTTTTGTTTTACCTTTTTAGTGTGAGAAATTATTTATTTTATTTGTTGTTTAAGAAATAAACTATGTTCTTGTCTTCCTTTGGTTGTCGTTCTTTTGAAGAGTGGAGATGAATTTGGGTGTTGCTCTATAATCTTTTCTTTATCTCTTCCTTTGCAATCTTTTCTTTTAGTATTGCACAAAAATGGTGATTGGTGTGAGTGGCGATGAGGAGAGAGAGTAGAGAGAGTGGGGCTGAAGCTGGGTGGGCAGAGAGGAGAGGGAGAGAGATTGTTAGGTTTTTTTTGTAAAAAGGTCTTTCAAAATTTTAAAGTTTACGATATTAGTCGGTATTCAACTGATATTTTAAATATCAGCCAGTATCCACTAGTATCACCCAAAATTACCTATGAGGCAAGTTTTGTATCATTTTCTGATTGATACGATACCTTCCGCCGATACTAACTGATACGGTACGAAACTCAAACCTTTGCTTACAAGAATGGTAGAAAGAGTTAAAAAATACTTGAATCTTGTGAGATTTGTCTTAATCCTCGAATAAGACAAGTTATAGCTAGTTTTTCTTCGCCCACCAAAGAAGAGGGATAGTTTAATGAAATTTTCAAGAAGAGATTAGAGAATGGATGTGGGTTGAGAAGGATCAAACCAGTATAACTTGTTTGCGCAATCTCTCACTTACTATTTTAATTAATAGGATATTGCTCTTACTTAACTATGATTGTATGTTATAATTCATACAATCATAGTCTTGAATCATACGACGGTGTTAGGATAGAACAGTGATAATATATAATAGTCTTGAATCATATGAAATTTACATAATATTGGAGGTTGGGTTAAATACGGTGAACATAGAGACACTAAAATGCATGTTTTGCCTTTTAACCATTTTATAGTAGAAGTCCAAGTTGTGTAATATGCTTTTCTATTTAAAGTAATGTTTTAAAAATCAGTCTGAGCTGATTGGTTTGACCAAAATTAATACGAAATAGCTTAATTTTAGGTCCAATTTATTTATAAAACCTTCATAGAAAAACACTTAAAAATTTCTTAAAAACCTCCGATGGGCCTGAGAAAAACTGGCCAATAAATTTTAAAATTTTGTCAGATGGTAATTATGATTCGGCTTGTTTTTGACTCGAGTTAGCTTGGCCACGGGCCGACTACGGGTAAGTCCGTGGCCTGCCTACTTTTTCTTAAACGACATTGTTTTTAACAAAATGATTTTTAAAAAATTCAAAACGACGTTATTTGGAACAAAACAATGTCGTTTCGAAAAAAGTGGGCAAGCCATCTCAACCCGCCCCGCCCCACCCCGCCCCGCCCGATTTACATGTCTCGTCA
>JAOQMS010000004.1:18038513-18076998 GCA_027563885.1 Erythroxylum longipes | reverse complement strand
AAATATATAATAATAATGAATTTATTAATCATAAAATTAATAAAATTAATAAAATTAATAAAATTAATATTAATAAGGAATTTAATAATAATCAAAATATTATAATAATAATAATAATAATAATAATAATAATAATAATAATAATAAGGATATTTTGGTCTTTTTGTTAATTATTCTTTTGTCATTCCAAGTTTATATTTTCAAACCAAATACTGGCATAGAAATTCTTTATCTATTCTATTCTTTGAACCAAACAAAGTAATATCCATTATATTCTATTCCTCATCTTTTCTATTCCTAAGAATAACTATTCTATTCCCTATCTATTCCATTCCTTGAACCAAACAACCCATTATTGTTTTCTTTGGCAAATTCCTTAATTGTAGGTAAAATTTTTTAAAGCTTTCTTACGAGATGATAAGCTTTGTAATATTTAACTTCTTGTGCCCAAGTTTTGTAAGCCATCTAATAAAAACCCTCTCAATTTATAAAACCATTAAAAAAATTTAGGGGAGTTATAGTTAGATTGTATGAACAAATCCTAATGATTTCAATCCATAAGTGATCAGATCAAACATTGTCTCTAAAATGTGCATATGAAGTTGAAAACTGAGTGAGCCATTATTGATTACCCATTGCTCTATCCAACTTTTTTTTTTTAATGAGCAAGTCCTTTTATTGCTTATTTTTCCCGGTGAATAAGGGGCCTATATACCTTAAATCTAAGAGGCATACATGTTTAAGTTTAGTAAGTTCTCTACAGGATCCTTTGAAATTGATTCTACCTCCCTCAACTTTTAGGGGAGAATATGCAGTTATAGTCCCTTATCATTACCCAAGGTCTGACTATACATTGATGGTTTTGACGTCCTCCTATAGTCTAGCCCTTTGGAACATGAAATTAGAAGCATATATTATTGACATATCAAAATAGGCATTAATATTGACAGTTGAAATGTATAAGTTGATCAGATTCCCAAGTTGTTCGTATCAACACTTTTTTAGCATTATAAGCACAAATGATATTACTATTGTAATGGTGAGTTTGATTAGAGTATATCTTCCATATAGAGCCCAAAAAATTAAGACACTTTTGTAGTGGAGACATCTTTATTTTGGTTTCAACCAAGCTCTCAATCAATAGCCTCTTCTCAAAGATAACTTATTTTTACATATTGCCTTTTAGGAGGATCATTTAACCCTCTTACATTCCATATTAGAACTGTCATGCTATCAGATAAGAGATTGAGATTGCCTTAACCTGTCTTTCCCTTTCGTCCTTTCTAATCTTCTTTGTTACTGGCTGTAGGTTCCAATTCCTCTTCTTTTAGGTTCACAAGTTCTTCAATATCTTCATCACTAACAATATTAGTAGACTAATCTCTTTATCTACCACCTATGTGTTAAACTCAAAGGTATTGTCAGTAATAAGAGTTGATTATGCTATTTTAGGATTATACATTTCATTCCCTTGAGTTTTTGTAGTCCCATTAGCTCAGTGTAGTTGCTTGTACTGAATGTTTTCCTTGTTGACTTCCATATCCTATTGAAAGTTTTTGGTTTCTTCGGATAGGAAATAGCTATCCCCATTATTATAAGTTCCTTATCCTCTCCTATCTTCATAACAAAAATAGTCTCTAACATTCTCTTCAACTTGTATACACATTTTAGCATAACAAATGTGTTTCTTAAATCAAGCTCTCTTTTAGTTATTAACAAAGTGAATGATGACCTTTATCCTACAAATAAATTCTATCCAATTATTTGTGCCTGTAAGGAACTGCTTAGTCGCCCTTGGTAGTGTTGTATTGTGCATACTTATCGCGAAGCAAATATGTGTGCCGACTACTTGGCGACTTGGGCTTATGAAGCCCCTTTTAAAGTTACATACCTGGAGAACCCCCTAGACAGCTTCATCATTTTCTTCAGGAGGATCTCTTCGGTGTTGCTCGGCGTAGGGCCATCCCTGTTGGAACCTAGCAATTTTTTTATTACTCACTTATACCAAAAGAAAATTCTATTCATATGTGACGTTTGAGAGTCCATCCTAATTGGCTTGCCTAAGGAGCTTGCTAAGAAGCTAAACCCTTCAATATTCCAAAATTCCAAGGCAAATTGTGAAAATTAACCTAAATTGGGATGCTACCAATGCTACCTCTATCAAGTTTAACTCCTGGCCTTCATTTTTGAAAGAACCTAGGTTGTCCCCCAACATTCCAAGGTCCTTGTTCTAGGATCTTATTGTTGCATGTCTCACTGTTGAATTTGAAGATAAAGGCATCATCCTCCATAAGCATTGTTCGCTCGAATCCCTTCATATTTCATCTATCTACAACCCATGTTTGTAGTAGTGGAAAGGCTGGTTTTTTGCTTCAGAAGAAACTAACTATTACAGAGGACTACACTGATGCTCCATCTTTAAGCAAATCTACAAGTGGAATTAGAACTCCATCCACCATAACTCCCTCGTAATGTTTAAGCTTACACTTAGTCTTTATCCTTCCATGTACCTAAAAAATGACTAGGTGATTTAGCATAACTAGTCTTGCACACTAAAGTATCCCTAATTGTTATTGTTTGAGAGTCACGAGCTAGCTCTAAGAAATTCTTCCAGGCCCTGGTTCGTTAGAGGGAAAGTAAAGTGAATTTAGAATCTAATTCCTTGGAAAATAAATCTATGAAAAGTAAAGATATTCACATGTTTGGATACTTATAAGAATTCTAATAGAAAAGTTATGTGTATTCTTATTATAGTGTTTGGCATGTAACAGTATTTCATGGAATGTAATTTAATTTTGACTTGTGTTTCCAATTATATCCCTATAAACTGAATAAAAATTAAAATCGTTAAATAGTGTTAATTTGTAATACAAGTTATATTATTAAATGTTAATTTTTTCTTTCTTGATATTTTAATCATACAATATTGTTATATCATAAATATAGCGTTGAAAAATACTAAAAAAACCTCAACCGAGTATAAAGATAAAATTTAAAATTCAAATCAAATATCAAAATTTTTCTAACATTGAAAATAAAAATACAAATAGTGGATTATTATTAAATTTATTATTCTTATTAAATTAATTATTCATAATATTATTAATTATTATTATTAATTTTCTACTTATTATTAATTTTATTATTACTAAATTTATTATTTTTATCAATTAAATTTATTAATAATAATAATATTATTATTATTATTGTTAGTTTTTTAATTATTATTATTATTAGTTTTATTATTCTTATTATTCTTATTTATTTTATTATTCGTATTAATAATAATTATTATAATTGTTAATTTTCTACTAATTATTAATTTTATTATTATTAATTTATTAAATTTATCAATTATATTTATTTTTATTTTTATTTTTATTAATAACTATAATTATAATTATTGATTTTATTATTCTTATTAATTTTTTAATTGTTATTATTATTATTATTATTATTATTATTAATTACATTTATTGTTATTATTATTATTATTATAAAAGAGTTGTTATAGAGTTGAGAGAAAAGGAAGGGTTGAATTGACTAGCATATTTTTTAGATTAAATTCATAACTAAAGTAATCTAAATACCAAGGGGATGATAAGATTTAGAATGGAAGTAAAATGCTACTACTTTCCTTAAATTGGGAAAATTTTTACTCTCCTAACTACTAAAAAAAAATCAACCAAACACGATACTATAAATTTTAAGAAAAAAATTACTTTCCAAAGCAACAATCCATACCAACCAAACAAAGCCCTAGAATAAGGTTTTTCCCTCTTTCTTTCAAGAGCTTAAGTCCTTCAATAGAATTTGGCTATAGATTTGTGTTCAAGCAGACTATGGAGTTAAGACCCTCGCCCAGAGTCACCTCTAGTTGATTGCCTCAAGGCAGCAAGGCACCTAATGCAAGGTAACTTGCCATAAAAGAAAAGAAACAAGGGCAATTTGGTAAAGGTCTTAGTGAGATGATGGAGCCTTTTGGCATCAAATGCATGCCCTTTGACAATGGAATGAAAATTACATGGATTATCTCATATAATGCTCATTCTTTACATTTCCAATTATATTATTTTGTCTGTCCATTTCACTTAGCAAACACCATGTTAGAGTATCCAAGCTTCCGACAGCAACAATTAAACAAATGATAAAAGATATACTTAGAGATATCAATAGGCCAGTAAGGGCCTGGGCTAACCGGCCCGAGGCCTAAGCTATAATACAACGGGCCACAGGCGAGCCGAGCCATTTTTTTTAAGAAAAATTTCTAAAATGACGTCGTTTTGTAAAAAATAACGTCATTTTAGAAGTAACATGATCAGCTTGTAGCATGGTCAACTAGGGCTAAAATTGGGCCAAGCTGGGCCCTTTTTGACATCTTTAGATCTACTCCGTCTTAGTGATCTTACTTCACCCATTGACTACCAAGATCCTGAAACCTTCTAATTGGACACATCTTGAAAGCTTCTCCATTATGTTTGCTTCAGAAGAAATGCAGCAACAGCAGAAGCCATTTTCGCACCTAAAGGTATGTTTGCACAACAATGTCATCTTGCACACATAATGGAGGGGTACCATGTGCTCATGTGTGTGAATATATATACAAAGGCAGCAAGGGAGAGAATTGCACACTTCCATTTCATTCTAGTGAATATTAATGTTACAACTAGCTGACTCTAGAATGAGTAGAAATTTTGACCCTATACATACCGTGCCTTGGGCCATAAATCAACACGTAGCAAGGCTATCTAATGTGGGAGAACTTTTGCAGTTCAGATTCTACTCCCCTTACATTCTCAACAATTGCATGAATTTTTGAAGACAGTTCTTCAGTTTGTATGTCAACATCATTTATGAAACTAAGTAGCTTGTCGCGGTAAACTGAACACAATTGTTCCTGTTGCTCCAACTCTTTCGTAAGTTCTTCAATCTTCTTGTCTTTGTCACCCTGCACATGAGAAACACAATTAATCTCAAATCACATAAAGTCTAGAAAGTGGAGCCATAATCGAGGAAGGCTCGCTTGCTCACACCAAATAGGTCGCCAATTGGAGAAACGTGAGAAGCACAATTTATCTCAAATCATATAAAAGCCTCGAAAGTGGAGCCATAATCAATGAAGGCCGTCTTGATCACATTAAATAGGTCACCAATTGGAGAACTTAACGAACAAGACACAAAATTACGATTAAGGTTTAAATAATTGCCATCTAGAATTATCTCTACTCATTTGTTGCGCTTGAGAAATATTTCACATAAACTATCAAGGAGGGGTGTCATGAACAATTAAAAATTTAAAAATAAGGACAAATGTTTAAAACACATTCATTTGCAAGTCTAGATGAAGAAATCATATGAAAGGTCAAGATACTAACTGCTGTACTAAACCCCCCGGCGGTAATAATTAATGGATGATTATGGTCCTTTTCAAATCTTGTAACAGTCCATTTTCCAGACTTTTCCATCTTAACTAAGATAGTTGCTTTGCAACCTTCTCGCGCACTTGGCCGTGGCTTTTTATCTGTTCCATTTCTACTTCTCTGATTGGGCGAAAAACCCTGTTTATTACATCCTAGTCTACGAGCAAGGGTCCTCCCGTCAATGCCTGATCGACGACGTTGCATAATGCGAACAACAAATCCTACACGTCGGGCATACTCTACATAAAACCTCCTCGCAGCATCTTCAGACTCGAATTCCATACCCACATATGGTTCTAGAACTGCATCCCCTTGCAATGCAGTGGTTTTTTCTTCAATGGAGTTGTCAAAACCTTCAACTTCCTTGTCCAAATCCACTGTCATATAATCATGAGACAAGATGAGCCAAAGATGCTATTTATGTCATTTTTCTTAAAAAATAACCAAAAAGATAGCCCAAACTATCTTTGTAATAACATAAATCAAGTTCTTAATATCAACATGACTTGTGATTCATGTAAACACTACTTGACACGCAACAATCTAATTAGGTATAACAATAAAAAGTTGATGATACTTTTAACTAAAATATGAAGTGGCCTCTAGCACAATACCAAATCTCGACATGAAATTCACTTGATCTTTAACCTAAGTGAGATAAAAGAAAATATAAAGAAGCATATAACACATAATACAATGCCAATCAGAATATTGTATACGCTTTAATATGACATGTTTAAATCACCAACAGTTTCCCAGGGTTCCAAGGCTGGCTGTGGAGGTTAATAAGTTTCTAATAACTATAGGTAAGAGGCAGGGAATGAATACCAACTATGAGAAAAGAAAGGCACACACTCATTTCTCTGGGCAAGATCATCATTAATGCTGACTAACAGACCTATTTTATGTTTCAAGACCAACTTTTGCCATTTACTCAGATTTATTCCTCCTATCCATCTGATATCATTTTCTATCAATAGGATACAACTATCAAGAAGTTTTTTTAGAAAAAGTAAATAAATTGCTTTAATAAAAAACTAGAGTTTACATGGAATATACAAAATAAAACATCAAGTAAAATTTAAGACTATTAAAGCTCATTAAGACACGTGTAACATGTTACAACCATGGCAACTCACTAGGAGTCACTTGAGGGACCAATTTAATTTCAAAAGTGGAGAAAGTGAAGCCTTTTTCTCTAGCTATAAGCAGCTCTCTGATACGTCTAATATTGCATTCACTTACATGATCTGGAGAGCTGAACTTGCCCTTGAAGACCTTTGGTTCCTCTCCCACCAAATACCATATACTGTGCTACTAAGAACCAAGCTACACAACAATCTCTCATCTTTATGAACTCTACAAAGGGAACATAGCTATTGGATTATTCCCAAAAAGCCTTTGATTTGCAGATCTAGGTTACAAAGGCCAATAGCATCTCTCCAAACCCTCTATGAATAAGGACAATTAAATAGAAGATGTGCATTGGCTCCTTGATCTGAAAAACATAACATACAATTCAGATTATTGGTGCCTCTTGTTTTGTCAGAGGTATTGAGTCTTTCTTTACTTGCAAACTACAAGTAAATGAGAATCTTGGGACAAGAAGTTTGTTCCACAGAAGAGAATACCAGGTCAGGTCACAGTCATTAGCCCGGTTGCTAATCATATCCATACAAGATTTGTTTGTAAATAAGCCAGAAGGATGCTTGAGCCAAATTACCTTATACTCTATTTGCAGGTCCGGAGGAATTCGGGGGATGCAACCTTAAAAGAATTGCACACCTTTATTGTCCCAATAAATGGTTGGATGAGGTCCCTTAACTTTAGCATTTGAATCTAGCACCACAATGCATCTGTTCTATGTTTAATTATCCACAAGCTGGACCCTCTTATATAGTATTTATGAAGCCATTTCACTCAAAAGGATTCTTTATAATTTATTACTTTTCAGAACCTCCTGATCAGCATAACCTTGTTTACCAACTTTGCAGTTATAACTCTCAAACCTCCTTCCCCCTTAGGCATAAAAAGGTCATTTCATCTTACTTTCACAAACAGCCTTAGAGGATTCATTGTCAGTCCAAAGAAAATTCTTGAGAAGTTTGTCAATTTCCTTACAAAGCTCCATAGGAAATGCAATGTCAGAGGACCAATAGATGGATAAGTTACTAAACAGTAAAGAAATTAATTGTAACCTGCCAGCAAAAGATAAGCACTTAAACGTCCAGGCCCTAATTATTTTTTTGATCACATCCAACAACCCTTCACTATCTAAATAAGAGAGCTTCACTGAGGATATAGGAATACCTAGGTATGTAAATTGTGGAGATTTGAGAGATAGACCTGAGATGGATGATAACAACTGGCTAAGTTCAAGGCATCCACTGACGTGATAATATAGCTCTTGTCCCTGTTAATATGAAGCCCAGAACAGGCACTTAATTCCTTCAAAGATCTCATTAAGCAAACTACCGAGGCTTTGTCAGCCTTACAAAATAATCACAAATCATCAAAAAAAGCAAGATGGGTGACGTCCAACCTATTACACTTCATATAATACTTAAAGCCACAATCAACAAGCACTTTTGTCTGAATATGTGCACTTAAGTACCTTAATGCATATGGTAAAAAGATAAATAGAGAGAGGATCACCTTGCCTTGGCCCTCTAGGACACTTGATAATTTTACTAGCCTCCCCATTTATCAAAACATTGAATGAAGTAATAGTGATGTACTGGGAGATCCAAATAATAAACCAGTCAGGGGACTTGAATACTTGTAGAGAACGAAGCATAAAATCCCAAAATATCAATTTTGATAGCACAATTAGCTCCAGAGCCCTTGATATGGTAGTTTTTCAACAATTCTTGTGTGCAACACATTGTCTCCAATGCTCTCTACCTTGTATAAAAGCAGCTTGCTAAGGAATGAAGGAAACACATGCTTTATCCTGTTAGCCAATAACTTGGAGATGATTTTATAAAATGTATTGCAACAAGAAATCGGTCTATAGTCCCTCAAAAGAGTTTGGCTTATGAGTTTTTGGAATTAGATATAAACTAGTGCAATTCCACACCTTCAGCATCTTGCCATTATCATAGCACTCAAGAATAGTTTTACATATATGAAATTTAATGGAGCTCTAAGTTTGTTGATAAAAGAAGCCATCAAACCCATCAAATCCTATGAGTTATTAGGACTAAGACAGAATACCACCGCCCTTATATCTTCGTCCGTGAAACTCCAAGTAAAAAATTCAGACTGCTTAAGGGAGATTACCTTAGGAATGGATAGGTAATTAAGTAGGTAAGCAAGATTCCCATCCCTTGAAGTTCCCAATACTTTAGTACAGTAATCTTTGGCATGGATTTTGATCAATGATAATTCTACCCTCATCAGTGAGTAACTTGGATATTCTGTTACAATTCCTCCTAGCAAGTAGTAATCTATGGAAGAACTTGGTATTAGAGTCTCCATCCTTTAACAACAACAACCTTAATTCTTGCATAAGAATCACAGAGTTTATCTTGACATTGTATTAATGCTTCTTTGGCTTGCTTTAAGCCCTCAAGAATGTCCCTATGCTTACTTTTCTAAAAGGATTTAAGCTCCCGTTTTATTCTCACTAGCTTCTTGTGGAATTGAATCATTCACCCAATACTCAAGTCCCTTAGTTACAACCTCTTGAAACCCATCTATATCATTGAGGAAAGAATTTAAATAAAGAAAGACCCCTTATTCTCTCATAAAGATCATGAATCTCCATGGGGGAATTGTTGAGATATACATTAGTTGTAAACAGATTATAATAATAAGTTTAAAATCCCTTGATTTAAGGGATTTAGTTAGATAGTCTATCTGATCTAATTTCCCATTTTATCTCTTGCAATTTCATAGATAATGTTGTACACTATCTATTCAAAAGATAGAGAATATACAAGTATTCTCTTGCACATGATATTTGAGCTCTAAGGTTTCTCTTTCTGGAATTTTTTCCCAGCAGCGAAACCCTTTCTTGGTTCTTTTCTCGTGTGTGTTCCAGCCTTCATCGCTGCATTCCTCCTTGTCTTTCCCTCTTTGATTCTTGTTCAGACATCCTTAATTGTTACGACTTTTTCCTTCTTCATCATGTCTACCTCCCAAACTTCTATATTTAACCCTTAAGAAGAATTCAGTTCTAATCAGAAATTTGGTGATTTGCAAAATATTCGGGCTTCCTATAGGCTTAACGGGAAGAACTACCTCAAATGGTCTCAATTTGTCCACACATATCACAAGGGCAATGGGAAGCTTAGTTACTGTTTTGGAACAGAGTCGACAAAGGATAACCCAATGTTTGAAGCATGGAATGAGGAGGATTTTATGATGATGTCCTAGCTATGGGATTTCATGGATCCCATGATCAGTTACAGATGTATGTTTTTGGTCACTACAAAGGAGATTTGAGATTACATTCGTCGAACATAGTCGAAATCTTGTGATGCTGTTCAAGTATACAAGATTAAGGTTAAAACTACAGCTACAAAGCAAGGAGATAAATCTGCCACTGAGTATGCAAAATTGCTGCAGAATTTGTGGCAAGAACTTGACCATTACCGAGTTTTTGACATAAAATGCCCTGAGGATGCTGCCATCTTGAAGAACTTCATTGGAAAAGACCGTGTCTATGACTTTTTGGCCAGATTGAATCCTGAATTTGATCAGGTTAGGGTCCAAATCCTTGGCAAAGAGGACACGCTGTCTCCAGAAGAGACAATTTCATTGATTCGAGCAAAACAAAGTCGAATGAGTGTTATACTTAAACCACAAACCATGGATGAGTCATACTTAGTAGCAAAAACAAATCATCAAGTGAAAGGAAGTAGCAATCTGTCCAAAATCCTGCTAGAGAAAACCAGGAAAAGGAGAATAAGGGCAATCGTTGTGCACCTATTGCAAGAAATCGAGGCACACAAAGGAAACTTGTTGGAAACTGTATGATAAGCCACCAAGCCAAGAATGGGGAAACCATGGGGGACAACAGAGGTCTTTATCTCATATGGCAGAACAACCGAAAACTGAGGAAACTTCAACAACAAGAATAGTGAAGAAATTGAAAAGCAGAGAAGCTTGTTGGGGTCTATTGAACAACCTTCTAAAACTTGCTCTTTGGCTATTTCAGATAAACCTCTACTTCCTTTTTGCATGACTGCCTCAGAAATTTCTTATACTAACTCTTGGATAATAGACTCCGGTGCCACGGACCATATGACACCTATATCTCAATTCTTCCACACATATATGCCATGCCCAAGTAATAGAAAGATTGTAGTAGCCAATGGCTCTTTAGCTACTATTGCAGGGTTCGGAGTTGTACACATCACACCTACCTTATTCTTAAAAAAGTCCTTCATATACCAAAACTTTCAGCTAGCCTTCTTCCCATTCAAAAACTTACCCATTATCTTAAATGTTATGCTACTTTCTTTCCCTCTTATTGTGTTTTTTAAGATCAGGCCTTAGGGAGGAGGATTGAACTTGCTAAGGAACAAAGCTTTTACCACCTTGAATTTCCTCAAAAAATTTGAAGCAACTTGTCTTTGCCATTTCTTAGTTCCTCAAATAAAGATACCATTTGGTTGTATCACCTGTGCTTAGGTCATCCATCTTTTAAGGTTTTAAAGGTCATGTTCCCTCGTTTGTTCCAAGAATTAGATATTTATTAATTTCATTTTGATGTTTGCGAATTGGCAAAACATACTCGGGTATCTTTTCCTATTAGCAATAAAAGTTCTCATCCTTTTCATTTAATTCATAGTGACATATGGGGTCCCTCTACTACACCTAATGTTTCTGGGGCTTGTTGGTTTGTATCCTTAATTGATGATTGCACTCAGGTTACATGGCTCTTTCTTCTTAAACAAAAATCTGATGTTAGTCTTGTTATACCTAATTACCACTCAATGATTCAAAACCAATTTGGGGTCAAAATAAAAAGCTTTCGAATAGACAATGCTAGAGACTACTTCAACCAAACTTTGACAGAGCATTATACATGACTCATCGTGTGTTAACACACTTCAACAAAATGGGATAATTGAAAGGAAAAACGAACACTTACTCAACACCACCTGAGTCCTACTCTTCCAAGGAAATGTCCCTCACTCCTAATGGAGAGAGGCAGTTCTTACTGCCACATATGTGATAAATAGACTTCCCCACTTGTGTTAGACAACAAAAGTCTCATAGACATTCTCAATAGTTTCTATCCACACTTCAAAACATCACATGGCCTTACACCTAGGGTATTTGGGTGCACTGCCTTTGTTCATGTCCATAGCCAACAAAGAGACAAACTAGACCCCTGAGCCATCAAATGTGTTTTCCTCAGTTACTCACCTACTCAAAAGAGATACAAGTGTTACAATCCGTCATTTAGAAAATTTTATATCTCTACAGATGTCACCTCTATAAAAAATAAACCTTTTTTCTCCAAGTCCTCTTATCAGGGGGAGATTTCACTGATAAAAGATAGCACTTATGAGTCCTTCGAACCACTTAAAACACTTGACCTTCCTTCTTCTCTAGCTCGTATTGTTGAAACAACCAAGCCTTCTGAACCAATTACATTTGAGTTTCCCAAAATACTACTGAACACGAGTCATCCTGTGTCCTAGCCAGTGTTACTCAGGTGTATTCAAGGAGAAAGGTCTTTCCAGAACTCACACAGGTCCAAGAATCCAACTCAGACTCTGGAAATGAAATCATGGTAAGATTTGACTCACCTTTACATACTCAATTGTTTGAACTCATTGTTGTTAGGAAAGGTATAAGCGAATGCACTAAGTGACCACTCTATCCTTTATCTCACTATGTCTCTCTTAAGTCCCTATCACCAACCTACCAAAAATTCGTAGTGAGTTTAAACACCATTAGTATCCCTAACACAATTTTTGAGGCATTGTCCAAAAGGGAATGGAGGGATGCTGAGGAGATGAGTGCATTAGAAAAGAATAGAACATGGAAATTGTCGATAAACCAAAAAGGGAAAAACATTGTTGACTGTAGGTGGATTTTCACACCAAAATACAAGGTTGATGGGTCTCTTGAGAGATATAAAGCTAGATTAGTAGCCAAAGGGTACACTCAAACTTATGGGATTGACTATCAAGAGACTTTTGCTCCAGTTGCAAAAATGAATACCGTGAGAATTCTATTATCATTAGTTGCCCACTTTAAATGGCAACTCTTACTATATGATGTTAAGAATGCATTTCTCCATAGAGACTTAGATGAAGAAATCTATATGAACATTCCATCAAGATTTGAGGGGTACATCGGCAATAAAGTATGCAAGTTGAGCAAGGCCCTTTATGGGTTAAAACAATCTCTTAGGGCATGGTTTGGGAGATTTTCAAAAGTCATGAGGGAGTCTGGCTATAGACAAAGCCAAGGTGACCACACTCTTTTCATTAAACATTCAGCTACAGGGGGAGTTACTGCTTTTTTAGTCTATGTAGATGACATTATAGTGATTGGAAATGATGAAAAAGAGAAGCATGAATTGAAGCAAAGACTAGTAAAAGAGTTTGAGATAGAGGAAGTGGGGAAACTAAAGTACTTCCTCGATATTGAGGGGCATATTCCACACATGGATAGACATTTCATTAAAGAACAATTGGAAGAAGGGTTAGTATGTATGCCTTATGTTCCATCAGAACATCAAGTAGCTGATATTCTAACGAAGGGGTTGAACAGTTTAAGTTTCCATGATCTTGTAATCAAGCTAAGAATGGAAGACATTTATTCCTCAGCTTGAGGGGGAGTGTTGAGGTACACATTGGTTATAAATAGATTAGAAGAATAGGTTTAAAATCCCTTGATTTAAGGGATTTAGTTAGATAGTCTATCTGATCTAGTTTCCTATTTTATCTCTTGTAATTCCCTATATAATGTTGTACACTATCTATTCAAAAGATTGAGAATATACAAGTATTCTTTTCCACAAGAATGATCTAAGCAAAGATTGTTATTGAAATGAGCTATCCTTGAAATGAATTTTTGGAGCCACAACAAGTTGACTAAAGCCCTTTCCATTTTTTCTCTTTAATAACCATTGACCCTTTTGATTATTGGACCATGTAAAAAATCTTCCATTATGTCCAAGATCAATAATTTCCAAATTCTAAAGTCAAGTTCTAAATTCCCCACAAGGTTTCCCATAGCATCTTTCGCATGTGTACAATTAAAGTCACCAATAATGAGCCAAGGATTATTCACTATATTCTTGTATTGTACCAAATCATTCCACAATGCAGCTCTTTAGAATGAAAAAATGGATGCATAAACAAAAGTGAACCAGGCTTTTTCCCTACCTTAAATTTCAGCTAAAAAATGAACACATCAAAACACCAAAACTTTATCCGGATAATATGCTATGATAACCCTTCCTATATGGTGCCTATCATAGTTAGTAATCAGCTTCTAATGAGCCTTGAATAGACACAAACTTAGACATTTCTCCCTCTTCAATTTTGTTTCCAAAAGGCCAAAAAAATTTAGTTTTATTGCCTTGATATAATCATCTACCACTCGTTTTTTGGGATCATTAAAAACCCTAGCATTCCATGCAAACATTATCATTAGTTCTTAGAGGATTCGTTGGCTCTGTAGCTTTTCGCCTAGATTTCTTCCTTTCAATAAATATAAAAGCTTCTTGAGCAACATCATATTCTGTTGGAGGGATGTTAGGATGTTGCTCCAATTAACCAGTGCCTTGAATTAAAACATCATCAATCGGCTTACATCGGATCATCCACTTGACATTGAATGGGAGAGGGAGTAGGCATATTATTTGAGCTGGGAACTTCCATCTTTTGATCAAAGTCTTCAATAATAAGGCTCGAGGAAGCATGAACTATACCTAAATCCTTAGAAACATCTATTATAGAACCTGTGGATTAAACATTTTCCAATTATATCAATTCATCATAAAAATCAATTTTGAACAACTTAGCTCTTGGTAGTCATTTCTTTTCTTGATAAGCCAGAGATGGCCTCCACCAGTAAGGAACTTTAATGGTGTCCTCCACTAACGTATCCTCTGCTTTCAATCTCATCAATGGAAACTATTCAGGTAGGTTATAATCCATGTCAACACTGATGCAAATTCTTGCATATCCTTTTTTTTTCTTATGAAGTTACTTCGTCCATGCATAATGTATTGCGTATAAAGCTTGCAAGGTGACTTAGCCCACTAGTCGACCAATATTCCAATGAGATTTGATGAAAATTAACCCATATTGAAACATGTATATGCTTGACATCTTCAAGTTTAATGTCAAGTTTTCACATTGGAGAAAGATTGGCAAACCATTCAAGTGTCATAGACCCTCTTCTATTACTTTAAATGCCTATTCCTTTGAGTTGAACTTGAAAAGGAAGAAATGATCCTCACTTAGCAATACCTCTTGCAGTCCTCTTAGCTTCCAATGCTTCAAAGCCCAAGTTTCATCACTAAGAAGGCAAGTTTCTTTCCAAGAAAGAAACCGACTATTGTAGGCTCCCATGAACTTGCACTTTGCTTTAAGACATCAATAGAAAGACAAGTAGGGATGACAATGAGCCAAGCCCACCAAGATTGGCACTGACCAATTCGAGCCCAGCCTGACTTTCTTTCTTTTAAAAAGAATCCCAACGACATCATTTTATCATTTCTTGTAGGGCCTCAGGCCAATCTAGCCCAAACTATCCCATTGATTTCGGGTCGAGCCCGGCCCAGTTGCCATGTCTAAAGACAACTTACTATAAACGGTATTAACAAGAGCAGGTATCAAAGACAAGACCTTCAATCCCCTAAATACCCTTTAGGACATAGAGAGAGAGGGGGGAATGAAAGGCTAGCAAAAACAAGATCGGAAGTGGAGCAAGGAAAGCAAGGAAAAGCTAGAGCTCACATAAGGATTGAGCTGGAAAAGGATGGACAGCAAAGAAACAGGAGCAAAGCTGGTTGAGGGGAGTAAAAGTAGATGAAATGAAGAGGAATATGGGCAGGAAAATGTAGAAGAAAATGGGTAGAGAAATTGGAAATGAAGTGAAGAAAGGTATAAAAAAAAAAAACTGAACGTACACAAGGTTTGGGCTGGAAAAGAAAGGACAGGACTGAAGTAAGAGCAAGCAGGCTGAGGGAAATAAAGATGGATGAAATTTTGGAGAAAACGGTCAGGGAAATGAAGAGGAAAATGGGCATAAAGATGAACACATGTTAGCTATTACAGAGGGGGAAGGTCAGAGAGAAGTTAGCGTCTCCTGCTAACATTTTAGTTAGATATCACAACTATCAAGAAGTTGAAAAAGATAAAACTATTTTTATCGAATATGTGCTGTGATTTCTTTGATGAGTACATACAGAATCTCTAACTATAACATAGGAGCGAAACATTAATGTGCCAATGTGATGCAGATAAAATTGTCGAGACTTGGAATAAAATTTTCGAGACAGAGAAATCATGTGCCAAAAGTATGGAAATTGGCAGTTTGCTTTTCTGGGACCAAAGTTGTTACTAATAAAAGCTTTATAAATTGTTTTCAAAGTCATTCAGCAAAACAATTTCTTCAATAAAAGGAAAAGGTAAAGAAGAATTATTATTTTCTTTAATTTAAATGAACTGTACTATTCCTATCAGTTTAGCTATAACATCTAAGCTGTAAGATTTCCTAATTGGATTCAACAGAAATACCTGTAACACAAACTGTTAAAACTTAACATTCAACAAAAATGTCAAGTATTCATTTGATGTCTATTGTTAAAACTTAACATTCAACAAAATTGTCAAGTATTCATTTGATGTCTATAGAACATACTCAGAAAACATCATATCAACAGTATGTTCAAGCTAGTGCGCCAAAAGCAAAACTTTTCCCGTCCCAAATAATTTATTACCATCGGCCAATTAGTTGCAAGATCAAATTAACTCATCTGCAAAAGCACTAAATTCCCTACACAGGTACCAGGAATTGAGGGTTTTCACTTCAACACGAATACACAGAATTATTCAACTTCTACCTCACACAGTAATACCAAATCAATGGAACTCGAAAACTTTGTCAGGATCATTATTTTTGTAAAAGAAGAAATAACCCAGACGTCCGAGAAGGTAAATTACGAGGAAACGAAGGAGGAGGATGATTTATCAGGGATAGAGTGGGAAGCAAAACAAACTGAAACCGTTTGTAAAAGAAGTGATTTGGAACTTACTCGAATCAATCAAACAGACGGCTTAGACATCCGCGAGTGACCGATCTTTGCGTGGTTGCGGGAGTCCTGGAGCGGCTGTACGTATCTATTCGTGTCTCTCTATTTGGAACCAGAAGCCTTTCCACCGTTGGATCAACACGATTATGGGTTATCATCTCAGATCGGCTTTGGAGTTTATTGACATCTTCTTGTGCGTGATTTCTCTGACCCTAATAAATGTGGGCCTCCTCCTCACTTTTTATTTTGAACTTGCTGTCAATATCAGCTTTCCTCGTTATGATAAAATAGTAAAGATAAAAGACACCGAGCTCTATTTAGTTTAGGTTAATTTACATATTTTTATTTTTTAAATATTTTTCTTAAAATTTTATAGTGAAAGACACATTACATAGACTTCCCAAAAAATACACGTGCCAATTAAATAATTAAATGTTGTTAATTAAACTCTTAAATACATGTTAGAACTAATTAAATTATATTCAAATTAAATTTGATTTTAAGTATCTTAAAACTATTAATTTGAGTTGAGTTTAATTGGTCGAGTTCAAAAGTTAAAATTAAGTCGTCATATCAATAATATTTTATTGGTCGTCTACTTTGTCATTATTTTTTATGAAAGTCTAAATATTTTTTTCTATTTTAATTTTTAATTTTTTGTTTTTTTCAAATTCAATAAAAAAACTTGTCTATATAAGTTTTGTAGTTTTTCTTTTTCGTCTTAGTTTTAAAAAATATGAAAATCGTAAAAGTGGCATTTGTTTTCTATTTTTTCATATTTTGATCAACTAAGTATATATAATCTAAGTATCTAATATATTAATTATTAATACGAAATATGAATAATTTAAGTTTATACTATATTTAATTAATTATGAATAATTTAATTTTACTTAATAGTTTTATTTCTTTTTTGTAATTAAATTAAATAATTTAATTTAATAATTATCAATAAATATAATAATTTTGAAATATCTTCAAAACATATAAATTTCAAATAAAATTTTATTTAATAATTAAAATATATTTCAATTTTAAATTTAATTAAATTTTAAATTTATTTTAATAAAATAAAATAAATTTTATTAATAAAATTATATAAAAAATTAAAATACATTTATTTAATTAATAATAATTTATCTTTAATTTTTATCTCATTTTTAATGAAAATATAAATATATTGATATTAACGCTTAAACATATTTTTGTTTTTATTTTAAACATATTTTGTTTTTATTTGAAAGAAAAACAGAAAATAAAAACTAAAAAGCTACAATAGAAAAATAGAAGTGAAACCAAACGATTTTTCTAAAAAAATTGAAAATCACAAGAATTATTTTCAAGTATTTTAAAAAATAAAAATTATTTAAAATTACTTAAACTACAAAATAATATTGGTGTCTTCTACCAAAACATTAAAATATCCACCTCCTCCTTTCTTTTGCAAAATGATTAAAAAAATTTCACAATACAATTTTGATTCAATTTTTTATATTAATTCACTCATATATAACAAAATTAAATTTAAGCGAAGGGACAAATAAGATATTTTATAATTTAAGCTTGGATTCTAGTAAGAATTTTCCTGTTTGTTCTATTTGACTGGTTATGTTATTAGGTAGATAAATTGAATATGCTTTGAAAGTAAAAAACAAAATTCGTATTAGGATTGATATGATTTGTGGCCTTTAAGTATTTTATCTAAGGACCTATTTCTACTTTCTTTTTCACATAAAATACTAATGTGATAACATTCTTATTTTCTCTTCAACCATTCTACTAAGCTCCTCATATTTCTTATCCTTCTTTTCTATATTGACTTCAAAAGGTGTCTCTTAACATGGTCCCCTTGTTTGTTCCTTACTTTCTATATATTTGGATCTTTTTTAGATGCTTAATTTTGTTTCCTTATAGCCAAAATCACAACATCCACCACTTCTAGCATGTCTCATTATACTTCTCTTTGAGATTCAATACACTAAATCATAGAATATGACTCAGTAGCATTATGGATGTCAATAGGCCGGGTCGGGCCTGGGCTGCTCTCGGCCCAGCCTTAAAAACCACAGGTCGCGGGCCAGCCCGTGGCCAGCGTGGGCAGGGGCGACCGCTGTCGGCCTATGGCCCAGCAGGCCAAGGGCGGACTGGGCCAAACCCGGCCCGTCTATATTTTTTTAATATAAAAAAATACAAAACGGCGTCCTGCGACCCGGCCCGGGCCCATGGCCGCCAAACTCGGGCCAAAAATGGGCCGGGCCCGGCCGGAATTGACATCCCTAAGTAGCATTTGGAAGATAATCCTTAAAACAAGTTGACTATTCACTTATATCCTTCGTTTAACCCACTGTAGAATTGAATCAATTTATTCCTGTTAACATTTCCATCTATTTCATAGCTTGAAAAAATAAATTATAGCAATGAGTCAAGCTCACTAATTCATCTTAGAGCTTGTTTAACTTTTTAAAATACCTTAAAACACTTCTATGCCCTTAAGAAAAGGCAATATTCCATTGCAATTCAAAGATGAGAGGAGTTGCTCTCTTAAAATCACTTATATATTTTTTCTATAAATTTATTAAACTAGTGATATACATAAAAGCTTGTAGTAGCTCCTTAGGAATTGAAAATGTAACCATATAGTTTGCACTTTTCTAGTGCTTAAAATACTTCAAAACACCCTTTGGTACTTCAATTTTTTCATTAATAAACCTTAATTTACACCTAGTCCCAAGTACAGCCCTTGCAGCTTGTACCATGATCAATAGTTCAATCCATTAAGAGAAACAAAAGCTAAGTTCATATTTGGTTGATCTAATATTAACCATTCTCATTACTAAGTGCTTTGGTCCTCCATTTACTCGAAATAATTTCAATGAAATTCTACCTAAAGCTTTCATCACTCAACAGTAAGCTCTTTTACCAAGATCTTTTGAAGTCAAAAGTTGAGCTCTGATACCATTAATAAAATACTCAATCCTAAGGACACCTTAGCTCCTCTAAAGAAGTTACTAATTTTTGTGTTTTATGATAAATTAATCAAGTTAGTAGTTATTCCATATTTATATACGTAAAGAAATAAAGACACAAAACTAGAAATTACAAATATGCCACAATAACTAAGTGCTTAACTAGTTAGTTTCCTAACAACTATTAAGAATTATTAATAACTATCTAAACTAAAAACTAATACACGAACATATATGTACATCCATATGCACAACAAGCTACTCATATCTATTTACACAATAAGACTACAACAATAATAGCTCTTATGTCCACATTAAGCTGAATGTAGATTGCTATTTATGATAACAAGTAATGTAGGCAATTCATGTGTTGTTTTTTGTGTTATAGGATGTATAAAAAGCCTCTATATATAGAGTTATGGGTACATGAAGAAAAGAAAGATTTATTTACAATTTATTATACAATATTATCAAAATATTCTATCATTATTATGTAATCCATTATTTTAGGTAGTAAATATTATAGCTGACTACAACCTCCCCTCAAAGTAAAGATGGTGAGATTGAAACCAACTTGAATTTGTTAATTAATTTATTCCTTGTTGAAAATGGTGATGAATAAAGTGAAAATCGTTCTTAGTATATTTAGTGCACTAATAAAAAAACGTCATTGTGAACAATTTGAAATGCATTACAATGATCATAATAAATAGTAGTGACTAAGGAATATTTAATTCACATATTTTGTAATAGCTAATGTAACCATAAAAGTTCATAAGTAATGTCAATAAGAACTCTGTATTCAACTTCAGTACTAAACAAAGTTACAAATTTTTATTTCTTACTTCTCTATAACATAATCACCAAGCGTTGATCAGTATGATCTCAAGCCTAATTAGCATTAGAGTATGTATGGATATTTAAAAGAAGGATGAGGAGATTTAGATATGATAAAATTAGGTACCTCTAATATAGCTAAAATATAAACATTTTAGTCTAGTAAGTGGTTAGCTATGTTAAAATAAGTAATTGTAAGATATATCAAACTCTCACTAGTTGTTACTACAAGGTAAGATCATTTAGAGGTTAGCTATCTATTAGTATAAGATAAACATCATTCTTAATAAATTTAGAAACAATTCTACTATCACTTATACTATAGTGGGATAAGATATTAGTAGTGTACTTCATTTGAGAGAGACAGTATCCTTAATCATCATAAAGGACTTCCAATCCAAGGAAATAGGCTATCATAGATCGTTCATCTCAAAATGTTGGATAAGGAACTGCTTAAATTTTATAACACTATTGAGGTTTTCACTGGTAATGATCATATCATCTACATAGAGTAATAAGAGCATATAACCTCTATTTTTCTATTAAACAAACAAGACATTGCCATATAGATTAGAAAGAAATCCAAGTTGTTCAATAATAAGGCTAAATTTGGTAAACCAAACTTTAGAGGGTCTTTTAAGGCTATAGAAAGCCTCTTTAGGTGACAAATAGCATTTAGAAGATGATCATAACCTAAAGGTAGCCATATGTACACTTCTTCAAAAAGATTACATTGAGAAATACATTTTTGAAATCCATTTGAAATAGTTGTCATTTCTTAATGGCTACAACAACTATGAAGTTATAAACTAAAGTGAGATGGGCCATAGTGGTAAAGGTCTTCTCGTAGGTAGTACCATACTCCCAATTAAATTCTTTAACAATGAGTCAAGCTTTCTAATATATATAGTTTCACCTAATTTTGTCTTAATTTTATAATAGTGCACTAAGGTCTTGCCCGAGGGAAGTAGGATTGGATCCTAAATCTAGGTTTTCTCTAAGGCTTGCAAATTTTCTCTCATAACTTAGTTCAAAAACGGATTAACACTAGCTACTTTATAGCTTTTAGGTTCATAAAAGGAACTGATAATTGGGTTAACTAAGTAATGTTTAAGATGAGGGAGGCTTACAATATATGTTTTTAAATAAGATGGAATTTTAGTGGCTTTAACAAGTAGAAATGACTAGGATGGTTGATTTGGATCCTTTGATGAAGTTGAATCCTTAAATGGGATAGGAGGCCTTTGTTCTTCAAGATCTGCAATTAGAAGAGACTTAAACAAAACTAGTGAGCAATAGAATAAGGAAAAATTAATGGAGGGATCATTGATAAAAGAAATACAAGGTAAGATATAGAAGGAAGACAAAGCTGAGAACATTTTATATTCCCAAATGGTGATGTGCCTAGAGATTCAAAGATGTTTGATAGGTATAGATCTTAGTATGCTTTTCTAGGTGCTTTAGAGTGTTCTTAAGTGTTTCTTAGATGATTATCATGTGTATAGGCTTAGAATTATGTTATTATTAGTGTTTGTGTATGTTGTAAGTGTTTGTGCAGTTTAAAACATGAATTTAATCTTAATTTTTATGTTTCAAGAGGTATTTGATGTGTTTGTGAGTGATGGAAATCAATAAATTGAAGAATGAAGAAAATGCAGGATGTATGAAGGATGTCATGATCTTGTATGGAGGCATGATCATGACAGGGACTGCATAGGTTATATGACTCTTTGTTATGATCATGACAGATAAGGAAGAATCGTGTGAGGTACAATAATCCCTCCAAGTCACGATCATGCCAGGAGGTTTTCTAAGTGTGACTTTTTTCATGTTTTGAAGGTTCGAGGCTATTTTAGGAACTAAACAAAGTGAGGAAATCATAGACACAACCTAGAACCCTAAAGCACTATATAAGAACATGATAAAAACGACAAAGAAGTAGTAGCCAAAATATTAAAGTACATCAAAGTGGAGAGATCAAAGAAGAGCTTCAGGAAATTCCAACATTCTAGATCAAGTCTTCGAACAATGTTCATTCTTTTTCCTTTGTCTTCTTCGTAATCCTTGATGCGTAATTGTATTTTTATGATGTATAACATGTTTATAGATTTCTAAATCTAGATTAGGAATTACTCTATAATTATTTTATGAACCTTAATTATTTTTTAATTCAATATATATTTGAATGTTTGTGATAATTATTGTGCATATACTTAATAATAAATCGAGGGAGTGAGTCAAGTCATTAGTGTTAAGGCGAGTAACGAGAGTTGGCAATTTAATAGGCCTATAATTATCAGATTAATGATCAATTAAAGAGATATCTTAATTATGAAATTAATTATCGATATGATTGCTTCAAATCTAAATGAATAAGTTAGAAGTAGTTTTATGAATCGAGAGATTACAAATTTATAAATATCAAATTCAATTAGGGTTAATTGGTTAGATCTTGAGAGAGAGTAATCAAAATCTTAGGAAATCTTAGATCAAACATAAATGTAATTAAAAGAATTAAGGGAAACAAAATAAAGATAGAATAATTCCTACGTATTTAACTCTAATCAATCTCAATTTTATTGGTAGCTCAATTATTTATTTACTTATTTTTAAAATTTTTAATTTTTATTTTAATTCAAATCAAATTCTTAGTGCCTTAGACAAAGTTTGATTGGAATTGTTTAGGTATCTATAGTCCTCATGGGAATGATGCCCTTTATACTACAAGATATAATCAGTGTACTTGTAATATTAAGAATTTTACTATTTATAAATCTTGGTCAACAAGTTTTCGACACCGTTGTCGAGGACTTTTAGCATTAGGAAGATTTGAATTTCTTTAATTCAAGGAATTCTTGTATGCTTATTATTATATGAACACAAGAATCACTCAAAATTCAAGCAAGATAGAAGAAACTACAACTTATGACATCATAAGGCAAGAAAGAGAGATCCGAAGAGCTAAACGTCAAAAAGAGATAAAGAGAATGACAACGGAAGAATTCAATCATGGAGACCCTTATAGAAAAATATGCATCTATCAAAAATTCCCACACTTAAGCTTTTACTTGCCCTCAAGCAAATCATAATCAAAATTATATATTTCAAAACTTATGTCCATCATTAATATTAACTTGTCCAGTCATAATATAAATCATCATGTCATATTAATCAAATTAACATACAATTAGAATCAAATTATCCTAAAATTTACTTCCTAAGTTAATATTAATATTAATCACATCAATACTTCCTAAGTCAATATTAATATTAATCACATCAATGATGTCATTAAAATCAAAAGCATAAACCTTTACACCCTCACTAAGATTTCTCTCAATGCACCCAAGTGCTTAGGGTGAAAAGGATTAAACTCTCAATCAATGCATAGGAGAACTCTTATTATAGGCTTATAATTTAATCACATCTCCACCACTTATGTATAAAGTAGAAAAAAATCAGAAGTTCTTTATATAAGCTGTAATGGGGTTTAGGTACGGTATGATTGGGATAACAAAAACAGTTAAACTAAAGAAAATTTTATAAAGAAAAATTAAAAGAAACTTGTTTACAGGTACAAAGGTCCTTTTATTGCAACTTCATTGGTACCATATACTTTTCTTTTCTTTTTCTATGCTCCTTTTTCAATCAAATCAATTTCGAGCATTCATAATGTACCACAATTAAAGAAATAATAGGCCTCTTGAGATTTTCAAATTTCCCACAGACACTTAATGTAAATAACCTATAAGGATCAAAACAATAAAAAGGCTTCTAAGAAAAATAGGATAAAAGTTAATAATTGGGTATAATATATGAAAATGGCTAAGGCTTAATTTTGTTACTCCTAAAGATAAATTTAAGGTAAGGTAATTAGCAAAGAAATAGGCTAACACAAAATGTTGAATCTAAGTGTCTTTATCACCTCAATGCTTCTAAGTTAACAAATATGGTCATAATATGTATAATAAAAACATGTTCTAGAAACATTCAACTATACATGATAACACATGTGAAAGAAATAAATGAGCTTAATATTTTTAAAATTTTCACTCTTAGGCTCAAAAGTTCACGAAAAAGATGGGCATATATGTGTAAACAATATACAATTTTCATTCAATTTGATTATCTCAATGAATGCTGAAAATATAACTAGCAAAAGTAAGTTTATTCTAACTATTAATTCAAATCAATATTCAATAATAAAGTACAGTATTGATGGACATAGTTTAATTAAGTCAAGATTTCAGTTCATAAAATTTAATAACTAAGATTATAATAAGCTTAAAAAATTGTCAAAATTCATGAATCCTTTCCCCACAGCTAAAGTTGTACATTGTCCTTAATGTGCACAATATAAGTATATATAATAAGTAAGAAGGTTTAATGGTACTTTCTTGAGTGAGATGATTTTTCTGATTTATGATCCATCCAATATTAGACTACATAATTACAAAATCTAAATGAACAAGGGATAAAAAGAACAAATGAAATAAAAATAACACAAATGAATAAGAAATAAGAACAACATTAACTATAATGTAAGAGAGAACAAAATAATTAATGAAAAGAAAATAAGAAACATACAAAGGATAAAGAAAAAGAAAAAATATACAAGACCAATGGTGTGTGCTTAATTGTTTATACATTCACTTCTTAACACTTAGTGATTATTGTTATGAAATGCTTAAGATACTCATTTTAGTTCATATTTGGTATTAGGTAAAAGTTTGAAGTATAAGAACTAAAATGGGTTAAAAGCACATTCTTTAAGCCATCCTCTTGATATCTAAACTCACGGTAAGTATATATACGGTCGTGTATCTCCCAGGTCCATTTGGAAGAAACTTTTTGGACTTACATGGTTGGATGCACGTGTGTATCCTATAAATTGGCATTTTGGTCGGCAAAAGAAAAAGGGATAGTTATGGGACTTTGTGAAGGGGCAAAGCACTTACTCTTTAGATACTCATGGAGGGCTAAGCTTCCATATTCTGGTTAAAGGGTGAAATTGACACCGAAAATCACATTTGAGCATATCGTCATCATGTATTGTAAATCTCTCTTTGTGTAGGGATTGTTTACGCTATTCTATGTATATTGATTTAGGTATTCAGGTATAGACAATTAATATTCTTGTTATCGTTTAATTGTTTATATATGAACCCATTATTAGAATCTTAAATATAACGTATAATCGTTGTGTTTTGGATTCATTTGTGGCAACTAATGGTATTAAATCATTAGGGATAATGTAACATAGGTTGAATGACCTGAGCTTGTGGGATAGTTGCCTAAATTGGTATGTTTTCCTTACTCATATTGTAGTTGTCCAACTAAATCTAGAGAGCCTTTTCTAGTTTGTTTGATAGCTAGGTTTAATTAAAGAGCTTATCTTGATTAAACATGCTATAAGGGAAAACTAAGGTTAACAAAGCTTATTGTTAACCTATAATCAATAGTTTCTAAGAGAAGTGTAAAAACAATATGACAATGACGTATGCCTAATTGTGTGTAGGCTAAGATTGAAACGTATTCATCACTTTCATCATTTTTGACTGTTTGAATTAAATTGCTTTCTTCGATTCAATTTTACCTTATTTATTCAATTTCATACAACCAAAAACTTTTACCTTAAACATTAGTTCTTTTCATTGCAAAAGCTTCACATACATTCCTTATGGATATGATCCTTACTCATCACTGCTATAAATCTTAGTGTGTAAAGATCGGCTTATTTTCTGGTGCATTCGACACACATTAAGAACTAAGCATCTCCCTTATTATATAATCGTAGTTTGTTCAATAAAGGAGGGTTCTCGTGATGATGATCTTGACTAAGTGGATAAGCTACTAAGGAAGTGCCTTCACTAGATGGAGGGGGCTAGAAATTGATGCCTAGGCAACCTGCCATTAAGAGCATCGGCTCTCCTATCTATCTAGCTATAGACTGAAGCTTGCGTAATTGTGTAGCTGACATCTCCAGCTATCTCACCTACTCCCAAAGCTCAGTGTGCTAAACTCAGAGGGTTTGTTGAGTTTCTAAAAGCTAGCCCACCTATTTCTCTAATAGGGCTATCTTTAGCTGGGCTAGGTTATGAAACCTAGCTTTGAGCCTCTCAAAATATCCAACTCTAGAATGGCATCTTCCAGCACTGGTGGTGGTTGTTATGGTTATGGCAACTTCTCTACCATAATTTACTCCTCTCTGTCTCCACCCTCTGGCGCCAGCTCGTCGAACTCCCCAATAGCTTTATAAATATGTCCTATGGGACCCCAACATCTACGTACCATGCACATATATTGCAACACTACCACCATGGTCATCATATGCTGCATCGGTGGTAGTCGATCAAATAAACCCATCTATTGTGCCAGTCGAGTCACGTAAGGTCCAATATAAATTTTACTGACCTTCCTATCTTTTATTTGACACCTGATGAATTGGAAAAGTGCATGTCCCAGGTGAAAATCATTTTTAAATTGTTCCAAGAGATCAAGGAACTTATCTAACTCATCCTCCAATAACTCGAATAGGAATGGAATTGCAGGTTAATCCTCATTACTTTCAGATTTATCAAAAATAATATGACACATAAACTTATAAAGTAACAGATGTTTAGGAATAAGAATGACATTGTTATGGGTGTTTCTAACAACAAAGTAATCCAACCCTATTAATTTTTTCCAATACCTCTTAGCTGAAATAATTGTCATGTTTTTTAATTATGTTTGATTCAAAAAAATCCACCAATTTCTTCCATAACATCATAACCCCTCAATCAAAACCAAAATTCAGTCAAATCCCACGACTCAAATTATAGAGTAGTATAAAATTCAAGAGTTAATTCCTTATACATAATATAATCAAAATTAATAAATTTGTCCTATTGAATTTTATATCTCAAAGTTTAAATCTTATCTTTCAACCTTATATTTTTAAAAAAGTCAAAATCAAAGTATCTAGGTGCACTAATAATCATATAGTGAAGTGTTTGAAATCAGATACCTTGATCTTCTAAAAAAATCAGAAAAGAAGCCCCAAAGTCCACAACCCTATCTCATGCACCTCTCCCTGACACTTATGCTTTTCTTATTGGTCATGAGAGTTTAGCACATTGTTTAATTCTTAAAGCCATGAATAAATGTCTACCTAAAAAATAAACCATGAACATATAAAAATATGTCAAAAATACTTAATAAACGTGAAGAGAGAAAAATATCATGAAATCTTGTAAAACCACTATAAAGATGTAAGATTTGTGTGGAAATTACTAGACATGTGTAGGAGGAGTGTGTGTCTAGGTGAAAGAACAAAGAAACAAGTGAAAAAATTAAGAAAAATGAAGAAAGAAGTGAGAGATTTGAAGTGGCTGTTAAGTTGTAGAGAGAGAAACTTGATGAATAAGAAGAGAAAGGTGAATATAAAGTGTTAGGGTTGAAGGAGGGATAAAATAGGGTGAGGGAGTGAAAATTCATGTGTTTCCTTAGTCTCGCGACAAGGTAAAATCGTGACAGAGCCTTGTCAAGCCATGCATGATCATGCTCTTTGAGGGACAATCATGACATGCTGAAAAATGTCATCGTTGTCCCGTTTCCTAATTTTTTTTCTTTATGCAACCATTGAGCTTGCTTCCTTAACTTTTAATAAACTAAAAAACATGAAATTTAGCAATCTAAAACACTCTAAAAACATGAAAATTTAAACCTAAATACTAAAATTCCAAAATAAACCTAACTACTTAAAATGCTAAGTTAAGGTCTTTAGCTTTACATTTCATTATTCGAAACTTTTTAATGATCAAAAAGGAAAGAAATCACTTCCTTTCTTAAGAAAAATAATCATTCGAGATATAGTTTGCATCTTTTTTCGTTCAATTTGGAGGTTTCCTTGTTTTGATTTTCCAATTCTAAAGCTTTATGTGCAAATATATGAATTACTTTCAAAGGCCCACTCCATCTTGATTTAAGCTTTCTGGGAAACAACTTTAATCTTAAATTATATAATAATACCACATCTCCCACTTTTAAATCTTCCTTTTTAATATAAGAATCATGCCTTTTCTTCACTTTTTCCTTGCATTCGTCGAGTTCGTTTATTTGCAACTGCTTGCTTCCAATCAAAGTTTAAAGCTTTTATCGCCTACGATGCTCTATGCTCTAGTTCTATAAGTAGATGATAAGCTTTACCATACACGTCTCAAGGGAATCCTCCCGATCGGAGTTTTGAAGGTGATTTGATAAGACCACAAGGCATCATCCAACTTTAATGTCCAGTCCTTCCTTGAACTTTTTACCGTCTTCTCCAATATTCACTTTAGCTGATGGTTAACAACTTCCACTTGCTCACTTGTTTGTGGGTGCAAGGAGTGGCTACATGATGGTGAACTTCATATCTTTTAAGAAGAGCATCGAAATATTTATTATAGAAATGCATTTATTATCACTCTTGACACTTCAAATCAGCTGAATAGTCTTTTAATAAATTTCTACACTATTTTGCCATCATTCGTTAAAGTTTCCATAACTTTAACCCATCATGACACATTGTCCACTTTGACTAAAATATATATGCTCCCCATGGAGGATGGGAAAGACCCCATGAAGTTAAGTCCTCACACATCGAAAACTTCAATTTTTATAATGTTAGACAAGGGCATTTCATCTATTTTTGAGATGTTCTCCACTCTTTGGTATTTATCACTGATGTGTGCTTAATTGTTTATACATTCACTTCTTAACATTTAGTAATTATTGTTATGAAGTGCTTAAGTACTCATTTTAGTTCATATTTGGTTTTAAGTAAAATTTAGAAGCATAAGAGCTAAATGAGTTAAGAACATATGATAATGGTAGGTTGTATAATGTTTTAGTGGGTAGTTTAGTATGTGTTTAGTTGTTAAATTGAATGATTAGTGCGTGTTTAGGTTAGGATTGTGTTATTTAGTTAGACATTTGTGTTTTGAGTGTTTCATGGGTTAGAGCATGCTATTGAGCTTAAATTTTGTGTATTTGAGGTGCCTTGATGTGTTTGTTAGTGTTTCAGATCAAATATCAAAGAATGGAGAGAATTCGAAGGAAGCCCAAAGCAAGGCCCAGGTCCACGATCGTGATAGAAGCATGGAGGGTCTACCACGATCGTGGCTCCTTCTACCACAATTGTGACAGAGAGTAAAAATCAAGTGCCATGATCGTGGCCTACTCGATAGATAGCATGAACAACCCCTCGAACACGACTTACTGAGGGACAGTTAGAACTTTTTGGACCCTAAAAAACCCCAGGGTTTACCTAAAATAGAAAAGACTATATAAAAAAGAGAAATAACCCCTAGGGAGAGCTCCAACTTCTGCCACTTTGGGAACACTCCAAGAAGAAAGAAGAAGAAGAGGGAGAAGAGGAAGAAGAGGAGAGAGGAGCCGGCTTCTGCTGCTGTTGCATTCTCGAGCCATCCTGATCCTGTCCAAGTGACATTTCCTTTTCATCTTTGTCATTTTGCTTCTTTAAATGTGTAAGATAGATATGATGATGTTGATGGATTTGGGAGTGATGATGATGTTCTAACCTTTCTTTAGGGATGTAAACTTGATTCAATATTAATCTAGTTGTTTTTATGTTAATTCATTGGGGTGTTGTGATTATTTGTTATAACTTCATGCTTCGGTAATAAATCTAGAGAGTAAACCGAATGTAAAATGATTGGGTTGGTTAATGAGAGTTAACTGACCTAATAGATCACGAAATAATCAAATCTATAATTATATAGAGAGAGATCTCGTGTGAGGACAAGGTTGTTTAATAGAAGGCTTAAAATCTGATTAGGTTGTGGGTTGATTGTTAATTGAGAGATTATCTGTTCAGTAATGTAACTTAGTTAGGGTTTATCAATTAGGACTTAGTGATTATAATTCAAAAGAGAGTAATCCACCCTTTGATAGTCTAGAATCATCACCACATTAACATAAAAGTGATTAGGTTAGCATTGATGACAGGATAAACCCCTTTCTTATAATTTTAGTAAATTTTCTTATGCGATTTCCCATTGTAAATTTGGTGGTGCTTAATATTTGATTTCATTTGTGTTAATTTTAAATTTTAATTTATGTCAATTATCTTCATGTATTTACTTTTCTATTCGTTTTTATTTTCATTTCAATAATTCTTTAGGCCTTGGATAACTTAGAATTAGATTAGCTCGACAACTCCTCGAGAGATCGACACCTAACACACTACACCCATAACCGGTGTGCTTGTAGTATATTAAGGGTTTTAAATAAATTATAACTTGCCTCAACAAGTTTTTGGCGTCGTTACTAGGGAGTTAGTATGATTAGTTTAATTCTTTCAGTCTATGGAATTATTACCCTTCTAGAAGCACTAGTAGAAAAACAAGCTAAATCCTACCTTGTAGAAGGCCAAGAGAATAAGAAAGAGGATGAACAAAAGAACGAGGACCCTCTATACATTCCTCCTCCATCCTCATTCAAGAAAATTGATGTGATCGAATCTTTAAAGGAGCAAGAAGAAGAAAAACAGATGACAACAGATATAGAGATTAGAGCAGATATGAAGGTCTCTGTTCATGAATTGAAAGAATAAGAAGAGACGAGGGTGTCTTGTTATTTTTTTACTAAAAAAAATTAAAGACAGGCCGGGCTGGCCCAGCCCACTCGTGGCCCGACCGACAACGGGTCGGCCCACGGCCCACCATAACTAAGGCCGGGCTGGGCCAAGCCGAAGATGGCCCGGGCTCGGCTCGGCCCATTGACATCTCTATCTATTAGGCTCTTAGATGTACTCTGGGTTATAATCTAATTAGGAGTTTAATTTTAAAAATAAACAAATTAAACTAAACAAATTAAACAAATAAAATAATGCAAAAAAACATGAATAAAATAAAATAAAATAATGGCTACAATAATAAAACTAAGTTTTTCCTAATATCAGTGTCCTCAACAATGACACTAAAATCTTGATTGGTCTCTACTTAAGGCTAACAAGTACATGATGTAGCTGTAGCTAACACAGGTAAGTACAAGTGAAATCCTATAAAGACAATAACTACTAGTAATTACCATATCTTATTATATAGTCTACGAATTGGGTGTTGGTTTCTAATTAAAATTAATAATAAAATAGATAAAATAAACTAGGAAACAATTTTGAGCATAGAATAAAGAAAATCAATTAGAAACAATCAACATCAGAAATTAGTGTCTAGGTAATGAATCCCCCTAAGTCCATTAGATAATTAACCTTTTATTGTACATTTGTTTTATTGACTATTGGACCTTGAAAATTCCTATCGTATGTTAATAATTCATTTTATACTACTAATCATAGGATTATTAATCTAATTACTCAGGTTAAAGATTCTAAGATTGCTTTATTGATTTATGAATACCACTATTAAGTTTAACCCTAATGCAGAGGATTTATGTTGACCCATCTTTAGGTTTGCAATCAATTCCTTTCAATTATGGTATATCTATTCATACATAAGATTTCTAAATCTCTATATTATGAAATCAGATTATGTACTAATATTTTGAATATATTAGAACATATATTAAACACATAATTAAATCACAATAGATCAATCAAAACAATTGCATTAAATCAAAGAATCAAAACATATTATATGAAAAACTAGCGTTCATCATAGCTAGACACTAAAGATTTTTAACTGCACATGATAGAAAACGAAATAAAAAATAAACAGAAAGAAAAATGAATGGAAAATAAAAAGTTCATAATTCCAAATCTCCCTTCTTTTCTATTAAATGTTCATGTAAGGTAGAGATTTGACATATAATCTATTAGATATGTCGATGATTTCTTCACACTTTCCACTTTTTTAGATCAATATCGCCCCTTCTGAGCAATCTCTATGTCTAGAATCTCCTCTATAAATCTATTATTCTAATCGGCCTCCGCTCATGCCTTTTTGTAATAATTTTTAAGGATTTCTCGAAGATACACAGTTTGATACACGAGCATGTATTGGATTATATATAACCAAAATCTCCAAAATTTGGGATTCCATATGGGTTGAGAGATTTACATGACTATAGGAATGACCATGTATCCCTTATTTGCTTCAAGTATTTGTTTTATGCCCTATTTTCATCCGAATTCTTCTCCTTTTAGTTTATGAAGGCAATTATAACCTATAAATACACTTGCAATGTATTAAGTACCAAATATACAATTTAAATATAAAATATCAAGTAGAAATGCATCAAATATGTGGTATAAATACAGTAAAATATGCATCTATCAGCTATTTTAAAGGATTTAATTTTATCCTTCAATACTTTCCTCAAATTACACAATGGCATAGAGAAGATGATGTTAATTGGATTGCAGGCTCCAAAGGGGTGTTCTCTGATAGTTTCTACTATAAACTACTCCAAGACACAAGAGAGAGAGTTCACTAGTTTGAGTTGTTATTGAAGAACTCCCCTAATCCTAAAGGGTCTATAATCACCTAGTTAGTTATCAAAAATAGACTCATAACTAAAAACAGATGGTTTGGTTCATTTGATTCAGTTTTAAAACTATGCAAGGAAGCAGATGAGGATAGAGAGCACTTGTTTTTCCAATTTAGATATGCCAGATAAATCTATAACTAAATCATGTACAACCTAGTAAATTATTGCATAAATTACAACTTGTTTGAAGTTCTCAAATAGATTACCAAAAAAGGAAAAAAACAGAAGCATGATGGATAAGAAAACTTTCGCTACTAATATTTACTCCCTATAGAAAGAAAGGAATAGAAGAAAATATAGAGGGGATGCTATAAGAAAACATCAACTAGTAGAAGATACTATTAATTAGATCAGATTTGTAATAATTGCCATAAATGCCCACAACTTTCTGTCTATTGAAGTAAAGAACATATGGATTTTATAAACTGAATTAGCTACTTACTTTGTAAATTTTCTATTTAAGTTGATGTATTAATATATAGACTTGAGCTGACCCTTCAAAAGTTGTAATGTTGGATATAGCTTTGCTATGGTTATTGATAATTAATTCATTTTTTCCAAAAAAAAATTCTAGGATAGAGTGGTTAATAAAATTTGATGATGTTCTATGGACATATAGGACCACAGTCAAAACACCTATTAGGATGACTAACTATAGGCTAGTTTTTTAGGATTTTGTCATTTAATTATCAAACTAGAGTATAAAGCGTATTGGGCCACTATTATCTTCAATTTTAATTTAAAAGATGTAGGTGAAAATAGAATACTCTAGATTAATAAGCTTAAAGAGTTACAATTGTCTATATGTAATTAATGGCATGATTTGAACATCTTGATGATAGAGATTTTAAAATGCGACCAACTATTACTCTATACTCTTCCCTAAGAGTGTTTCTAAGAAAATTGAAATCAAGATGGTTTGGTTTGTATATAAAAGGTACATTTAAGGTAAATGGTTTTGAAATGATTTTTAGGAAGTATTATTTATTAATCACAGGAGACTTCAACTATTCAAGAACTACGAAAAAAATTAAAAATGAAGTCTACCTAAAAAAATTTAAATAAGCGCTTAATAAGAGACAACCTAAATTTTTTAATGCATATTTCCTTCCTTTGTTTCTTTTTTCTCTCTTTTATATGTTTGTTTTTGTGTAGTTAGCAAACTCTTAATGGTTATTTGAAAGAAAAAAAAAAGCATATAGCAAGCAACATCCATGTTAGGGCTTAAAGATATTTCTATATCTTAAGTCTATTTCTTTCTCCTTACAAGCATTACAATAAGTTTACAGTTACAATTATAAGAAATTAGATAAAGACATTAAGGCAAATAGATGACCTAATATATGTAAGATTTTCTTATAATTAAACTACATTAGGTTAATAGGCATGATCACGAATATGTGTATAATTTGAACCTTGAACGAATATTCTAGGGAAAGATGTTTAGATTAAAAGATTTATCCAGTATTTGATAATAACATGTTTTGATTCCTAAGTTTGACTTTATAAGTATTTGATTTTCCCATATTAATTGCAAATTTAACAAAATACTAAAAAAGAAAATCCTATAAAATTGAGCATCAAATAAATATTACTTAATTTATTTTATTCTAACTAATGGGATGAAGTTATAAGTGTTACTAGTAGCAAGCTAAAACTATGAACTAACTAGGCATGTAAATCATGTCAAAAGGTCTTGATGACATTTTAACTAAGACAATTTTGCTCCAATTTTTTCAATTTTAATTATTTTTGGAAAATGAATTAAATTGTGTTATCATTAGCAAAATTTAAAACAACATTACAATAAGTTATAAAGTCTATCTACACTTTAGCATAATTGAAATTATAATGTAATTCTAGCATTTGATATATAACATTACAACGTCCATATGTTCTTCATTTTAAGGGTGAGTGAATTTTGCATATTTTTTATTATAAGTACTACCTATATCTAATTGATGATTTTCTCTGCTAGCTGGTATTTTTCTTTTTCAACTCCCTTATACAGTTTGCAGTTTCTTTCCTTCCAAATTATGCAGATGGTGGTTGTGAATACTATTTTGATCAATGGACCATTCTACTTTCTCTACTTAGTGAGTTCAGTGATCATGTTCAACTTCTCATTCCATTCAAATATTTAGTTAGCTAGAGGTATAGATATACCTCAACGTTGGAGAACAAAGACTAGAAACCTTAGACCTTTAAGCTTAATAAGGTAAAATAATGGTAATTGTCACCCAATATGCATCTAATTCAAGCTTTAGACATCCATATTGAACTATGTTAAGAATGTATTGATAGATTATAAATGTTCCTTGATTGAATGATCTTGTTAGTCAATATTGGAATAACCACAAGTGCACTACATAATTGTAGCTAGTAATAGCAAGTACGGATCGATCCCATGAAGACTGTAAATACTAGTAATTACCCTTCCCTATTATCTAGCCTAAGGATTTGTTTTAGGTTTTTAATTAAAATATGAAAATAAAACTAAAACTAGTAAAGTAAATAGGAAATGATATTAGACAGAGAATTAAGGAATCACTTAGGAAATTATCGATATCGAGAATTAGTATCTAGGTTTCGAATCCCCCTAAACCTTAACAAATTGATCTTTTATTATGTAATTGTTTTATTGATTTATAGACTGTGGAGATTATTAAAGCATGCTAATAACTGACCTTGAGTCTACTAATAACTAATCCTAAGATTTTCAACAGAATTACTAAGGTTAAATTTTATAGGATTGCCTTAACAATTTGTGAATCCCTCTATTAAGTTTGAATCTAATATGGAAGATTTATGTCATCCTATTTCAAACTCCTTCCAATTACGGTAAATCTATTCAAATCTAGGATTTCTTAATCTCTACATATAAAAATCAGATTATGATCTAATATTCCTAGTTTTATTAGAGCATAAATAAAACACATAATCAGATCACAATTATCAATCAAAGCAATTTCATTATCAAAGTATTAACATAGGGTTCATGTAATATCCTAGTTCAATTATTGTACTATATATTATGCTGCACATGCATTTTATAAAGTATGTACTATTTTTGGTATACTAGAGTAATTTAAGTGTTTAAATGTATTATTGAGGTTATAATGGAGATCACAGATAGAAAAGAGATGGTTCTATACTTAACTGAAATTTTATTAAAAAATTTCCAAAAATTCCAAAAAGCTATGGAATAAGTCCGAACAAGCTTTAAAAGCCCCAAAATGTGCTTTGGAGATTTAAATGACACTTTTGAATGAAATTCAGATGATTTTGGTACATTTAGTGATTTTCGGATTCAATTCAAAAATTATTCCAAGCAACTGAAAAAGTTAACAAACAATTTTGAAATAAAATGAAAAACTCCTAAATTAGGATTAGAGTCTCTAGGAACTAAAACGGGTCAAAATGGAGGTTGTTTGAATAGAATTTGGGTAATATGAAATTATTAGACTAAAATGCCCATTTTGGAAAATAATTAAAAGCAGCCAATCAATTAATATTGACCTTAATTAGAGTATTTCATGATCAATTTGATGATAAGATGGTTGCAAAATATTGTTAGAATTTTAATTTGGTTGGTTGATGAATTAAATGCATTAAAGGGCAATTTGGTCTTTTTACATGATATTAATGGATTGATGAGTCATAAGAGATGGCCAATGAGAAAATGACGTGTGTGATGAGTCATTAGTGATGACAAATAAAAAGGTGACATGTGTAATCCATTAAGCTACATTTTGCTTCATTCTTTTAACATAGCCGTGAGAGTGAATGGAGAGTGCACGTGAGAGTAGAAACAAAAGAAGAAAAAGAAGAGAAGAAAAAGTGAAGTCTTAGCTAAGGAGGGAAGAAGGAGGGTTTTGGAGCATGATTTGAAGAGAGTTTGATCAAGACTAAGTTTTCTTCAGTTGTCCACAAGATTGAAAGAAAGTGGTAAGTTTTCTTAACCTAAGTAAAATTTTATATAATTGGAAGTTACATTGAACTAATTCAATTATGAATCATTCCATGTTTGATTTAGAAAATAAGATGAGTCTCAAATGTAAGAGTTGCTTTTGTCTATGGTACACCTCTAGGTTTTAAACATTTTTTTATACCGATATATTTATATCAATTAACCTATTACGAGTAAGCGATGTAGAACTAGCTCCGTAAATAGTGATTAACTAGTCACGAGTAAGCAATGTAAAACCAGCTTTGTGACTTGTTACGAGTAAGTGATGTAGAATCAGCTCCGTAAATATCAGTTTATAGCGACTAACTTAATGCGGGTAAGCGATGTAGAACCAATTTCGTGACTTTGTTCCTAGTGTACCGTATGGTAAATAAAATAGTGGTGGGCTATGTTAAGTAAGGAATGTTATGAAAATAGTAATCCTAATACTATTTATGTTAAAAGTGAATTGAGAGGTACTGTATGATACCAATTCTAGTGGTTGACTTATTTTTAGTATAAAAGTTTTCAGAAAACTTATTGCCACTAGTGTTTATTGTTTAAGGAAAAAGGAAAATGGAAAATGGAAACTTGTATATTATGAGTTTAATGTCAAAAAGCATTTTGGAATAGTATTTCAAAAAAACTTAAAATTGTGTTTTACGAAATGTTATATTATTACCAATTTTGATGATGCATGAATAAATTATTATGGAAAATGCTTCACTATGAGCTTTATGATTGTATGGAATATTGCAGTTATATTGTTATGAATTTTCTTGTAAAATAATTACACTCACTGAGTTTGTTTAGCTCCCTTTTATTTTTATGTTTTTAAACAAACCAACCCAGGTATAGGTATATGTGCTTTAATAATTAGGACTTTGTCGTAGGATTAGTTGTATCAGTAGGTGCTGCTGTGTTTTTCTTATCTTTCTTATTTATGTGTTTGCTTGAAATTGGCTTAGTTGCTTGTTTATATATATATTGTCAAGTATTTTCAGAAAGGGTTTAAAAGTGTGATCATGTAAACATCTTTGGAATTGTAAATCTCTTCTTCTTAATGAACTATGAGGGCTTTGACTCTCAATGATATTTTAAAAATGTTGAAAATTGTATGGTTGTGATTGTTTATGATGTGGACCTGAGGCCCCATTTCCAGAAGTTGAGAGGGTATATGAAATATTAGAAGTATTTTAAAATACTTTATACAGGTTTTTAAAAATTTTGGGAAGGTTAAAATACAACCGTTGTACTGCCAAAATTTTTTATAGTAAAATCATTGAAAAAAGGGTTTCCCACTATTTTCTACGCTTTTAACTTTTAATGTATAAAAAGTTTTTAACAGTTGAATGTTTTGGCTTTGTGGGAACCCTTCTGTTGAGTTAGATATTGATTAAAGGGCTACAGTGAGGTCGTCGGGAAGGTTCCACTCAGGTTCTGGAAGGTGAACTCTGGGATGGGTCCTTTAAGTTCATTTAGCTTAAATGTTAACAAGATGTTTACTTCACTACAAGAAAATAGTGAATTACATACGGCCATTACCGACGGAAAAAACCAATATACCGTCGGTAAATAACATTAC
>JAOQMS010000004.1:18028086-18038413 GCA_027563885.1 Erythroxylum longipes | reverse complement strand
TCTCATCCGAAGCTTCTCTTCTGTTCTTTCACTCCCATTCACGCTACCATCTGCTCCAAGACATGTCCACCATACCTCACCCAAAAGTCCACTTTACCCTTGTCATTTAAGCCATATACTGAAAATACCCTCAAATTCTTCTCATGCATTTATTCCATAAGCTATTAGGCTTAAGTTAATGAAAATTTTTTTTAGGGGGTCGACAATTATAGATGTTGATGAAGGCAAGTTGATTTTAAAAGTGGGGAATAAGAAGGTGTCCTTTAATGTGTCTAATGATCAAAAAAGTTCTCACAATTTCGTAGAAATCATGCGGAGAACCAAGTCTCGTAGAGAGGTTGAACATAATGATGATCATAAGGATCTACCTGAAAAGTCACAATGTCGAAGGAATAAGTGGAAGAAGAAGACGAAGAAGAAAGGTGGTTGAAATCATAGTTTGGTAACTCATTTACAATTTATGAGACCTATGATCATGCTACCATTACACAACTTATTCAATCCACCATGAAAAAAAGTACATTGAGCTAACGATAGTAAAACAAGCGCTCAATGAGAGGCAACCTATGATTTTCTATCATTTTGTTATGTCATTGTTTGTAGTAAATAGGATTTGCATTTTGTTTTTGTTTGTGTTTCTGTTCCTGTGAAATATGTTGGAGGAATTGAGGATTAGTTGACATAGGAATGTTGTGAAAGGCAAGCACAATAAGGTGATAATGTAATTATAAAGGATGGAAGGATTTTGAATATGAAATGAGGAAGAAGAAGTGAAATCGGAAAGAATCCAAAATATTTGTAGGGCCATGATCATGGCCTGCAATGAGGGGGATATGGTATGCGGGAGTTTTAGCCTTTTTTTTCCAATTTTACCACTTTTTACCCTTCTTACCCTTTATATTTACACTTAACCTCATTTTTCTTAGTCCTTTCAATTTTTCACTCTCTCTCTAAACCTAAGAAGTCAACTCCTCTCACTTCTCTTTACCCATCTTTAAGTCTTTAACTCCCTCCAAATTTGTCACAACTCTTAATCCAATGGGACCACGCATCAAGAAAACAGTTAAGCAGACCCAACCAAAAGAAAAAGTCCAAGTATCGAGCCACGAACAACGAAAAAGGATAGCAGATTATGGCAAACCTTTCCCAATCTTCTCGGAGGAGGAAGGTAACCATTACCACACCCTTAGTTTAAAGAACATTATTGTGCTGAAACAATCGGATTTTGATATGTTAGAAATAATTAGATTTAGATAACAGGTTAAAGCTTTAGGTGTAAGAATTTAGTGGGAAAATTTTATATGATTTAATTATCCTATTTACGAGGAACTAATCCTAGAATTCTTCACCTCTTTCAATACGAGCTAACTAACCCTAAGGACCTATAGTTTCTGTTACAGAGTCAACCATATAGGTTAAACTATGACATTTTGTGTGAATTGTTGGATTTCCCAACTCAACCATAGTAAAATAGCATGAAGACTTTTGTGCCACCCACTATTGGACGAAACTAACTAGCATGGAGAGTTTTGACGTAAAAAATGTCCACAACAACATTATTAGAAGCCCCAAACACTTGTTATTACATAAGTTCATGTGTCAAACTGTATTTGAAAAAAGTGAAACAAATAAATGTGAAACAAAAGAACTTTTTATTTTGTGGTACATGGATTATAGCTTCAAATTTTGCACCTCTACCCATAACTTTAATGCAATTACTGCTACTCTAAGAAAAAGAAGCAATAACTTGGGTATGGGGCATTTGGTCACAGTTATTGCAAAATACTGTGGTGTCAATTGCAATGGACTAACTATCCACCATACTAAGTTTCTCAATACTTGTCACTTGACGACTGTTGAAATCTTGAAGTCCCATAATATGGAACTTCAAGATATCAGCATAAAATATCATGTCAGGACCATGGCGAGACAGCTCAGTTCAAGCTCGTCACCACCGCAATCGGAGGAGGATTCAACCAATGAGGAGTTAGAAGAGGAAGAGCAAATGGGATGGGAGAATGTAATGGAAGCCATCTCAAACACTAACAAATCCATTTCAGAAAATGACTAGGTATTGAAGAAGATGGCTAGAGAAAAAAGACTCCAAAGCCAGGATATACGACGTATTCACAGATATTTCAAGGCTTAAGGTGTTTAATTAACACCTCCAACACTGTCACCACCTCAAAAGGCTAGGTTCATGTTAATAAAATTATCAAAAATAGTGTGTTATTTAATAAGTCCTATTAATCTTATGATTAACATGATTTCTTATGAAAAGTCACCTAAGGATAGTTACAATTTTTATTGATAAGATAATTATCAATGTGTGTGTAAGCGAAAGGAGTGAATGAATGTGACATTAAGTCCTGATTAGTATGTATATTTAGTTTAACGTACTTAAACAAAAATTTCACAAGTTCATAAGTCGAACAATTTGAGTGATTGTGTTTTACTTAAATTTGTTTCGTGAAGTTTAATGTCATTGTCCCATTATTGCATATTTGTGTGTTTTGTCGTTAGTTATGGTAGGTGTGTTTTGTTTTGCTTAAGGACAAGCAAAAGTTTAAATGTGGGGATGTTGATAGTAGTAGGTTGCATAATGTTTTAATGGGTAGTTTAATATGTGTTTAGTTTTTAAATTGAATGATTAGTGAGTGCATGGGTTAGGATTGTGTTATTTAGTTAGCAATTATGTTTTGAGTATTTTATAGGTTAAAGCATGCCATTGAGCTTAAATATTGTGTATTTGAGGTGCCTTGGTGTGTTTGTTAGTGATTCAAATCAAATATTGAAGAATCGAGGGCCACGATTGTGACAGAAGTAGGGAGGGTCTGCTGTGGTATTGGCTACTTTTACCAGGATCGTGACAGAGATCAAAAATCAAGTGCCACAATTGTTGCAATATGGATGACGATCGTGGCTTGTACAGTAGACAATACAGATAGCCTCCCGAACGCAACCTATAGAGGGACATTTGGGAATTTTTGGACTTGAAAAAACCTAGGATTTACCTAAAATAGAAAAGACTATATAAAGAAAGAGAATGAACCTTAAGGGGAGAGGAAAACTTCTGCCACTTTGGGAAAACTCCAAGAAGAAAGAATAAGGAAAGAGAGAAGAGGAAGAAGAGGAGAGACGAGAGGGTTTCTATTACTGTTGCTTTCCTGGGCCATTCGGATCTCATCCAAGTGACGTTTTCTTTTCATCTTTGTCATTTTTCTTCTTTGAAGGTGTAAGATGGATATGATGATGTTGATGGATTTAGGATTCATGAAGATGTTCTAACTATTTTTAGGGATTTAAACTTGATTCAATATTAATCTAGTTTTTTTGTTAATTCATTTGGGTGTTGTAATTATTTTTTATAACTTCATGCTTCAATAATAAATTAAGAGAGTTAAATGAATACAAAATGATTAAGATGATTAATAAGAGTTAATTGACCTAATAGATCAGGCAAACATTCAAATCAATAATTATACTGAGAGAGATCTCATGTGAGGACCCGCTTGGTTAATAAAATGCTTAAAATCTGGTTAGGTTATGGGCTGATTGTTAATCGATAGATTACCTGTTCGATGATGTGTTATGTCTGGTTTCTATTGCTTATAATTGCCTTCATGTATTGATTTTGTTTACAAATCCATATGTTTTGATCCAAATGAGAGATAAATTGAGTGAAAATGGTGTGAATATTGCATGCATGTTAATTTGATTATTTATAAATCTTTGCATCAAAATGAAAGTTCACGTGAATAATTTTCATAAAAGAAAAGAAAAATAAAGAAAGGTGGTGTCTAACTTGTCACCACCATGTCAACACTGTGACACTTAAGTCACAATGGTGATAGTCCTCATAGGGGTGATAAACAAAGTTAGCCCAATGATGTGTTTTTCCTTTAATTCAGCGATTTATTATGTGTCATATGCAGGAGGGACAATTAAAAAAACTAGACCTGAAATGAGACTACAAATAGAAAGCTAGAGAGGAGGTGGCAGACATCTTTCATTTTTATTCTTCACTCTTTACATATAAACACATATTTAGGGAGGCAAAGAGAGAGATAGAGAAAGGAGAGAGAAGAAGAAAAGAGAACAAAAGGAGTCGGTGAAGAAGAGAGAAATAAGGCAGAGAGTTGGAAGTAGAAACCAGCCTTCAACCATCTAGTGAGAACAAGCTAAAGGAAAAGGAGAGAGTCGACGTTGGAAGCTTGAGAGGGGCAGGAGATCACCACACCTCACTCACCCAATCCTTATTTTCTTGCTCTATTATTCATCTATTGCAGTGTTTCTGTGTTTAATAAACGTGTTACTTTTATAGCTTAACCGACTGTTATTTGATTTCTTTCCATAGTTCATTTAATATTCATTGTTTTATTGCTTTAATATTTATGTTGACAGTAACATGGGAATGAAGTGTATGGAGCTGATGAACTGTGTTTATGCTATGATGGTCTGATCTCTTTTTCTTGAGAATTAATGTAGTTATTTTAGTTAAATATGCATGATTAAGGGATTAGCTTGTTGTCTTATGTTGCTGTAGTTTCTCAGCTAAATAGATGTAATAGCATGATCAAACTTTGTATCATTTTAGTATTAAACAAAGGATTGAGAAGAGAAATTTAATATGGAATGAGAAACTATAGATGCTTAGGTTAAGAATTAGAAATATATTAAGCAGTAATTAGTAGTCAGGCTTCCATAATTAATTCCGATGATAACTAGTTAAATACAAAAGTTAGATTAGTTCATTATTCGAGTTGATTTAAAACCCAACTGTTAATTTTAGTAAAATAAGTTTCCAATCATTTTCCCTTAGTCATGTATAGATGGTTAAACTAGTGAAATTAATTCTCAAGAGCCTTACATCTCGATTAATCTATTTCTCCTTGCTTCCAGTTGAATCATTTACTTTTCATTCTAATTTCGTGACTTTTTTTAAAGCTTTCACTCAACAATTAGGGATAAAGTGTTTAAGGTTGCATTTGTTTTTATTTTTTGTTTAAGGTTGATTTAGGTTAATCAATTTCACCTCTGTGGGAGACAAGCCTGGGTAATCACTACAACTACCTGGTATACTTGCGAGTTGGATGGCCTAGGTAATTTTTAGGACTTTTTGGGCACAACATAATACAACTTAATTTGGGTTAATTAATTGAGGCTTATTGATTATAACTCAAGAGAGAGTAATCCACCATTCGATAGTCTAGAACTGATACCACATTAATACAAAAGTTATTAGGTTAGCATTGATGATAGGATAAATCCCCTTCTCATAATTTTGGTATTTTTTTCTTCTGTGATTTCCCATTGTGAATTTAGTGGTGCTCAATATTTGATTTCATTTATGTTAATTTTACAAATTAATTTTTTCTCAATCATCTTCACGTATTCAATTTTCTGTTCGTTTTTATTTACATTTCAATAATTATTTAGGCCTTAGATAACTTAGAATTCGATTAGGTCGACAACTCCTTGAGGGATCGACACTTCACATATGATAGTTGTGCATTAGTCTATGTTTTTCTAGGTAATTGGCATGTGTTTCTTGCATAATGGTTGATTATTGTTGTAGTTTAGGATTTATTTTATATGTTTTCATTTAGTTTGATTTCCATTGTTGTTCTTTTATGTTTGATGTTAATTTAGGGTAAGAATTGACTATTTTTTATGTAGGAAGGAAGATTGAGCAACTTGGAGATTAAGCTAGAGATTAAAGAGGACAAGAGAAGAGGAGACTCTTTGTTGTAAATTCCCACGATCGCGGGAATTACAATCAGAGACATTATGCGAGGCTTTATTAAACTTAGAATTTCTAGACTATTAAAAGATAATTAAGCCTCCTTGGACAAAAAATGTGAAACCCTTCTGTAGAAAGAGCCACCTTGAGTGAAGAATATAAGTTTTTAGCCTTGAGGAAGGTGAAGATTCAAGGATTATCACCAAGATTGGGGAAAATTGCATATCAACATAAAAAAATTCCAGAATTTGGCAAAAAAGAGAAGTTTCGTTTATTCAATTTTCTGTGTTTTTCTTTCTTCTAATCTTTGTAAGATGGATTATTTGTGTGTTGATGATGTTATGGAGGCCATGATTGGCTAATTTAGTTTTAGGGATTGCTTTTGATCTATTTTTTTAAAACTCCTATTTTATTGAATTAAATGAAAGTGTCTTTGATAATTGTTGATTTTATTTCTATCTTGCAATAAATCGAGAAAGTGAGTAAGGTTATATGTGTAGGATTGTACAACGAGAGTTGGAAACCTATAGACTTGTAATCATCACGTTAATTGATTAGTTAGAAGAGAGATCTTGGCTAATTCGATTGATCACCCATAGGATAGTTTAATAACTAGTTAAATTGATGGAGTGATTGGGTAGGTCAAGAGATCGTTCAATTGATTCCATTTAATTTAATTAGGGACAATTAATTACACCTTGAGAGAGGGTGGTTAATGAATTCGAAAATCTTAAGTGAGACATAATACGATTAATAAAATAGAAGGGAGACAGAATAGGGTGAAAGTAATCTCTAATCTTTAAAATATTGCTTCCAATTTTCTGCATTTTTGGTATTGTTCATTATTCATTATTAGTCTTTCAATTTTGAATTTAATTTTCTAGATTATTTCAATTAAACAATTTCCTTTTCTTAAACAAAGTTTGAGCTGAATTAAGTGGTGTCTGGGTATAAATCCCTATAGGATCGATATCTTTTTTTTAAATACAAGTCATGACCCATACACTTGCAATTTTTGGGCATAAAACGAGTAGATTATTTTTGCATTCAACAAGTTTTTGGGGCCATTGTTAGGGATTGATTGTTTAGTATCTTGTTTAATTTAAATTACTTTGATTTAAGAGTTTTTGATATTTTCCTTGTGTAATTGCAGGTGAATGAACACAAGGAACACGCAAAGATTGACAAAAGTTAGTGAGGAAGAATTTCCCGACATCAAGAGACACGAAAGAGAATTAAGAAGGGCAAAGTGTCTAAATTTTTGACAACAAGATATGGCTGAAGAAGTAAAACAAGGAGGACCAAAAAGGACACTGATGGATTTCATGAGGCTAGGATTTGGTCCTCAAGGAGTGGTGAGACTGGTGGTTCAAGCGAACAATTTCGAGATAAAGCCTGCACTCATCAACATTTTACAAAATAATGTGCAATTCTATGGGCTATCCAATGAGGATCCAAATGCCTACATTGCCAATTTTTCGGAGATCTGTGACAGCTTCCGATTCAACAGAATGTCTGACGATGCGGTGAAGTTGAGGTTATTTTCATTCACATTGAAAGATCGAGTTAAAGCGTGGTACAACTTACTAAATTCGGGTTAAATAACTACTTGGGAGCAGCTTGCCCAAGCGTTCCTTGCGAAGTATTTCCCGCTAACCAAGAGATGAAGATTATCAAGGAGATTATAAATTTCCAATGGAGCGATGGGGAATCTCTCTATGAAGCTTGGTAGAGATTTAAAGAATTGTTGAGAATTTTTCCCCTTTACAACCTTCCGAGGGAGTTCCTGTTGCAGACATTTTATAATGGAATGAATCCGAGCACGAGAGGAACCATCGATACAGTAGCTAGAGGTTCATTAATGAGGAAGACTGTTGAAGCAGCTCATGATCTTTTAGAAGAGTTGGCAAGTAATAGCTACATGTGGTCGAGCGTGAGGAGTAGACAGGGGCAGAAAGAAAAAAAATATGATACTCATTGACTCTGCTATTGCTTTGCAGGCTCAGATCACGACCCTTACAAAGCAGCTGAACAACATACAAGGAGCAGTTACCTTTACAACGAAGGCGATGCAAGTGCAATGTGAGCTGTATGGGTAGAACAACCATGACTCAGCAGAGTGTTTTCTATTGGGAACCGGTGGTATCCAATAGGTAAGTTACCTGAGCTAGCCGCAAAGAGGTAATAATTTGTACTCCGACACTTATAATTTGAGGTGGAAAAACCATCCAAATTTCTTTTGGATAATAACAATGCAGGTGGCCAAATGAGACCACAAGGACCTCCGGGATTTTAGTAAGATCAAATTGGAGCGATGGAAAGTAAAATGGACAAGATGATGGAAGTGTTGGGGTCCAAATTGGCAGCTCAAAAGGAGAATTAAAAAAGGATGTTTAGTAGCTAGGAGGGAAGTTAAAAGAAGATGGAAGCGAAATTCAACCATATTGTGAAGAATCATCCCTCATCCATTCATAATTTGGAGGTTCAAGTAGGTTAACTTATTAACGCTTTATCTTATAGAAATGCAGATAGCCTACCGAGCAACACCGAAGTCAATCTGAAGGAAAGAATCATAGCTATCACACAAACTCAGGATACGGAAAGTGAACTTGAGAAGGAAAACGGAGCTAAGAGAGAAGTAGAAACAATTTTGGAAGCCCTTCCATGTGAACTAGTAAACAAGCTGATCAGGGAACTTCAACTTAGACTTCCACAGAATATTTTTTCTCAACAAAAGTCATCTTTAAGTGGAGCAATGAGGAATTCTAAAGAGGTTGAGTTAAGCAAGATGATGGCTACAACAAATCAACTGCAAACAAACTCTTGTTAAAGGAACTGGTGAAGAAAGGGGTCAAAGAGCACATATCAGAAGGAAGTCCACACATAGCACAAAAGAAAGAAGACCCAGGGGACTTCTTCATTCCATGTAGTATAAATGGAGTTAAGATAGCTAGGGAGTTTGCAGATTTGGGAGCCATTATCAACATGATTTCTTACACATTTAGTCACAAGTTGGGTTTAGGAGCGCTAGATTTCACTAAAATGTTGGTGAAAACAACCGATAGAACAGTGCATCAGCCGAAAGGGATCATCAAGAACTTGCAGATATGGATTGATAGATTTATCTTCCCCTCGGATTTCTAGATACTAGATGTTAGAGAAGATGCAGAAACCTCAATGGTTTTTGGGCAACCGTTCGTGGTTACTTCTTGTTCTATCATTGACGTCAATGAGGGAGAATTAACACTGATAGTTGGAAAGGAGAAATTAAATTTCAAGCTATCCAAGAAAGACTATCATTCTCCTTTACCCTCAATTCATATCAAGCAACCTAAACTCTAAGGAGGATGAGAAGATATTGAGGACCCTAGGAATAAATTGAGGAAGAAACGATCACTTAAGAGAAGGCGTAGGAAGGAAAACCACAAGGAAGGTAGAGTCCATACCAGGGTGGCTTATATACAGAGTTTGAGATCAGTTTATGTTTTGCCATCGTACAAGTCATTTAAACCACCTTAAGAAAAAAGGAGAGTCAAGTTACTGATGTTAATAGAAGTACTGCATGGGAGGCAACCCATGGAATTCTACTATCTTTTGATTGTTTTTGTTTACTTGTTTGTTTGATTTATTCAGTTATGATTGTGCTTGAACTGAGTTTGATTAATGTTTGTTTGGATTTTGTTTGAATTTCAACCTGTTTTCTTTTCGAATTTCTTATTGATAATATTAATTTTATGTGTTTATAGGTTGTGGGATCATGGAGAACTAATACTAAGCTCGGAAGAAGGTTTAGAAGTGGAAGAATCATCCCATCCTACGATCATGGGAATTGGAGTGATTCCCCCAATCGTGTGAAATCTCTTCAAAAACGTTTTGGAGAGTAATCCCACAATGTGGGAATTTCATCCGGAGGGAAATTTAAGTTTCCTTCCCCTTTTCTTCTTTCCCTCATTCTTCAAATTTTCACCCCTTCTCTTTCTAACTTACGAAAAACAATCTTGCCACTCTCTAAAACTCTTCATTTTCCTTTAGATTCTTGGTATTTTCTGTTGGATTGGAAAAATAAAGCATGCATGATTTGGATAAAACGATAGATTTCAAAACTTTTTTAGAAATCAAAATTGCAGCAGCAGCAATATAACAAAATCAACATGCATAGTCATACATGATATGGTATAAGGATAATAAATATAAGAACAAGGTGGTAGAAATTATATTACCGACTGCTTCACTACAGCTTTAACTCCTCGCTGCGCTATCCTATCCTCGGCAATGTATCCTCTCTTAGGAGATGTATCCTCTTCTCGTTATTGTATCCTCTTCTCGATATTGTATCCTCGACCAATACGATCTACCATTTATTCTTCTTGAATAACTTGGTTAACAAGATCCTTTAGTGGGAAAGGAGAAGTGTCGGCCCCATGACAGATTTTTCAGTAACTTAAGCGTGGAAATCCAAAGCTTCTTGGCATGAGCAGAAAATGAGGGCATTTTCGGTATATCGCAAAAATGACAAGGGTAAAGTGGACTTTTGGGACAGGTATGGTGAACATGTCCTTATGGTAGAAGGCAGCGTGAATGAAG
>JAOQMS010000004.1:18008058-18020667 GCA_027563885.1 Erythroxylum longipes | reverse complement strand
AATAATATTTTTATATAATTAATAATAAATTGTATATAATTAATAATAAAACAATAAAACTTTTATTATTTTAAAATTGAAAATATATAAAAAAATTATTTGTCACGATTGTCCGTAATTTTTTAATTGAACATAATTTCTATTTTAAAATCATAGTATTAAACCTCTTGAAACAACCATTTTAATATCAGGAGTATAATAGTTATTTATTATACATTCAATTTCATTTATCTATTTTTCAAACAATGTTTCACTACATTACATTAAAAACTCTTTTATCCCTCGTAAACAACTTTTCATTATATTACATTCCATTCTATTATAAACCGTTCTATTCCGTTCTGTTTTATTATATTAATTAACGTTCAACCAAACAGACCCTAAGCGTCACAAAAATAATAATGCAATCACGCTTGACATAACCGACAAACACTAATTTAATGAAATCTAAATAGGTAAAAACTAAAAACACTCGATGGATAATGATTTCAATTAGGGTACTCGTCCAAATAAAGATATATAATTCAGAAACTAACAAAGCCGATATTCTGAATCTATTTGTTTTCTTTTGTTTTTCTCAAATTTATTTTAAGAAAAATGTACAAGCAAATAAAGAGAGGAATATACACCAGGTAAAAGCATCCTTGCAGAAACAAACTGAAGAGATTTGTCATCCTATCACCAAATGTCTCCGCAAGAACAACTCCCGTTTTCAAAGTGGTGAAACCTTTTCCGATCCCTCAGCACTATTTTCCTGCTAGTTATCTTAGAAATGAGCTTGATCATTGTGTGACAGTCATTGCATACCTTCAAACTGTTGACGACCCTTATTGTGGTAAAGAGCTTACTAGCAACTAATCCATAGCATATCGCTAGCTTTTCACTATGTATTGACAGAGCCCATTCTTTCTCCCAGTCCTCAATATCGTGTAACACTATCTGTGTTGCCGGAGAATACCCTTCTGATGTCAATACTTTATTCAACTCCTTTAGCTTCAGGTAGATTTGTTCCTTCTGAGGGTGTCTCATATCTCCTAAAAGGAACTCATGAATCTCATTGTTCACTTCAATGGAACTGCAGCCTGGTTCCTTCTCAATTCCGTATTCCTTCATCTTTGCTCTCACCCGAGCAGCCTGTTCCCATTTCCCCAAGGAAGAATATGCACTTGCTAGTAACACGTAATTGCCTGAATCAGCATCTCCACAAGCCATCAAGTTTTCTGCAACTTGTGTTGCTAAATTAAGATTGCCATTAATCTTACAAGCATTTAAAAGAGAACTCAACATAATATGATCTGGGGCTACTTTCATCCGACTAATTAAATCAAGAGCCTCCTTAAGCTTACCTACACGACCAAGAAGATCAACCATACAACTACAATGCTCAATCTGTGGTTCAATTCCGTAATCTCTATCCATTGAGCGAAAGATTTTATATCCCAAATCCACTCGACCACCATGACTACAAGCGTTCAAGGCACCTATAAAAGTGACACCCGTTGGTTTAAATCCTTGCTTTAACATTCTCAAGAACAACTCTACAGCCTCGATGCTCTTTCCATGCAGGGCCAGCCCCATGATCATAGAGTTATAGGTAATTACGTTTCTCTCTTTCATCTCACTGAAAACCCTTTGAGCCTCATCAATATCCCCACACCTCGAATACATATTGATCAAAGCACCACCAACATAATGGTTGAGCACAATGTCATGCCTACCCATGTAAGAATGCACCCATCTCCCAAGCTGCAAGGCCCCAAGCTGTGAACAAGCAGATAGCACAGAAACAATAGTAAATTCATTAGGTTTTGTATCTTGCCTTTGCATTTCTCTAAACGTCTCTAAAGCTCTGCTCATTTCACCATTTCTTACCAACCTATCAATCATTACAGTCCAACAAACCGTATCTTTTTTCTTAATCGAGCTGAAAATTCCATTTGCCTCTTGAACCAAACCGCGATCAAAATAACAATCCATCATGACTGTCATTGCAACTACATCTCTTTGAGGCATTTCGTCGAGAATGTGGTTAGCATCTTCAAATTCGCCACATTTCCCATAAAACTCCAAAAGCCGGATTCTAATTGTTCTATTTGAACTGGACCCAAGTTTCAAAGCCTGGCAATGAACTTGTCTACCTTCTGCCAAACCCAGACAACGCCCACGAGCCTTTATAACCGAAGTGATAACATAGTCATCAGGTGCAATGGCGACATTCAGCATTTGACGGTATAAGTGAATCACATCAATAAAATGCCCAGAACAAACAAAGCCATCAATGAGAACCGTGTACAGGTAGACATTGGGCCGCTGAATGTTAGAGAAGATCTTGGAGGCGTAGTCAAGGGAATGGAGGTTGAAGCAAACACGAAGCAGCTCAAAAACGACGAGAGGGTCTTGGTGACTGTTGCTTCTTATGATTTTAGCATGTATGGGGGTGACTTGGTGAATATGTTTGCAGTTTCGCAACAGAGAATTGAAGGGCCACCTATCAGCAGAACTGTGGGAATATGGGGTTGAAGAGGTTGAGGGGACGGTGAAATGACCAGCTACGGATGGTATGGAATGACTCATTTGTGTCTATTTTCAACCTCAGTCTTCTCAATTACCTTAGGTTGGTGTGGGTATTGGCTGTGCATGAAGATTCATAGATACTTTAGCTCAAGTTAGAAACTGGCTTCAAGAACAGGCAATTGCAGAAACAGAAACAATTTATAAGCGAATTTGATTATAATTTGTCCCCTCCAGCAATCTCAACTTTATTTTTAAAAAAAAATTGAAAAACGAAAATATTTATAAATTGTCTTCTATAAAATTGCTCCAATAAAGATCATAATTTGGAAAAAATAGCCTTATTCACGAACCCTCTTCCTATGTGCATTATAACTTGGAACATTATGAATGGCATTCTTCTCGTTCTGCTTAGAGCTGCCACCTTTTCCTACTTGAATGCTGCAAATCTCCTTCCCGCTTGAATGCTGCAAATCTCCTTCCTGCTGTTTGCTTATTGTCTTTTTTTCTTCATTGGTTACTGTTCCTTCGAACAATAGCTGTACACACCACTTCAATCTGGTTCTGATTTTCCCTAAGACTGGTCCAAACACTTCTTCTGCACTTCACTACACTTCCAGGGATAGCAGGTTTGTATTTCATCATAAATGTAAGATTTTAAAAATCAACCACATAGCTTCAAAAGATGATCTGATGCTATTTTGTGAAGTTGACCCCTATTCTCTAAAGCTTCTATTTATGATTCTAATAACATTCTTTGAACTATTGAGGTTAAAATATGAACAAGAGCAACTTATATGTTTCCTTTTATATTCAAAACACATAAACCGTAAGTAGCATCACAGGGTTGGCTATTCACTCCACATTCAGAAATCTTTGAGTGCCTAGAACCATCAAGAAGCCCAAATATGCATATTGTATTCCTCTTTTGGAAAAAATTCAAGGACGAAATTAATAACCAGCAGAATAGAATTTTGTCTATAATTGGTAGACTTGAACTCATATCCTCAGATTTGAGAAACCTAGGTATTCATTGGTCGGCACATTTATTCATGCCTAAGAAGTCAACTAAAGAGATTTAAAAATGCATTAGAAACATCATATGGGCAGGGAAGGCTAAAGTATCCAAGGAAGCAAACATTAAATGAGAGGACTAGTGTTTGCCTAAACAGGAAGGAGGTTTAAGATTAGTTTCAATTCAAATGATGTAGAATGTTCTTCTGTCTAAAAGGATGTGAAAGATACTAATGGATACAGAATCGCTTTGGTCTAAGTAAATCAATTAATACTACCTTAAAAATACTAACCTCTGGCATGTTAAAATTAGTAGGGAGCAATCTTGGAGTGTTATACAGATCTTGAGAGTAAGGAATACAATTTACCCTTATATAACAGTTCAAGTGGGAAATAGGAATATCACCTAATCTTGGTTTGATAACTGGACCAATTTAAGCCCTCTTTATAAGAGATATGAGTCGATAAATCTTGTTGCCAAGATCCCTACAAAGGCTATAGTTAGCACCATCATTCAGAATGACAATTGGCTAAGCAATTTTGGAGGTGCTTCTACTTTGGACATCATTGCTCCTCAATCTAACCCCGATCAACATGAAGAGGATAGGATGATATAGATAGGAAACAACTCGCATAAATTTATTAATGACTCTTTCTTTCAGTTTTTCAGACCTCATTCCCTTAAGGTTTCTTAGTATGATCTGATCTGGAAAAATACATTTATCCCAAAGGCCTCCTTCATCAGTTGGTTACTGGTTAAGCAAAGGCTTAGTACTACAGATAGGTGTTTTTGGATCACTAATCAACTATGTCTTCTGTGTAAAACCCTCCCAGAAACCAGAAATCGTGTCTTCTTCTAGTGTAATTATTCCCTCATAACATGGTCTAAAATTCAATAAGTGTTTACTTTGAATCAATTTATTAGCTAGGAATACTTGAATAGATCAGGAGAACAGTATGTAAATTAAAGCATGATGTCATTCTCTTCAAAATAGCTTTAACTTGCTACATATACTCCATACGGAGGGAACACAGCATGAGGCTCTATAAAGACTCCAACAACACAACACAAAACCTGAATAGGAATGCCCTAGTTGATAAAAATCTATGCTAGATAAGGGAAATAGTAGTGGCACACGGAATGGACGTCAAGTTTAGTCTAATGGTGAAGAGCGAATACAAATTATAACAAGGCACATATAACAATCATGACAAATTGAAGGAAGAGCTCCCTTACTCACACATAATAATTGTATAGTGTGAAAAGAATTCAGAATTATCAAGAGATAAGGGGGAAATCCAATTTGGATCGCCCTTGGAATAATGAAGCTAACCCTAATAAGGGGCAACTAGTGGGGCGATAGAGTCATCCATAACAATTAAATGGATAAGGGTTAGATGTGAAGAGAAAAAGAGATCAATTAAACATGGAAGAATAACGCAGATCATGCACAATAAGGGAATATGTACTTTACACGCATTGGACACCTAATTGCCAAATTGAGAGCAACCAGAAGCATGCAGCTTAGATACCATTGAATCCTGTCTGGGTCTCGCATGGAGCACGAAGCTGATCCCTGATCACCAACCTGATAGAAAGGAGAGGAGAAATTGAGCCGACAAAAGTAGTAACTGAAATTCTACGTTCGTGATAGATGGTATGTAATGTTAGTGTAATTGTTTTGCCTGTTAAGCACATGCCATATGTTTTTAAAAGTCACTGACTGCGAGTGTTGCATTTTTATTGTAATCTTTAGGGCTTGTAAAGAGGTGCAACAAGTCCATAGAGTATAGAAGAGTGGTATGGCGAGTAATCTTTGTAACTCTTGTTTGACTATCATTTTAATGGAATTTATTCATCTTAAAAAAATTTGCAAGGAATGACAAAAAAATATAAGCAAAATTAGTGAATCCGGTTTATGCAAATAGTTTGTATGTGCTAAATTAAATGAGACATATGCTTAATGTAAAGGATAATAATACAAAGTTAGACAACCAAAACCATCCTTTTATGTCATGTTACTTAAATCAATATAATGAGAATCTACATAGAAGGATATATGTATCCTTTTAATTAAAATTCACATAAAACTTCTCAAAGTTATTAAGTTAAATAATAACCAAATCAATCTTTAGTGAAAAGATGATGATCACACTTTTTTTTTAGAATTAGGATGATGATGACATTGAATCTTTAAATCTTATATATATTATGTGTTAGATATGATAACAGTTCATAAAAGGATGAAACTTGTATTTCATCCAATTACTAATGACTTTATGTGATATGGTCATATGTATTAATTACATTGATTTAAAAATTTTAAAAGGTTCAAATTGTTTAAAACCAAGTGAGAATGTTGAACCATTTTAATGGGACCAATGTGTTAAAATTTAAAATTTCTTGTTATTTACCTGGAACGAGATTATCTAATTAATATCTTCATAACTAAATTTGATAAAAATAAGGGTTTGTGTAAGGAGGAATATGCAATATGAGATTGTATGATGCAATATTTATTTCTTTTATAGCTATGAATAGTACTTCAACTTAACTTTAATAGTTTTAATCAAGTCAATTATTAATGTTTCATATTAGATATAAAATGCTAAGACTTTGAAAGAGTCAAAGTTAAAGATTTTGGGATATAATGCTTTGAAGCATATATTATCCACAAAGTTTAAAATCAAAATGGATAATAAAAGACTATAAGATATCCGAAAGGTTAGATATAATCTTACATAACCATTGAACAAATTGTTTGTTTCAATGTATACTTATAGGTGAATGGTTCTTAAGATATGTAGTGGGAGTAAGATGAAAATTGAAAAGTTCAAATCTCATGATATTACATCTAATTGGAACCATTAACGTTGTTGATATATTTGATGTATAATTGAAAGGCTACAAGATGTTGAAAGATTCACTTTTATCATAAATTTGAAGAGTTCGTTTTGGAGATGATTGTGAATTTATCTTGTCTATAGAAAGTTCGTTGGAGTACAAAGAGACATATTGTTCATAAAAAGAATTAAAATTGATATTTTCAATTGTTGGAAATATAATTATCTAAGAACAACTCTTATTAGATATGAAAAGTTAAAAACTTAATTATGATAATTAGATATATAAAGATATATATGGAAGTTGTTTACCTATTTTGAGTCCAAATATATCGGTAATGTATTACAGGTGTTTATTAATTGAGTTAGAGATATCTATTGTTTGATGTCAGAGTTAGTATTTGTGTTCCAAGTTATAAGGAAATTAATTTTATAAGGAAATTAATTTTGTAAGGAAATGTAACATACCACTACCATAGAGTATATGCCTGAATATCTAGAGGACATTTAAGAACATACCCTATGAAAATAACATGTTAAAGTAATCACAGTCACTTATTATGGCATCAAACATATTATAAACATTGAAAAGGTCAACTTTTCGCATTTCATTCAATAGCATAATTTACACAGTGGCATTACATTTCATTAAAAAAATATTTACATCATCAAAAGTAACTGAGTGTTTACTATCCTTTTACAGAATGTTCTACATGAAATGAGGAACTACATAAACACAATCTACAACTTCTCAAACATCAACTAACCAGACCTTTGGGTCATTCTTAACTTCCAAAATACTATATTTCTACTAGTTTGCCTTAGAGCTAGGTCTTCCTTGTACCTGAAAATTCAATGTGGTAATTTTGATGAATTTGCGAACTCAGTGAGTGAACTATTATTGATGTGCTCACTTATGTCAGAAACACAAACATCTCAAATATAACCAAATTCGCAATATACCTCATCTCACCAATACATCATGAATTTCACACATTTCAAATACTTATTTCAGAATAATTCAATCATTTATCTCAATCATTCACATTATCGACAAATACACAAATATGGAATATCACTATATCATCACAATTCATTAATGTTTTCACAATCATTTACATGATACATTTGAAGATATATTGGCAAATACATATGCACATCTGACTCCACTTTCATTTTTATTTTGTTATAATCGAGCACCTTTTTACTGTCTCGTATCCCTTGTAGATATTAGGATCATTTGACATTCTGTCCCGTACCTATTGTGGATACCGAGCTCATTAATAACCGAGCCTGTGGCTCTTTGTGAACATTTTCAAGCTTTAAGCTCTTTTTAGATTAGTCACTCCGGTCACAACTCCTTTATCTAATCATGCATAACAATGTAATGAAATGCATCATTTCATAAATATTTTATCAATCACTTTTATTCATTGTGCACAGTCACTTTCACATATTCATCGGATCTAAGTCTGACATTCAACATTTTGTTGAGTATACATTTTCCATATTCACATTTAATCAAAATACACTCCCAATACAACCCAAATATCAAAATCCTTAGACTATCAATATCTGGAATTATCACAATCATATCAGTAACAGTTTAATAAATGAAATTTAAACAGAAACAAAACAATCACGATGAGAAAAAACCTAAGTTAACTCACAGTACACTCCAAATAAGCTATTGCCTGGATGATCTGGTAATGTTTGGATACTGGCGTTTGACTTGTGCATCTAAAATCAAGCAATACACACATAATTCACATTACTAAGGTGATCAGTCAAATACATATTCAATCATGCATATATATACATATGTCATGTTCAATGCATGCTCAATTGACTTTCCCGGGTATGTATCTTTAAATCATATATCTTAACCTATCATACATCATAACTTAGATATAACCAATTTGTAATTAGGTTTATATCTTCAAGTAAGCTTGATTATTCTAAATTCATCAACCATTCATTCATTAACCCTTTTCTAACATTATAAGTATTCACACAATTCCCAATTCTCATTCATTCATTGCTACTGCATTATTCATATCCTTTGGATCACATTTACATTCATAAGAACACCTTCGTTCCTTTAACACTACTAAATTCCAAACTTAGATACATTGTTATCAAACAATCTTTTCCTTAAGTTATAACATCATTTAACAATTTCAACTTATCAAATATTTAACCAATTTATTCAACATCAAATTAGGTTCGTTTTAAGCCGCAATCAAGTCCAAATGTATCATAGTAAAGTACTTTATCCTTAACTGGTTCAAGAATCACAAAAAAAACATTTTCTTCACTTCCATGCAATTCCCATGATTGTTTATGGCTTCCCACGATCGTGGGATGGATTATCCGAAGGTTCCCATCCATTTCTTTCATCAGCTTTCCAAATTTTATCATCTTTATACCAAATTCAAAATTTCTTCTTTATAGTCCATCAATTATACCTCAATTAGACCTGAATTATACTTCAATTCCTCATCAATATCATCTCCACTTCCAAATCAAATTTATTCAATTAACAGCTCACAAATCATGGTCTTTTATGCATCAAAAATCAAAACAGAAAACTATTATTCATTATCATGCATATAGTCCTAGTTCTTTCTCATTTTTAGAACACTATACTAACATCTTTCTTTAGCATAAATTCACCTTCATTACACTTAAAATCCCAGTACAATTCATCCATATAATAACCTATATCCCACGGTTTTCATACACCAAGAACAAGCATAAAAACTTCTAAGTTCATTCAACACATTCCAGCATACTTCATCATTAATATCATATACATTTCATTTCAATTCAATAATCATTATCATTCTATTACACCATGCCATAAAGATCAGATTTCTACTTACTTGTTAAGCTCAAATTTCACCTCAATACTTCATATTAAACTATCCCTCCATCCATGCAAGATTCATCACAAACTTAAGGTGAAAATAGGTTGATTTTCAGCAAAGACAAAGGACAACAATCAGTTGTTTCTTTGGCTGTCTTGTGAAGGATAAAAGGCTAGCTTTGGTGTATTAATTTGGCAAGGATTAAACCAAAATTTAGAGATGTAGGTTAAGAGCAATTTTCAGTAGAGAAACCAGGAGAAGATGGCGAAGGTTTTATCAAAAACTTTGTTGCATTAGCTTAGTTCAACTAGGTGCTAGGTGTCTTCATTTGGCTATAACATTTGTCACTTGGCATGTAGGCCATGTATACACTCCTTAAGTTTCCATATGTCACCTTGTATTTAGTCCATATGTCACTCAATAATTGATACATTTGTCAATTAATTACTAGTCCATTTGTCACTCATTAATCTATGCCAAATGTCACTTAATTTATAGGCTTAGTCACCCTAATTTTTCATGTGTCAATTTGTCTTGCTACTTGGAATTTTTTCTAGTCCAAATGTACATATTAATTCATCAATATCCCAATTATTAACATTTAATTCTAAATTACTAATTGGAATCCAATCGAACCAAAATTCAAGACATAACAATTCACAATTTACATCATGTTCTTTTTAAATCTTTCATACCCCGGAATATGTCAATTGAGTGCATATACTATTTTTGCAATGTGTACCAAATTCATAATTCATGTATGTATGCGAATGATATGCATGTGAATGAAATGCTCTCAATGCTATTACTCATATGCAATGGTCTAGGGTTCGAACCCTTAGTATGTTTTGGAAACCAGATATTACAGTAAATCCTAGTTAAGGTATGTTTTACTTGTAACAATTTTATATTAAGCTTCAAAATGTTCCAATATAGCATTAATTGCTAATCAGACCATAATCTATGTTTTATTTAGTGGAAATGATTATTTGGATCATAAAGTTTTTTGAGAAAGTGGTATAGTTCCTTGCATTGTTTAGACAATAATGTATTGTAAAAAATTAGCATCATTAGGCATGTAAAAGAAGCTAAGGTCTCATTAAAGATCCAAGTATGTATTTAGGTAATTTCTCTTAATTATGATAATAAATAAGGTAAAATTCGTAAGACTTAAGTTAGTGCTTACTATAGAGAATCTTGTAAATTTCTCTCACTAGTCCACTATTCTAGTAGTAGCATAATTGTGATATAGAGATATCGTATTACACACTTAAACGATTGACTTAGTGTAAGTGGAAAATTGTTTACGCCCAATATCCAATCAATTGGTTATAGTTTAATGAAATAATTATTTAAAGAAGTTATTTATCTTATACATATTCAGATGTCTATGATAAAGTCCAAAGGGGTAATTATACATTACAAATGAAATTATGATGAAACTGTAATTATGAGATTCATATTGCATTTATGCATTATCCCTAAATTGTTCCTAGTTATTGTTCTACTAAGCCTAGAAATTAATAGAGTGTAAAAATACTAGAATAAGTTATGTTTGTTACTTATAAAGAAGGAAGTCAATCTTATAGACTAAAATGAGATAAAAAACATGCAGGTGCATTGCTAAAGAACAAGTTCATTGGATTGACCCTATATAAGAAACCTAAGGAATCCATTAGCAACATTATTTGTATGTCTATGGAAATTCTCATTGTGATGATTGTATAAATGATCCTTAGATAGGTATAAATTATACTATGTTTTCATAGATGTTTACCTATGTTTTTAAGTGTTTATTAGATGATTATCATATGTATACGCTTAAAATTATATTATTGTTAATAATTGTGTGTATTCTAAGTGTTTGTTTAGTTTGAAGCAGAATTGGATCATGATTTTGTGTTTTAAGGGGGGATTGATGTATTTGTTAGTGATGGAAACCAAGAAATTGAAGAATGAAGAAGATGGAAGTTAAATGAAGTAGGGCACGATTGTGACTTGCTTGTCACGATCATAACAGAGAGCATAGACAATAATTCTAGCGAATTTAAGCTCTTCCAACATGCAAGCTTTTTTGTAATTTTTGACATTTTAGGCTATTTTTGGAACCAAATTAAGTAGGTAAACCCTATAAGCCTCAAGAATTATAAAAGAATATAAAGACTCCAAAAGAGAGTAGCCACCATCTTATCAAATTGGGGAAAAAGAAAGGAAGATCAAGAAAGGAGCAAGAAGAGTAGCAGCTGTCTAGCAAACTCTATACTAGTCCAACTTAATTTTTTCTTCTTCCTTTGTTTATTTTCTTTAATTTTGATTCATAAATTGATATTGAGGATGTTATACATATTAGGATTTTTTCTTGACTTATTTTATGATTGAAGACTTTTAATTTGAATACAATGTTTTAGGTGTTGTGATATTTGTGTTTGTTTATACTTCAATAATAAATCAAAAGAGTGAGTTGAAAGTTATCTGATTGGGTTGGATAATAAGAGCTAACGACTTAATAAGTCACACAAATATCATTGATAACCATACAAAGAGAGATCTTGTGTGAGAACTCAATTATTTGATTGATTGCTCAAGAAGTAGATGAAAATGTTAGGCTGTTTTTGTTAATCGAGAGATTGTAAATATAGAATTTTGTTATTAATTAGGGATAATTAGTTGGGGTTAAATGATTAGGTCTTGAGAGAGAAAATCCATTCAAAAATCTATTATCAACACTAAATTGAATCAAAAGTGGTTAAAGGAGCAAAATAATTATAGAACGAATCCTAGACTTTCATTCTTGATCATTTTTGGTTTATTGTGGTAGCTCATTTGTTAAATGGTTAAGAGCTCAAATTTGATTTTGTAACGCCAGATTTTCTAAGCCCTTTTCTATTGGTCTGTACTTGAAGATACTACTATATATTGACATATACATGGTTGTATATGAGTTCAAAAATATATTTGAATCCTTTCGGTGTATATGCCAGTGATATATAATGTTATATGCCCTTACACGAACTTAGAGTTTATCGGTATGCAAAATCTTGGAGATTTCTAGCATGTAAGTTTCTAAGTGTGTAAAATTGAGTCCATTGGATGGGTATGACCATGGTGGTCGAATTAAATGTGTTCTAATGCCTTAGAGGTGGTTAGACACGATTTATAGATTTATTGGACACTTAGAAAGCTTAATTGGAAAAGTTGATGTACATAAGGACCTAATTGTAATTTTTCAATTCTTGGAGGACCAATTTATAATTTTATAAAGTTAAGGGGCTTAAATATAATTTTCAAAAGTCTGAGGACCAAAATGAAAATAAAAGTTTTGGTTATTCTTAAATTTTGGGCTTAATTGCAAATTTAGGAAAAGTTTGGA
>JAOQMS010000004.1:17995704-18007958 GCA_027563885.1 Erythroxylum longipes | reverse complement strand
CTAACGTTCATTTAGCTTAAGTCATATAAATGTCTCACATAATTACGTGTTCTAGGCATATGTATAGGTGACGGGATATTACAGTTTTGCCCTGCCATATTAAAATCAATTTTAGAAATGCAATCACCATAATAATTAAAAAGCAAATCTAAAACTATTTGAATTCCTGGTAATGAATCAAGTTTCCTATCAGATGACGACAAATCCTCAAAACTTTGTAGAACTTGTCTTCTTACTCTGCATAACGTTCTTTCAAGTTCTAGATCAAATTTCAATTCTGTAGTGTGTGAAGATCTTGCCATATACCATAACTAACTAAACAAGAAAAGAATTTAATTAAAAATAAAAATTAAAAAATAAAATTAAAAAAGCAAAGGATACTAATCCCCAGCAACGGCGTCAAAAATTGGTAGTGCGTTGCAACACTACACAAAATAAAATAGACCTACTATTGTAGTAGTGGTGAGTGTTTTGGATCAAAAACTTAAGCATGCAAGACTTTGCTAAAACAGTAGATTTCAAAACTTTGTTTTTAGAAATCAAATTTCAACGGAAGCAGTATAACCAAATCAACGTGTCAAGCCATACATGATACGATATAAGGAAAATATTTTAGATAAAAACAAGATGGTAGAAATATACTAACTCCTTTGCTACAACTTTAACTCCTCGCTGTGCTATCTTAACCTTGGCAATGTATCCTCTCCTAGGTGATGTATCCTCTTCTCGTTATTGTATCCTCAACCAATCTGATCTACCACTTGTTCTCCTTAGATAACTTGGTTAAAAAAATCCTTTGGTGGGAAAGGAGGAAAAAACTTGAACAGATTTTGCCTTAGAAAAGGGAGTTAAAGATGAGACGCCTCTCATGCAAATTTCGGCTATCTAATGCAAGATAGGAGAGAGAGATAAAAATTCAACAACCCCTTGTATTCTTTCTCTCAATTTCGATTAAGTCTCAAAGAAAGAAGTGAAATGCATCCAATGCATCACATCCTTCCTTAATCAATCATAAATAAGCCAATAAATGAGACTCTTCTCATTTGTTTTAAGATGGCTATATGAAAAGACCAATAACCTAAAATGATACATCTCATTTTCGGTTTTGTGATAAAAGAACAGAGAGGGTCCATCAAATGCACCTTTTTCTTCTTTAATCCGATGAATGCAAAATGGTTATATGCTATCATTAAAAGAGAACCATTAAACCTTTTAATGATAAGGTTATAACTCCATTTAATGATGATAAAGCATTTAAAAACCATCTTAAATGTAGCAAACCAATGCTGAATGTGCAGATGCACATTTAGCCCATTTAAACCAAAAATCCACCTCTTTTTATATTTAATAACTTTGATTTAATTTAATTAATGTAATTAATCAAATTAAACAAAAGTCTAGCCCGTTTCTAAATGTTCGTTTTCTAATTAAAGTAAGCCCAACATTCAATCGTAGGCTTTAAAATCTCTATTTTTATTTCTTACTTTGCTTGATAACCTTCCTAGAAGCCAAATGGGGAATCTAATTGGACTTATATAATTCATGCTCTAATAAGCCCAGAATTAATTTAATCTCATTAAAATTAATTCCAGCTTATTAACTAAATTTCATTCCACTAAAGACAATTAGTTGAACTCTTGAATTATTAAATATTATAAGAACACATGTTTCAAATAAGATTTCTAATTGCAAACTCTAATATGAATCATACTATAGCCATCCAGACAATAAAGGCTAAAATTAACATTTTGCCTTTATGTTTAATTTTCCTTTTAGATTTCCCGTTTTACTCTATATGGTGATTAACACACAAGATCTCATCTTGGTGTTAAGACTTGATGGGTAGCTAGTCCATCAAACTACTGGGGCCAATTTAATCACCAATCTCTATAAAACATCTAGAAGTGATGATGTCACCACAAACTCTTTATTTGAGTGAATGTTCCCTGGCACATGTTTCAATTAATAATTCCAAAAAGTAGACATTGGATTGATACTATGTAAAAATCCATTCCGATCATATCAGGAATTATAATGAAACACTTATGAGTTCCCCACTCATCAAGATTGTGGTCCATAATAAACAAATGCTTAAGTGTATGTTTGGCCTCCTTTATTCTTTAAAAATACGTGATTCTAGATCATTTAATAGTGCCATTATCAATTGTCAACTACTATCATAATATGAAACTTATCATTCCCCTGAAGTAAACCCTTTTACTTACATGGAGATAAATTGCAACACTACAGTCTAAACCATAATCAAATGACCAACTTGATTATTCAACTGTGAATCAATTATTTAAGATTCTAATAATATACATGTTTCCCATACATCTTTATGTATATTTATATTACTTACAAAAGAATCTTAGTACCTTATGACTAGTTTTATTATGTTCATATATATAACAACCAAACTCTTTTGTTTTATTAATAATAAATATTTTCATTACAAAAAATAACTTGAAGAAAATTAAGTTATAAGTAAATACACTTGCTTTCCAGGGCACTATAATTATTTGCGTGTCTACACTTATGTCCACCCCAAGCATCTCAACCGCAATGACCGCAGAGATTACCTTAAGCATGTAATCATGCACAGGTTCACCAGGTTTTTTTCTTAGATTATGAAAGGTTTGGATACCTTTCACCTTTGTAGACTTAGTCCTCAAAATAAACATCTCATGTAGGTGATGAACCATTGCACTAGCAGTTTTCATACAAGCAATTTGCTTTTTCAATATGCCACTGACAGAAGCTAGAATATAGCACTTAGTAGTCCTCTCAGCATTCTGCCATCGCTCATGTTATTGGACTTACTAAGGAGTTGAATCTCCACCTGGAGATGCAAGCTCATTTTCAGTTAATACCCATGAAATTCGTTCATATTAAAGAACAATGTCAAGGTTACGACCCATTCATTAGAATTCTCTTCATTTTCCAATTTGTTATTTGTCAAGACCAAAGCAAGTGGATTCATTTTGTGGTTGATTATGTCTGAAAATATAAATTATGAAAGAATGAGCATACTAGTCAACAATATTGGAACTTTGTATAAAATCATGATGTATATATGTATGATGATAGAGTTAACAAAACTTAAAAAAATTTAAACTTTATATGATGGTTATTTTTCTTATCTATAACGGACTAAGTGACGGTGGGTCATCTTATCCATTAAAAGAAAAACTGGGATCATCCCACTCAAAAAATTACCAAGCATCTTCATGCCTAACCTTTTGAAAAGCACCAAGATTTGGTCCATACTTTTACCAGGATATTGATAAAATATGTTGAGTGTGTAACCATTATTCATCCACTAAAGGTACTTGCAAACAATCTCTTGGCGGGAGGTCACATTCGCTATCAATAAGTGGACTTATCCTTTAGGAGACCTAAACCATGCAAGATCTAGGATTCATGCCCTCCGATGGGGAGTAACACTTCATCATATGCAAATGGGTCATCATAAGGAGATCATATACTCTCATATGAGCATGCTCTCCTACTTAATCTTTTTGGGCTTTAAGTTTTAATAAATACCATCTTGTTTAGATGCAATTTATTATCCATCCTATATTGTTTCATTATATATCTCATACATAATGAATGCATGGCAAAGCCTAGGGTTGGCAATTTTCTAAATGACATGCAATGACATAGTATCACATATTATTTGCATTCATTTATCCATTCAGCACATAAACTAATAAGCCACTTTTGATTGTCCATCCTAGAAACATAAAAGCAATTACAAGGCTTTTAGGCCCAACAAAATCTTCTTGGACTTGGATCTTCCACTTCGAACTCTTCGCTCACATGACCTAACCCATTTGGTAAAACGTGTGTAATGACCTTTCTTTTCTAACAAAAATTTGATTTTCACAAAACCAAAAATTGTCCAAAAGAAAACAAAAATCTGCACTTGTTTTTCACAAAAAACTGAAGCTATGGTAAAAATTTTTAATAGAACCGAAAATTTGTTAAAACAAAAATCCAGCCCTTTGGTTTTCACAAAACCAAAAATTTGTTAAACAAAAATCTAGCACTTTGGTTTTCACATAAAACTGAAATTTGGCCAAGACATCATAAGCAAAACTGAAACTTTACCTCTTCATTTCTTCAATCCATGACTGCTTCATCTTCATCATTACATGATTTTGTACATTGCATAATCAAAGAAAATAGAAAAATGAAGCCAAGGAGGAAACATGACGATGAAAGGCCACCCTCCTTGTTACAACCCAAATGAAGAAAATTTACAAGGTAACTTTATAATCTATAGACAACCAAAAGAGCAAAGCATACACTATACATATTTCTATAATATAAAAATATACAGCATACAAAAATTTCCAACCCATGCATCACATATAGCAACTTAAAGCATAAGAAAATGACTCTGATACCAATTGTTGGATCGAAAACTTACGCATGCAAGATTTGGCTAAAAAGGTAGATTTCAAAACTTTGTTTCTAGAAATCAAATTTCAATATAAGCAATAGAACTAAATCAAGATGGCAAGCCATACATGATACGATATAAGGAAAATATTGAAGATAAGAACAAGATGGTAGAAATATACCAACTCCTTTGCTATAACTTTAACTCCTCGCTATGTTATCTTAACATCGGCAATGTATCCTCTCCTAGGTGATCTATCCTCTTCTCATTATTGTATCCTCGACCAATCTGATCTACTACTTGTTCTTTGGTTAACAAGATCTTTTGGTGGGAAAGGAGAAGAAAACTTGAAGAGATTTTTCCTTAGAAAAGGAAGTTAAAGATGAGATCCCTCTTATGCAAATTTTGGCTATCTCATACAAGACAGGAGAGAGAGATAAAAATTCAACAATCCCTTGTATTCTTTCTCTCAATTTTAGTTAAGCCTCAAAGAAAGAAGTGAAGTGCATCCAATGCATCACATCCTTCCTTAATCAATCATAAAGAAGCCAATAAATGAGACTCTTCTCATTTGTTTTAAGATGGTTATATGAAAAGACCAATAACCTAAAATGATACATCTCATTTTTGGTTTTGTGATGAAAGAAGGAAGAGGATCCATCAAATGCACCTCTTTCTTCTTTAATCTAATGAATGCTAAATGGTGACATGCTAACGTTAAAAGACAACCACTAAACCATTTAATGATAAGGTTATAACTCCATTTAATGATGATAAAGCATGTTAAAAACCATCTTAAATGTTAAAAACCATCTTAAATGTAGCAAACGAATGCTAAATATGCAGCTGCACATTTAGCCCATTAAAACTGAAATTCCACCTCCTTTTATCTTTAATAACTTTGATTTAATTTAATTAATCTAATTTAACCAAAGTCTAGTCCATTTCTAAATGTTCATTTGGGATTTTAATTAAATTAAGTCCAACATTCAATCATAGGCTTTAAATTCTCTATTTGTATCTCTTACTTTCCTTGACAACCTTCCTAGAAGCCAAATGAGGAATCTAATTGGACTTATATAATTCAAGCTCCTAAAATTAATTCCAGATTATTAACTAATTGTCATTCCACTAAAGACAATTAGTTGAACTCTTAAATTATTAAATATTATGAGAACACATATTTCAAATAAAATGCCCAATTGCAAACTCTAATATAAACCATGTTATAGCCATCTGTACAATAAAGGGTAAAATTATCGTTTTGCCCTTATGTTGATTTTTCCTTCTAGATCTCCCGTTTTACTCTATATGGTGATTAACATACAAGATCTCATCTTATTGTTCAAACTTGATGGGTAGCTAGTCCATCAAACTACTAGTGCCAGTTTAATCACCAATATCCATAAAACATCTAAAAGTGATGAGTTCACTATAAACTCTTTAGTTGAGTGAATGTTCCCTGATACACGTTTAAATTAATAATTCCAACATACAGACACTAGATTGATACTCTGTAAAAATCCATTCCTATCATATCAATAATTATAATGAAACACTTATGAGTTCACCAGTCATCAAGATTGTGGTCCATAATAAACAAATGCTTAAGTGTATGTTTTAAGATTAAAGTAATGACCTACTTTATTCTTTAAAATATACATGATTCTAGATTCATTTAATAGTGCCATTATCGATAGTCAACTACTATCATGATATGAAACTTATCATTCCCTTGAAGTGAACCCTTTTACTTACGTGGAGATAAATCGCAACACTACAGTCTAAACTATAATTAAGTGACCAACTTGATTATTCAACTGTAAATCAATTATTTTAGATTCTAATAATATGCATGTTTCCTATACATCTCTATATATATGTATACTACTTACAAAAGAATCTCGGTACCTTATAACTAGTTTTATTATGCTCATATAAAACCAAACTCTTTTATTTTATTAATAATAAATATTTTCGTTACAAAAAGTAACTGGAAGACAATTAAGTTATAAGTAAATACACTTGCTTTCTAGGGCACTATATTTACATAACTCTAACAGAATCTAGGTCGATCCAAAGAGATTAACTCCTATTACTTTTCTAAATTCTACATATATGTAATATAGGGGGGTTTGGTTTGATACAATTCGAAAATAACATAAAATTGAATATGTAAAAGAAACTTAATCTAAACAATAACAAAGTGATAAAATTGATTAATGGATTGAAATCTATTTCTTTGGTTTAATCTAGGCCTATGAATAATTTAACATATGTCATTGAATTATCATCTTCACACCTACCTCTAGACTATTGATCATTAATTAGCAACAAGCTCTGTTAATCCTGGTTTTTCCTTAGATCATAGTTAATTAAGAAGAGCTTATTAGTTAACACTAACTATTGGATAACCTAGAAATAATTCTCTAAGTTTAATCAAACAACTGCCATAGGATTGAGAACAACGGACCAATGTAAGCAATAATCACACAAGTATGGACTATTTAACTTATGCTACATTATCTCTAACCATTTAAAACTATTAGTTGCCACATACGATTTCAAACACGACTATTACGTATCACATTCAAAATCTAGCAATGATTTTTCATGAAAGATGATTCAATAGAGCATCAAAAGCATTCTTACACGATACCCAATCATTAATCTCTAGATAACATAAATAAAACAAAAAGAAGGGAAAGAAAACAATATACAATGACATATGCTTAAATGTACTCCTTGGTGTCAAATGCACCTTCAAACTGATGTTGCGAAGGTTAGCCCTCCATCTTCTCCATCAAGCTCCAAGAATCAACCTCCATAGCTTCCATTCTTGTTTAAAAATGAAGAGAAATTGATGAAGAAAGGTTGCTGCCCACTGCTTCTTATTCCAATTTGGAAACTGACGAGAAAATGGTGATGAATGACATCGCCATAGCTATCACGTTATTCCTCTTTTGCTTCAACTCTCCCAACATTTTGGATACCAAAAAGAACAACATAAATCATTTCACCTTCCCCATTTCACTTTTAAGGCATTAATCACTATGTGTAATGGATTTCATGTATCAACAATTAATCACAGATCATCATTGCAGAGGACTTTGGTATTAGGAAACTCTGAATGCTATTACTCCAGTAATTTTCATTTTATTGTTTTTTATCTTGGTTTTTATTTTACTTTATTTTTCTTTTGTACTTATTTTATTTTATTTCATCTTTTTTATATTTTTTTCTTGTTCATTTAATTGTCTTTTGAATTTCTCTACATTGACAATGTGTGGTGGTTTATTTTAGGAATTTATATTTAACTTCACAGCCACAACTCACAATGGATGGGTGGAGAAAACAATATTATTATGGGAGTCAGGATATGTCTTTGCAATATGAAACATCACCATTTTTGAATGAGTTGTTTCCTCACATGTTTTTAGCAGCTCAAACAAAATATGTGTTGGAGTAACCAAACATATATAACCAACCTTAGGGCCCATCATATATAATTTAGAGGGGAACAATATTTGTGTTTATGGATGGAACAACTATGCTCTAACTGAATATGTACAATAAGAACAATGATTCGAAAGTATTACAGATTGACTAACGAAATGCCTTGCCCAGAGAATAGCTAGTCAATGTGAATTCGATAAGAAACTTCCTTCACTTGCATATGATGAATATAATATGAGCTTCCAACCATTTCAGAGTGAAGGAGAGGCAATAATTGATTTCATGAATAAACGTACATTTTAAGAAGGAGAGGTGGTAACTGCTGCTTTAAAAGATATGGCAACTGAGTTTATGTAAGAATCAAACATGAGGCATTAAAAATAGGCTTGTATATAGAATATGGTGAATGAAATCGATCAGTTGGTAGATATATTTTTTAATGAACAAATAGGGAGTTTGCCCAGTCCTAATGAAATAGATACTAATGAATTTGGAATGGCAATCACCCTTAATAGTGAAGATGTGCTCTAGGAAGAAGAAGAGGAAGAGGAAGCAAGTATTATAGATAAATTAATGGAACTCTTTGTTGAAATAAAAGCTGAATGATGCAAATTCGAGAGTGAAGAAAAGGCAAGGGTTGGCTTCATGAATGGAGTGACATTCCAAGAAGAGCTTCCAAAAGAAGAAAAAATCTCTATCTAATGAGAGAAAGTAAAGAGATCTCCATCTAATAAGAGAAAGTAGAGAAGTTTCAGGAATTGATTGAAAAAGATCAGCCAAAAACCTCTGTCTAGAAAGAAAAAGAAGAGTGGATAGAGGTGGTTGAGGAAGAACTGACGAAGGAATCAAGTAAGGAAGGAACTAATGAGTTGTTGGTTGTGGCCTTAAGTACAAAGGGTTTACACTTCCTCAAAGACATACTATTTGAGTTAGTTGATGATATAGGGAGTTTTGCTATTCCATACGTTTTTAAAAATTTGCTATTAGAAACAACATTAACAGAGTCAGTTGTTTCATTAAACTATGTACTTATCATTATCTTACAATAGGTAACTTACTTACAGGATATAAAACTCTTATTCGAAGAAATGGGTGAAAGCAAGCTGTTGGTTTTTGATCGAAGATGACATTAAACATGCAAGATATGTCGATCTATTGACGTTAAAGAAGCATTGCATAGGAGGCAACCTATAAGTTAGTTTTAATTTTATTTCAAATGTGATAATATCTTGTTTTTGCTTTCATATTAGTATAGGATTTTATTCTCTGTTATGTTATTTCTTTTGTTTATTTTTATCCTTTTCTTTTATATTTAGTAAGGATGCTAGTCTCATATTGGATGGATCTAAATAAAAAATTATCATATTCAAGAAAGTACCAACTTAATCCTCTCACTCACTACACATGTTTACAATGTTTACATTAAGGACAATGTACAACTTTAAGTGTAGGGATGAGGTTTATTGAACTTTGAACTATTTTGTTCAAGCTTATTATAATCTTGATTATCAATTCTATTAATTGATATTCTGAATTGGTTGAAATCTGTCCATTAATACTATATTTCCTTGTTGAATATTGAATTGAATTGGTGTGTAAAAGGATGATAGTTAGAATGAAATTGGTTTTCTAAGTCATATTTTTTGTAATAATTGAAATATTCAAGTTGAATGAAATTGCATTTTATTTACACACTTATATACCCAATTTTTTTCATGAGCATTTAACCCTAAGAACAAATTTTCAAAATTTTTAAAGCTCTTTTCTTTCTTTCATATGTGATGTTATGTATAGTAGAATAATTCTAGAACTTGCTTTTATTATGCATATTGAGACCATATTTGTTAAGTTAAAAGCATTGATATGATGAAGGCATTTACATTAACCAACTTGTTTAAGCGTTTTTCTTTGAAAATTACCACAACCAATAATTTACCTTTAGGAATAACCAAGTTGAGCTTTAGTCTTTTTCATTGATTAAACCCAAATTATTAACCTTTATCCTATTTTTCTTTGAAGACTTTTTATTATTTAGAACCTTGAAGGTTATTTTCATTATTTACTTATTTGAGACTTAAAATTCTTGAAAGGCTTGTTATTTCTTTAATATATAGCAACATTGGTTTTGCAATGAAAAGACCTATGTATACTTTTAAACAAGTCTAGAAATATATTGTGTAGTAAATTTTTGTTAAATTTAACCCTTTTTATTATCTCAATCATACCTTAACTAAGCCCCATTACAACCTATATAAAGACCATTAGATTGGTTTTTCTAGTTTTTACATAAATGGTGAAGATGTGATTTTATTGCAAGCATATGGTAATAGTTTTGATATGCATTGATTGAGAGTTTTAATACTTTTCACACAAAACACTTGAGTGCATTGAGTGAAATCTTAGTGAGGTAAAGATATATGTTTTTTATTTCAATGCGATTGTTGATGTAATTGCTATTAATATTGCTTAAGAAGTTTTAGGACAACTTGACTCTAATTGCATGTTAATTCAATTCAACAAGATACGATGATGTATAGTATAAATGGATAGATTGAGATTGATGATGGATTGAAGTTGTAAGTTTATAATTTTGATTATTTTTTTAGGGCAACCAAAAGCTTAAGTGTGGGTATGTTTGATAGATGTATATTTGACTACATTTTTACACCCATAGTTGATGTATTTTGCTTAATATTTTAGAAGTATATTTGAATACATTTTTACACCCATAGTTGATATATTTTGCATGATATTTTATAATTTTATCATATATTTGGTACTTAATTAAAGAGAAGAATTTAGATGAAAACATAGACCAACACGAAGATTCAATGTACAGAAGGGATGCATAGTCATACACTTCACTCAAGCTATGCAGTTCTATGATTTCTGGGCATTTTTAGTTATGCAAGGTCTTATGCACAACCGTGCATCAAACTGTGCATCTCCTAGAACCCTGAATTTTATAATAAAAAGATGTTTTCATTGGCAGATGGGAAGGGAATCAAAGACCAGACATGGGGAGGTGATTTCAAATATTGAAATCAATCTTTAGGGCCGATTTGGGTCTAGGGAAGTGGAAAACATGAAGAAATCATCGAAAGATCCATAAAAATACAAGATCAAGCCTGTATATCGCAAGAAAATTCGATAGAAGACAAGCATGGAGATTTAGAATTATAAACCCATTATCTTCTATTCATATTTCTATTTATGTATGCTTGATTTTGTATTCGATCATGTGTAACTAAACGTCCAATTAGTATTTAGGTTATATGTCCCACAGAGAGTGTGTGTAAAGCTTTAGAAATAAAATACATGATTTAGGTTTTTGGGGGGGTTAGATTGCTTTAATAACAAAATAAAATAAAACTAAACTAATGAAAACAAATTAGAGAAAACAAGCAAAAATGATGAAAGTGTTGAATTTATTAAGGACCTGATTCTTTAGTTCAATCTTAGTTTATACCTAATTAGACAAATTTCATTGAATTATTGTCTTCACACCTCTCTTTGAACTATTGGCAGTAGATTAACAATAAGCTTTATTAATCTTGGTTTTTCCTTAGGTCATTGTTATTTAAGAAGAGCTCGTTAATTAACCCTAGCTATCAGAGAACCTAGGAGACACTCTCTAAGTTTAATGGGACAGTGACCTTAGTAATGAAAAAACAGACCAATCTAAGAAATTATCTCACAGGCTCGAGTTATTTAACCTAGGTTATGTTCTTCCTAATGATTTGGAACCAATAGTTGCCACAAATGAATCGAAAAACTAACAATTACGTATTGTATTCGATTTTAGCAATAGGTTTATGCATAAAAACAATCAAATAGAGAATTCAATCATCCTTACATAATACCCAATTTACTAAACACAAGATAACATAATAAATCCCTAAAGAGAGTAAGGATAACAAACACAAGGAAGAATATGCTTAACCAGGTTCGTTGCCATCTATGTCACCTTTGAACCAGTGTCGGGATGTTTAGCCCTTAATGGCTCTCTTCATAGGTGAGAGCCTCCATTGCACTTGGTTCCTCTTGAAACCCTTTAGACGTTTCTCCAAATTTTCCTAAACAAAAACATGTCTTTGTCGTCGCAAAACATCACTTTTATACCAAAAATTACAATTTTTGGGTGAGCTGGCATGGTCTCATGGCCATAAGTAGTGTCTTATGGCTATGAGACACCTTGCATGGGTATGACATGGACTGTCACTGTAACACCCCCTTACCGTAGGGTACGCACCGGGACGCCCGCAGGTCATTCCGGTACATTTCCTATGATAAGGGAGCGCTACGTACGATCGCTACAGTCACTCCACATGGCATCACATCAATTTGAATAATAAAGCATTAATTGTAAACCACAACATTTTTAAAATCA
>JAOQMS010000004.1:17974026-17995604 GCA_027563885.1 Erythroxylum longipes | reverse complement strand
TCAAAATATTTCTAAAAATTATATATTAAATCTTAATTAATTAGTTTTACTCAATTGAGAGAATGTTATAATTTTTTATTATGGACTAATGTGTAATTGCTCTTTTGTTGTACAATTGGATCAAATAGATACCTATAAACCTTCAGTGTATTTGATATCCTTTTGTGATCTTAGTCTTCTTAACAAGTTTGTTAAGTGTGATATGGTTACTATATAAGTCTTCTTTATGATAGTGCCGAAATTCTAACTAATTAGTTTAATTAGGTTACTCTTGCCTATAACGCTACATACAAATGACTTATAAGAGATTAGGTTTACATAATCTATAATATAATTTAAATTAATGGAAAAGGCAAAAAAGAAGAAGAGGGTAATGAGTTTCTCTATTTTATAAGTATTGCATATATATGATTCTACAAAACTTAAGGATAACGATTATGTCTTCTAATTTAAGGATTCTTAATACCATTTTATTATTAGTAAATTAATTATTAATATGAATTAAAATTTTATTGAATGTCCTATAATCACCCATGTTTCATACATAATTTTTATAGAGTTACCTCATTTATTACTTATGATTAAAATGGGTATCTAGAAAGGAACTTATCATGTAAATGTTCTATTATGGTAAATTTAAACACCAACTTACTTCACGATAAAGAATTTGGATGATTAAACTTGTTCTTGTATTTGTTTTATTTAGTCATAATTGAAAAAGAAATCGAGAATAGAAATAAATATTTCTAATCCATTAAATTTTATCTCCCTTATCTTATTTTTCACGTAAGAAAATAATCCAACATTCCTAATTTTAATATCAAAATATAAACAAAATTATACTCAAGTCTAGTTATATCCCAATTTCAAATAAGCATTAAATTAAACTTAAAAATCTATAGATGTGCTTCAAACCTTAAGCAAAATCCCCAAATTGAAACTATAATCAAAATATCCAAATTCATACCCTAATCAATTCAGCAAATAAGTTGGAACCCCAATGTTATGCAACTTGAATTCAAGATGGAAGCAATTGAATTTCAATGGACTGCAAATCAAAAACTAGTAACAAAAGAACCCTAAAGTCATTATCATTGGGACAGATAATAATCAAAATTGAACCAAATTCTAACAAATCAAGAATAGCAGGGTACTCAAATCCCTTCTCTTCAATCTCAAATACACACTTTAATCTCAAATACACACTTCAATCTCAAATTCCTTCTCTTCAAAACATTGCAACATTTAGTATGTACAGAACAGAACCTTATAGTCATAGACAATATTCGTATAGTCATATATCCAACATCCCTTTAAGAATAATTAACAAGATGAAAACCATGTCAAATTCAACTCAGACAAGAAAAAGCATAAGTTAGCAAGTCATGCAAAACTCTACAAATCGAGAAACATAATCGTAATATTACAGAAATGGAGAAACATAACTATACACTTATGAAGGATGGAGACAACGAGGAAAGGAGAAGTTACAGATGTGTGATGGACAGCGATGACGAGGAGAGGACAAGCTGCAGACAGGCAAGGAAGAATGACGGCGAGGGCGACGGCGAGGAGAGGAGAAAAAATGGAGAAGAACAGAGAAGAAAACCAGGGGGAAGGTTCGAGGTGCGTTTAACCCCGAATCGAAACGACGTCGTTTGGTCTTAAACCAAATGACTTCGTTTTCAATTTTTTAAAATGACTAATCTGAAGTTAACGATGGAAAGGGAAGGCTGTCGGAAAATTATTGACAGAATACATTACCATTGGTAAAAAACCAACGCTGACTATTAAACAAAGCATTTCTACGTAAATTTCACCAGCGAAATTATATCCATAGGTAAAATTTTGATGCTATTTAATTGTGAGAATCGTTCCCGCCTAATTTACTGACGGGTATTGCTTTTTCATCGCTATATTCCGTCAAAAAATTTGCGCGAATGTTTTCTCTCCACCTTTACCGACGATAATTTGTGTCCGTCGTAAAATGAAATTTTTCATGACAATTTTACTGACGAATATTGATTTTTCGTTTGTAATTAGCTACAGAATTATATCCGTCGGTAATTTTCTATTGCTAATGTATGGTTTTCTTGTAGTGCTTTTGGAGATGATGAAACACCACAAGTATTAGATAAAGAAAAAAGAAAAGCTACTATTGAAATAAATTCTTATTTTTCTCCAAGAACTACTCCTGGTTCTCAACTTAGTATAAAAAGTTTTATGGATGATAAGGATGTCGTTTTGCGATGTAAAAGAGCACAGGCTAGATGGTTCTATCATTCATACGTTCCTTTAAATGCTTTAAATTCACCATATTTTCAAGAAGCAATTGATGCTACAACGTCAATAGGTCTAGGATTTAAGGTACCATCTTATTATGAGTTACATGTGCCTTTAATTTAAGATTTAAAAAAAGAATATCAGTTAATTATGGATACATAAAAATCTAGTTGGGAATCAACAAGATGCACTATTATGGCAGATGGGTGGACTGATCAAAGACAAAGAACCTTGATTAATTTCTTGGTTTATTATAATATTGGGACAACTTTTATCAAGTATGTTAATGCTTCTAACATAGTAAAAAGTGCTAATGCTTTATCTGAATTATTCTCTGAAATTGTTGAGTGGGTTGGACCAAAAAATGTTATGCATTTTATTACAAATAATGCAGCTAATTATGTATTAGCTGGGTACTTATTAAAACCAAAGTATAGGCATATTTATTGATCTCCATGTGCTGCTCATTGTATAAATCTTATTTTAAAAGATATTGGTGGTATGGATCATATTTGTAGTCTTGCTTCACGCGCATCTAAGATTACAATTTTTGTGTATAATCATATCATATTTTGTCTTGGTTAAGAAAACAAGAAGATTGGGTTGAGATCATGCATCCCGCTGCTATTAGGTTTGTAACCATATTTATTACTTTGAAAAGTGTTTATGAACATAAGCAACTACTTCAAAATTTAGTAACAAGTAAACACTTTTCAAGTCATAAAGTATCAAAGAGTGAAAAAGGAAAAGAAGTTTGTGTTATTATTCTAGATAATAAATTTTGGGATGCTTGTTTGATTATTGTAAAGATTATGGCTCTACTTATAAGGCTGTTGAGGATTATTGACTCAGATGAGAAGTCGTCTTTGTGGTATATATATGATGGTATGTATAGAGATCACAAAATAATTATAAATATTTTTAAAAGGGAAGGAGAAAATGTACAAACTTTGTATAGATATTATTGATCAACGATAAGATAAGCATCTTACTCAAAAGATCCACTTAGCAGCTTATTTTCTCAATCCTTATTGCTTATATAATGGAGAAGCATGTACAATTAATATTATGGGCGGTTTGTTTGATGTTATTGAATGCAAAGGTATTTTCCCTATTGAAGAGCAATCACAAGCAATAAACGAAATTAAATTATATCATGAAGATTTAAAGAGTTTTGCTAGATCATCAGCAAAGAGAGAACTTATGATTAAAAAATGCAGCCAGGTAATTTTATACTTTTAATTCATTATTTACTTATTAATAATATATATTTTATCATAATTATTAATTTAAAATATAGATGAGTGGTGGAGATTATTCGGTGACAGTGCTCCAACATTGAGAAAACTCGCTATTAGGTTACTCAGTTAAACAACTTTTGCATCTGGTTGTGAACGTAATTGGAATGTTTTTGAAAGTATTTATACAAAGAAACGAAATCGTTTGGAACATCAAAGACTTAATAACTTTATTTACGTTACTTATAATCTGAGAATGAAGAATATATATTTTATAATTTTGTTTTTATTTCAATAATTTTATTTTTACTATTGACTTTATAATTTCTCTATTATGTGTTCAGAGCGCTTGGTAAGAAGAAAATGTATGATCCAGTTGATATTAATCGTATTGAACATACTAATTTTTAGATCGAAGAAGAAAAACCATCGCCTGATCTTGATTATAATGAACTTGAAAAGACGATTTATGAAGAAAATGCATTTGTCACAACAAATGAATTAAGAACATCTACTGATGATCAGTTCATATCTTATTTTGATCATATTTAAGTTAAAATTATACTGTATTACAATTTATAATTGAGAATAATTTCATATATTACTAATTTGTAATTTCTTTTAATGCAGTAGAAGAAGTTGATGCAAATACTTTGGATGAAAGCGTAATTTACAAATCTTTAAATAGCGTTGGAAAATTTAGAGCATTTTACGATGATGAGACGCAACATCCTTCAAAAATACAATTTTGATTTTTATTGTTATTTTAAGTTTTATATTATACTCATATTATTCATTATTAGTTCATTATATAACAATAAACATTGTTGTATTTATATTTCAATAAAATATTTTATTTTTATTTATTCTTATAAATTTTACTTCTTATTTATTATATACCGGTTCACTACCGATTGAACTTCTAAACCTTAAGCCTTTCCTTCGATCGGTTTGATATCCGATCTAGTTTTGAAAATGTTGTTGTAACATTGTTCGCTTTCAATTGTGTTACGTGATTTTATTTTTCCAAAATAATATTACATGATTTTAAATTTTTTAGCTTCCACATCACGTCTTTTTTGGGGGCACTCCTAATTGCCCCACTGGTAGAGATGTCAAACCTCGCTGGCACGGTCTCGCCCGGCCTGCTTTTGGCTAGGGTTAATCAGGCTATAAATCGACCATTGTTGGGTAGGCCAGTCTGACCGTTACTTTCAAAACAATGTTGTTTTGAAATTTTGAAAAAAATTGACAAGTCAAACCGGCCCATCTCGATTCGGCTCATTGATATCCTAACCCACGGAGGAGCTCGGGCTTAGCCAGCCCAAGCCGCTTGGAAGCGAAATAATTCAACATAACATTAACAATTTGGTTTGGTAAAATAGCGCAAATGAGAGTGCCCCAACAAAACGCAGATCTGTAGAGCCACACTCTGCAGTTCCCCTTCTATTTTCTCTGAATTTGCATAGAAGCTACCACAAAACCTAATCCACTTCAATCCGTCATGGATTGACCTCTATCAGCCTTAATTTACACTTCATCTTTCCTATCACATCGCTAAGGTTTGCTACTTTCTTATGCTTTTCTTTTTCTCAGCTTCTTAACGTTATGTGTAGATTGGCTTTGTTTGTTTGCTTCGAAATTGGTTCCATTTTGGTTTATTATCTCCGATTGTTGCTACTTCAGCTTAGATTTTCCTACTTGTTACTGATTGCTTGCAAATGTTTGGCGGTGAAGTTGAATGGTTGATCATTAAGGATTTCCTGTGCTCTAGATAGCTAATTTACGGCTTTTTTATGAGTTCTACGTTTAATTTTGCTTTGCTGATGGGTTACCATTAGCGTTTCTATCTTCATGGTTTTGATTTTTGTCCTCTTTTGTTTTTTTGATATCGAGTGGTCTCTTGATTGAGATATTTCCCTTCAATCTTGTGTGGTCACTGGTAAGCTCTTGAGTTGGTACTGCCTAATATCTGGACTAAAAACCCGTTATGTTAGCGCACATGACGCATGCCTTAATGGTACTAAATTCTTGGTATGCAATTTATTGACATCTTTGTGCTTTTGTTGTTTTTATATACTCATTTTATGAGTTTGGTGTTAAAGATGATTTAAACCGGACAGTTTACTAAATGAAGTTTAAAGATTGAGGAAATTGTCAAGGTTTATCCATCTGATGCTTTTTGCAGTTGGGATTTAAATGTCATCAATACGTGTAAAACCAAGTTAAAGACTGGTACTCTTTTTTAAACTTGATAAAGTATTCTCAATGGACAATGAATTTAAAGGAAGACCATTTTTTTTTTTCCTTACCACTTTCCTTACATGAATTTGTGTAAATTTCCATAAGATAACCAAAACACAACCTAATATCATAAGATAACCAAAACACAACCTAATATCAAACTGATTTGTGAGAGGGACCAATCGGATAAAGTATGCAATATGAGAAACTTGTTACCCAATCCTGTGTCATTGATAGCAGTGTTGAGTTCTTCTCATGTGTCTCCGCAGTCTGGACTTTTAAAGTTAATTTTGGAACTTTATCCTTCCTGTTCTATTGTTTAGGTGAATGATCTAGGAAATTACATCCTGGTATAAAATTTGAACTCTCAATCTTGAAAATATTGGAAAGAAACTAGGAAAAGTACTTAGTGTTGTGTTTTTAATGATTTTTTCTTCTCATTACATTCTGATGTATTATGATTTTCAGGCATGAGCTTGTGCACCGTTTAACCTATATAAGAGAAATATGCTTATATTCTTAAAAAAACTTGGCCTACATTGACTTTCTTTAACTCTGATGTGCTTGTCTCTAATGTGCAAGTTTTTAATATGTGCCAGCTTGCCTGCTATGGAGTATACTGAATCAGTTGCAAGCCTCATCAACTCTACATCCTCTAAGATAGAGCAACTTCAGAAAGCATTTGCTGAACTTGAAAGTCATCGGGCTATAACACTCAACTTGAAATGGAAAGAAATTGAGGAACATTTTCATTGTCTTGAGAGGTCATTGAAGAGGCGCTTTCATGAACTGGAAGACCAAGAAAAGGAGTATGAAAGAAAAACAAGAAAGGCTCAAGAAATGTTGAAAAAATGTGAAGCTTCTGTTATGGCCAAGGAACAAGATTCATTGGAGAGACTCCAAGAGAAAAGAGATGATGCTATGTTGGCAATTGCTATTGCTGAAAACAAGCATAGGAAGGTGTCATCTGTCAAATCTGTTGATGTCACCAATGATGACCATGGTGAGTCGCCAACCATTGAATACCGAACAACTGATGCCATGGCGGGCCAAAGTAACTTGGAAGAGATCAAAGATTCTCCTGAAAATACAAACTTGGAAGTGGTTTCTTACCCCCAGTTGCTCGCACTGTGTAAAGAGATGGACTCTCAAGGGCTGCACAAGTTTATATCAGATAACCGTAAAAACCTTGCTGTTCTAAAGGAGGAGATTCCATTTGCTCTAAAGACTGCTTCTAACCCTGCTGAATTAGTTTTGAACTCTTTAGACCACTTCTATTGGGTTGATGTACCAAATATTGATGGAAAGAAAGATTCTAACCTTTTGGGGCTTCGTCGAACCTGTATCATGTTGATGGAGTGCCTCAGCATTGTACTAACATATGAAGATTTAGTTTCAGTATCTGATGTCATCTCAGCAGATGCTAAGAAGCGAGCAAAGGCTATCGCAGAAGAATGGAAGCCAAAATTGGATGCTTTAGATGTGGATGCAAGCAATGGGAACTCCTTGGAGGCACATGCATTTTTACAACTCTTAGCCACTTTTGGAATTGCTTCTGATTTCGACGAAGAAGAACTATCCAGGCTAATTCCAATGGTTTCACGTCGTCATCAAGCAGCTGAGCTTTGTCGATTCCTGGGGCTATCAGATAAAATGCCAGGTTGAGATTCATGTACTTATGGGATGAAGATATTTGAATACTTGAAGTATCTATGCTGGAAGCACTTTATTCTGGATGTCTCTCTTATCTCCGTTTTCATTGATGCTTCAGGTGTGATTAAATTACTGGTCAATAGTGGGAGGCAAATTGATGCTGTTAACTTGGCTTTTGCTTTTGAGTTGACCGACCAGTTCCTACCTGTACCATTACTGAAATCATACTTGGAGGCCAGAAAATTTTCTTCACTTGTCAAGTCTGGAAATACATCTCCTATGACTCTACAGGTTTGTATTCATGCTCAACTACTATGAGTTGAAGAAGTATTTGAATTTCTGTGATCTCTACTTTGCAAGGATTTCCTTGCCTGTTGGCTATATGGAAACGAGTTGGTTTTTCCCTAACATTATTCCTACTTAAATCATTTAAAAGGGCCCACTTAGAACGTTCATAACGAGTTACTGCTTCTAAAGCATAGGATACTGGAAGTTCAGTGGAAGGAAGAAAATGCATTAAATATAGTGACATTCACGTACAATTGAAGCTAAGTACCCAGTTCATAGAACATAACGTGCAGTTTTGTGCACTTGTATCTTTACGTGCTTGGTTCACTGGTCAAGTTGCAGGGGCATATTTGAATTAAGAATTTATGTTTTTCTTAATTATTTAATCTTCGTAAGGTTTTTCTACTTTAGTTTTCCTTTTCAATAAGAAACTTAATACCAAAACCATGTCATTTTGAGAAGTGAAACCAAAACGACGTTACATTGGGGCAGTCGAGCAGGCTGTGTGACTCGAGTCTGACATGGTTTTGTGTAGGGTTCGGACCGCCTACTAGGGGTTGAGCTGGGCCAGGGCAGGCCTGGGCCAACCCATTGCCCAACCTACTTCAATCACACTAAGGCTCACAAATACACGAAAAGATTAAAATGAGGATAAAGAGCGCAGCTAAACCAAAACATAATGTAACCCTATAGCTAACTTTAATGATGTAGACAATCCTGAAAGTGCTCGAATTTTGGCCATGGGTTTTTGTGCTGCTTCTTAAGCTTGCAAGTGCTGGAAAACTGCTTGGTTGATTCTAGAGCAGATTTTCTAGATTTCCCAATGAAGTTCATGTATGCACTTTGTTGTCAACATCAGAAGTTGATATACGATGGCGATTGGTGGTATTAAGTGTTGTTTTTGTAACTATTAGTACAGACCATAATTTAGGACTCTGATAAAGACTTTTTTTTTTTTCAGAATGAGATCAATGAACGAGAGCTGATAGCCCTTAAGGCCATGATCAAGTGCATTGAAGAGCATAAACTTCAGGAGCAATATCCGGTTGACCCACTCCAGAAACGACTTCTTCAGCTGGAAAAGACTAAGGCAGACAAGAGAAGGGTAACTGAAACTGGTAAACCTCAGCCTAAGAGACCACGTGCTGGTGTAGGATGTCGTCCCCGTGTCACGGGCACTGCTTCTGACAAGACATTTTATCCAAGAGTTACTGATAAGTACCCGCAGTATGTGTATGACAGACCATATGTTTATCCCTCACCTGCTGACAACCATGTTCCCCAGTTTTTAAGTTCTGCTACTTACAGCTTCTCTCCCAGTTATGGCAGTTACTTTGGAAATGGCTACCAGTACCAAACCCCATCTATTCACTAGTTAGTTGAAATGGCAACAAGGTGACTCTCATTTAACCGTTAGGTCAACCCCGCAGTTCTTTAATGTTGTAAGAATGAATGTAGTATTGAACACCCAAAAAAAAAAGTCCTATTAATTTTTAACCGAGTGCTCGAGAGATATTTTATCCTCTAATATATGCACTTTGTTTTGTGTACACGCAGTTATGTTGATTATTTCACGTTTTTACGTTTTCTTCTGTCTTATTGTGTCGAAAGAACTTAATTTGAAAGACCATTGTGGTGAAAACTGGAGTCTATTTAACTGTAGGATTAAAACGTGTGAAATGTCTCTGGTCTATGCGCTTACTATGACAGGTGCCTTCTGCCTAAAAGCATATTTATATTCTCTAGTAATGTCCTTGGTGGTGTCACGATATCGGGGTTTTAGCTGCATTGATGAAGCGCTAAACTATATTTAAATGTGAGAAATTTGAGAGTCGAAAGTTCTCATTTTTAGCAGTTTATCTTAAGATCAAATTGTTAAGGTGGGTTGTATTTCGGTCTGATTCGAGAGAAAAAAATGAACATATAGTTAATACAATTCTTTATATTGCATACTTTGACATATCTTAGGATCTAAATTGCTTATGTCAATTTCTAAAGTTTTAGCTGTCAGGATTCCAAGTTTTACTTTACATGTCTACCTTTTCAATATGTACTGACTTGGAATCTTCATAATGTTTTTTATAGTAAAAACTTTCATAACATAAGAATATAAAACTTCAGCAAACTTAAATTTTCTACAGCTACAATCATCTTTTCCATTTGATGAATTATAAGTAATTGTATAGTAATAGCTCTTCTTATGAAGATTAATTTGATATTGCGTGATTGATCAACCTCCCCAAAACTTTCAATACAAGAATCATGAGACTTACTTGCACGTGTACTGGTCTTTGGTACCTGAAAGTAGTTTTGCTAGTGGGTCTAAGAACTTTGTTGTTCTGACTCGCAGTTAGGGTGAAAGTTTTGATTTTTATCTCTTTTTTGTTGGGATTTCTACTTACTTACCTCGATTGGCTGAATTTTTCTAGAAGTTTGTGTCTTTCTCTTTAGATCACTTTTTGTAAGTGTTGACACTATCCCTAGTTGCTTAAAGGAGTTTATTTTATAAATTTTTCTTTTGAAGTTTTGGGTCTTTATATTTGCATAGAAAGCTTAACTTGTATCCTTTGCTGCGTGGTTGTTAGGTTTTGATTTAAGTGATTGTCATAAAACTCTAGTAATTTGTCGGCACTACTTTTTTTTCTAGCTTGATTTGTTTCTTCTTGCCATTGTGTTTTCTAGTTCTTCTTATCATTAGACTTTTCATTCAGAGTTGTTATAAAATCCCTTAGCATATCACATGACTTAGTTTTAATTGGGCTTAGAGTTATTGACTTCATTAGGAGTTGTTAGTGTTTTAGGTACCTTGCAATTACTTCTTCATAATTTTTTCTATCTAATTTGGGTTTAATATCCTTTTTAGTTTAGCACTTCATAATTGTTTCCATATGATCTAAGTCTAATATCCTTGTCGATTCAACTTTTTTCGTTTATAATTTTTAATATTTTGTTTGTTCTGTTTAACTGTTCAATACTGGATTTTATCATTATGTAGAATCCTAATTGCTAACAATGGTTAAGATTTTGAACCTTTGAATTTTTGATTTGCTTAAGGTCATGTGTACTTGTGATTTTTAAACCCATTTATTGCGGTGCCCTTTTTAGAATTTATTAATAATTTGTGTTTCCTCTGTCTTTAGCTTGTGTTGGGCATTGGGATACGAATGGTGGGTTTGACTATTGATGACAGAGTAAGGGCTAGTCCTTTAGTGGGTTTTGGCTTTAAGAGAAAAAAAGATATTGACAGATTGCGGATATGTTCTTGAAACATTAAGACCATTACAGGGAAGTCTTTAGAATTAGTGGAGATTTTAGATAAATATAAAATTCACATTCAGTAGACAAAGTAGACAGGGGCTAAAGCGAAAGAAATTAATAGGTTCAAATTTTTGTACTCAGGTGTTCTAGATGATAGAATGAGGTAGGTATCTTAGCTATTAAGGAACTTATAAATCATGTCATGGGAGTAAAGAAGATTAATGATAGGATTATATCTGTAAAGATTATGATGAAAGGTGATGTTCAATGCACCTCAAGTAGATTTGGACAAACAACTTAAAAACAAATTCTACGAAGAGCTAGATGAGGTGATTCAATATATTCCCTTAACGAGATCGATATTCTAGGATGAGACTTTAATGGTCATTGACAGGTATAGTTCATAATATATTTTTCTAAGAGTTTTAGTGTGTTTTCAAGTATTTCTTAGATAATTATTGTATGTATAAGCTTAGAATTGTGTTAGTGTTAGTGTTTGATTATGTTCCAAGTGTTTGTACGATTTAAAGCATGAATTCAATCTTAATTTTAAGTTTATTGAGATGTTAGATGTGTTTGTGAGTTTTGGAAATCAGAAAATTGAACAATGAAGAAGATGGAAGAAGCTTGAAGGAAGGCACGATCATGCACAAGGAGCATGATCGTGACAGACGTGAGTGGAGCTGCATGCCTCTATATCACAATCGTGCTCCCTTGATTCAGCCAATCGTGACAGAGAGTCAAGTAGAGGTTATGATTGTGATAGAGGTTTTTAAGGATGAGATTTTTTTCATGTTTTTAGGGTTTAGGGCTATTTTTTAAGCCGAACAAAGTGGAGAACCTTAGACACAACCCTAAAACCTTAATGCACTATATAATAACATGAAAAAATATAAAAAGAGGCAGCAATCACAAATTAAAGTAAATCAAAAGTGGAGAGATAAAAGAAGAACTTCAAGAAATTCTAGCATTGCAGATTTAGGAGTCAAATAATTTTATTCTTTTCTTTTTACTTTCTTCATTTTGATGTGTAACTGGATTTTTATGATGTATAACATGTCTATGGATTTTTAATATAAATTAGGAATTGTTCTGGAATTATTTTGTGACTTTATTTATTGTTGATTTTAATATATCTTTGGATATTTGTGACAATTTTTGTGCATAAACTTAATAACAAATCGAGAGAGTGAGTCAAAGTAATTAGAGTTAGGTTGTACAACGAAACTTGGAAATTTACTAAACCCAAAATTATCAAACTTAATGATCAATCGAAGAGAGATCTTGGTTATGAAATTAATTATCTAAGAGATTGTTTCAGATTTAATTAAATAAGTTAGGATTAGTTTGTGAATCGAGAGATTGCAAATTTATAATTATCAAATTCAATTAGGGTTAATTGATTGGATCTTGTGAAAGAGTAATCAAAATCTTAGAAAATCTATGATCAAACATAATTTGAATAAACATGGAATCAAAATAAGGATAGAATAGTTCATAACTATTAAACTTTGATCAAAACCTAATTTTGTTGGCAGCTCACTTGATATTTGATTATTTGTTTCGTTATTTATTTTTTTTCAATTTCTTTTATTTAAATTTAATTCAAATCAATTTTTTATTACCTTAGGCAAAGTTAGATTCAAATTGTTTAGGTTTTTATAAATCCTTGTGGAAACGATAACCTTAATAATACAATAAACGATTTGTATATTTACGGGTATTGAGAGTTTTATTATATATAAAACTTAACAAGTTTTTGATGTTATTGTCAAGGATTTTGGCATTAGGAAGATTTGAATTCTTTTGATTTAAGGAATTTTCGTATTTTTTATGTGTTTGCAATTGCATGAACATAAAAATTACTTAGAGTTCGAGCAAAGTTGAAGAAGCTCCAACTCTTTACATCAAAAGGCGAGAAAGAGAAATTTGAACAGTGAAGTGCCAATAAGAGATAGAAAGAATGATGGCAGAAGAATTCAATTACGAAGACCAACCAAAAACCCTTATGGACATCATGAGGTCAAGGTTCAATATGGTACAACAAAGAATTACTCAACCACCAATGCAAGCAACTTCATTCAAGATCAAACTATTATTGCTAAATATGTTGCAAACTAACATGTAGTTCTATAGGTTGGCTAATAAAGATCTCAATGCTCATCTAGTGAACTCCGTAGAAATATGTAATACATTCTAATATATTATAAGATACTATTAAAATGAGGCTCTTTCCCTTTACACTCGAAGATAGAGATAGAGCCAAAGCGTGGTACCATTCACTTAACCTAGCCAACATCACGACATATGAGCATTTGGTAAAAGTTTTTCTAGACCAGTATGTCCCTCTCATGAAGACAATGATTTATCAAAGAAATCACAAATTTTCAACAAAACGAGGGGTAGTTGCCATACGAAACGTGGGAGCAGTACAAGTATTTGCAAAGGAGATGTCCTCATCACAACTTGTCAAAGGAATTCTTATTATAAAATTTTTACAATGAAGTTAATCCACCCATAAGGGCACTATAGATGCAGATATTGGAGGGTCCTTAATGTGACAAAATAGTTGAGGAAGTAGAAGATTTGTTAGAGGAGATGACGAATAATAGCTCTCTTTGGACGTCAGATCGAAGCAGATAGCAGTCAACCTTCTAGGATCAAAAGATAGTGATAGTTTTTAATTCAGTGACATCACTATAATCTAAAATCGTTAATTTAACAAAGCATCTAAATAGCCTGAAAGCCTCCTCTTCAACTTTACTTAAAGTAATTTAACACGGATGTAAGTTATATAGGCAAGATAATAATGTTACGGCTAATTTCTTCTTAATGCAAAACAACAATGTGGAACAACTCAATTACATGGGTGCACAGTTTGGTTAGGAGGGAACAATCCTTATTCTAACACATATAATCTTAGGTGGAGGAACTATCTAAAATTTTCTTGATCCAACAATGCAGGAATTCAGTTGAGGAATCAAGGCCCATCGGAATTTCAGCATGATAAGTCCAATATAAATTCCAAGATGGAAAAATTTATAACTTCTAAATTTACGAGTTTAGAAGAGAAGTTAAAGCAAGTAGTGAAGAACCACGTCTCTTCTATTAACAACATGAAAGTTCAAGTGGGCCAGTTTGCGAATGTACTATCTACAAGAAGTGTGGGACTCTCCTATGTAATATTGGAGGAAATCGATGGGAGCGAATCAATGCGATCACACTTAAATGTGGGAAAGAGATCAAAGAATCGGTAGAAAAATAAGTTGAAACCCACCTTGTAGAGGACCAAGAAAAGCAGAAGAAAGATAAAGGAAAGAATAAGGACCCTCCTTGTGTTGCTCCTCCACCATATCCACTTTCTTATTACGTTTGATTTCTAAGCCAGGTAATAATTTTAACTGACGACTAAAACTCATAATTTTCACCCATTGCTTACATCTAAATTAATAAAATAAGATTTATTTATGCATTTCATTTTACCAATTCATGATCAAAATAAACCAATCATTCACTCTTGAATCCAAACTTAAAACATTTGACTCATCATTCAAATTAAGTGTCCTTATCAAGACTATTTATTAAGTTTTAGTTAAATTATTTTTAATGAACATATTTGTTAATGTAATATAATTAATTCATAAGAAAATATGACTTCAAATAGATCAAGTCAATCACCTAAATCTCCTTACCTAATTTCTCAGAATTTTCACTTACTAATCTTAATCTAATTGGACCAATGCTTAAAGTAATAACTCCCCCACAATTAAGTTGTACATTGCCTTCATTGAAAACAACATATAAGAACAACAAAAATTAATAAAGGAAAGGAAAATTAAAGAAATTAGGAGCCATTAACAATAAAAGGTTAAAGTAAAAATAAAGAAATTAGGACCCATTAAAAATAAAAGGTTAAGTAGTTACAGCATGAGAAGTATGAATTAGCAGTGGGTATCACGATCCAATAGTGAAAGACCATCAAAACACCCTTAAGTTCATGACCATTAAGATGTTGTTAACTTAAAACATATGCAACAATAGTTAAATCATGCAAATACATACTAAAAAATTAATGCTAAAGATTCCTAAAGCTAATAAACTAAAATAAAAGCCCTTAAATAATTTGGTTAACTCTTAATAAAAGCTTTTTTATAAGTCTTTTAGTTGTGTTCTTTACTCAAACACTTCATTATGGCAATTCCTCCTTCAAAGGCTTAATTATACTCTCCTTATTTCTTTCAATCTACTTAAATTTCTTCTTCCTAATCATAGGATCATTATCTTCCAAATATGTTATATGCTCCATGAAAATAGGGTTATCCACCTCCTCTTGTTCTTTTTGCATGATATAAGTCTCTAATAAATTATGTTTGATTATTTCCTACATAGAACTAGAAACTTAAGTATCAATCACATCTATGTAGAAACAAGTATCATCCTTATGAAAGGGATGTCTTAAAGCTTTAGGTATCTTAAACACTACTTCCTTATCTCACAGCCTTAAGATTAATTTCCCATTATAAACATCTATTATAAATTTAGAAGCAGCTAGAAAAGGTTGTTCTAAGATCAAGGGAACCTTTACATTATCCTCCATATCTAAAGTTATAAAATCAATGCGGAAGATGAATTTGTCAACTCTAACTAGAACATCTTCTTTAATGCCCTTAGGATACTTAGTTGACCTATCTACTAATTAAATGCTCATTATAGTTAGTTTAGGTTCACCAAATTCTAATCTCTTAAACATGTAATATAGCATCAAATTAGCTCTTAAGTCTGTTATTACCCTTTTAATTAAAAACTACAAATTTTATAAGGAATAGTAAAACTATATGGATCTTCCATTTTCTATGGTAGCTTATTTTGTAAGATGGTAGAGCACTTCTTACTTAAAGTAACTATGGACAACTCCTCAAGTCTCTTCATGTTATAAAGGAGATATTTTAAGTGCATGACATATTTTGGCATTTATAAAAGAGCTTTAACAAAAGGAATGTTAAAATGTAATTGTTTAAAAAGCTCTAAAAATTTATCAAGTTTATCTTTCTTTCTATTTATCTTAAGTTCGCTTGGGTAGGAAATTTTCAATTTGTAAAAAAATGGAATTGCATTCATCATGATGGTTAAACAGTGTTCAAAATATAGGTCCAACACATATTTGTGTTGTATACCTATATTGATAGTGAATTTTACACAAACAAGGATTTTTTGAATTGTTAAGCAAAACATAAACAATATGAATCTGTATTGGGCCTGTATTAGTTGAGATCTTGAAATTTTTAGGGTTTCATGATAATAAAAAACAACTTTTTATATTAGATAACAACATATCATTATAGATGAACAAGCGCATCCTAACATAAGAACCAAGAAACTTTAAAGAGAAAAGAAGGAAATTCCATAAGGATTCTATAAAGACATCAAGATTTCAAGATTCATGAGAATATATTCTTCTATTTTGTATTCTTTCTTGGTTGCTATTTTTCTTTAGCTCAATATGAAAAAAGTTAGGATAGATGGGATGAACCCTAGATCCAATTGCTTGGATTGATCCTTTGATTTAATAAAGACTTAAGCTTTATTGTGAATTATTCATAATTATTTCTTATTTTTTAATTAAAATATGCTAGTGTCTTAATTCAATTTCATATTTTATATATAGGAATTAAGATTATCATATCTTACATGTATATAGACTCATTTGGACATAGTCCAATTTCTCCTCAAACCCTTTTAAAACCCTTTATTGGTATCAAAAATAGGTTAGCGAGGTCTGATAATTAGAGATTTATAAATTTAGGTTAGATGAATGGTGACTAAGGGGGGAGCTAGTCCAATATGAATAGATTCATTTATAAGGAGAAGATGTTGAAAATTCACAAGTGAAATTTTCTCATATCTAAAAGAGACATATGAGTGAAGTAATTTATTTACAAAGATAAGGCTTATAACATTACAACAAATAAGATAATTGACTATGAAAAAAACATCACCTATAGTTGTTTGTGATGTTTCAAATTTGTACTATGAAACATCAGCAATTTTTCGTAGCTAAATATTATAGGCCATGTTTCTAGAAGTTGTAGCCAAAATCCATTAGCTATGAAATTTTTGTAGCAGAAGCACTAAAAAAATTTAGCTAAAAATCAAATATCAGTTGATGTTGGTGGGAAAAATTTTAGTATTAAATGATTGGTAATGAAAATACAACCTAGACAATAGTTTTTGATTATGTTTTTTTATAACTATAGAGTATTAGCTATGTTTTTATAATGTAACAAAATTTTATTGGCTACATTTTTCATAACATAGTGAAATGTTATTTGCTACATTTTTTATTGCTTAGCGAAATGTTATTTATTATGTTTTTAATAATGTAGAGACATGTTATTTGTTACGTTTTTAATCCATGATATTGAACAATATCAAATTTGTGAAGCTTGTTTAAAAGGAAAACAAATTAGTAGTAGCTTTTCTCCTAAAAATATTGTTTCTACTAACCAACCACTTGAATTTGTGCATAAGGATTTATTTAGTCCTACTAGGATTCAAAGCTTTGGTGGTAAACACTGTGGTTTTATTATAGTAGATGATTATTCTAGATTTACATGAGTTTATTCTATCAAATAAGGATGATACTTTTGAATTTTTTGAGAAGTTTTGCAGAAAATTTCAGATTGAAATAGGGTACTGCATTACATTAACTCGAAGCGATCATAGAGGAGAATTCGATAACATAAAATTTGACAATTTTTGTTATGAAAATGGTATAACTCATAACTTTTCATACCTAGGGACTCCTCAACAAAATGGAGTTGTTGAGAGAAAGAGTAGGATTCTTGTTGATATGGCTAGGACAATGTTGTGTGAAAACTGTCTACCTCATGGTTACTGGGCAGAGGCTGTATCTACTACTTGTTACATACTTAACAGGTGTCTTATAAGACCTATTCTGAAAAAGACCCCTTATGAGTTATGGAATAGAAGAAAACTGAATGTCACTTACTTTCGAGCGTTTGGCTGCAAGTGCTTCATATTAAATAATGGAAAAGACAATCTTGAAAATTTTGATGCGAGAACAAATGAAGCTATTTTTCTGGGTTATAGTACTGCTAGTAAAGGATTTAGAGTTTACAATAAAAGAACAAAGAAGATAGAGGAATCAATACATGTGGTATTTGATGAAGCACTACCCTTGACAAAAATAGCTAATTTAGATGATAAAGGGCATCCTTTAGTTCCTAAAATACGTCACAGAGTCAAACTACACCTATAGTACCTTCAGAATTTCAAAATCAATAATGTCCTTTTAAAACTAAGACAGAGCAGGTTCCTTCTCTAAAAACATATCAATAGGAGCCTATACAACGAAGAACACTAAGAGAATGGAGAGGTCTTGATACATTTCAGTGTATTCTAGGAGAACCTTCTAAAACTCTAAGAATCAGATCATCTTTCAAAAAATTATGCCTTCATTTCAAAATTAGAACCAAAGACTGTTGAAGAGGCTCTTATTGATGAAAATTAGGTTTCAGCTATGAAAGGCGAACTAAATCAGTTTGACAAGAATAAAGTTTAGAATCTAGTACCTCATCCATGAAACAAGTCAGTCATTGGAACTTGTTTGGCATTTCAAAACAAACTTAAACTAAAGCTCTATATGGTCTAAAGCAAACTCCTCGATCATAGTATAAGAGGATAAGTAATTTTCTACTTGAGAATAACTTTGAAAGAAGAAAGGTAGATAAAACTTTATTTATTAATAAAAAGAAAAATGATTTACTCAGTGCAAATGTATGTTGATGACATAATATTTGGTATTACTAATCTATCCTTCTGTGAAGAATTCTCAGCCTTAATGCAAGGAGAGTTTGAAATGAGTATGATGGGAGAACTATCTTTTTCTCTTGGGTTGTAAATTAGGTAAATAAAAAAAGGAATCTACATTGGTCAAGACAAATAAACAAAAGAATTCATTAAGAAATATCATTTTGAGAATGTCGAACCGATGGGTACCCCTATATATACTAGAGCTAAACTTGATAAGTATGAAGAAGGCAAGGCTACAGATGAGACAAAGTATAAAGGAATGATTAGATCACTACTATATCTTATAAGCTGAAGATCAGTGATTATGTTTAGTGCGTGCCTTTATGCACTCTTTTAATCAAATCCAAAAAAGAGCTACCTTTAAGAGAACCTTTTGCTATCTTATTGGCACTATGAATTTTGGAGTATGGTATCGAAAAATTGATTCTTTTAACATAATTGGTTATTGTGATGTAAATTATGTAGGTAATAAAGTTGATAGGAAAAGCAAAAGTGGTCACTATCAATTTCTTGGAGGATGTCTACTTTCTTGGTCTTGCAAGAAACAAAATTGCACAATGCTTTTCACAACTAACGCGGAATATATAGCAGCTACTAGCTGCTGCACTCAAATCTTATGGATGAAAAATTGAAGGTTTTTCTCTAAACTTTGATCATATTCCTATATTATTTGACAATACAAGTGCAATAAATCTTTCTAAAAATCCTTTGCATCATTCTAGGACTAAGCATATAGAAATCAAACATCATTTTCTTAGAGATAATGTTTTAGAAGGAATCACTAATCTTTTGCATGTTAAAACTAATAATTAAGTAGTTGATATCTTTACTAAGCCACTTTTTGAAGATAAATTTTGTTTCTTAAGAAAAGAGCTTGGTATGAAGATTCTCTATGCTACTTCTCTTTATAAATATTAGTAGGCTCCTTCTAATCTATTTTTGAGTAGGCCCCTTTTAGTTTAATAGGGTGGAATACACGTATCTTAAAAAGACAATTATTAAAAAGTTTCATTTCAATTTTTAAACGTGTGCGCTATTCTGACAACTTTCTGTACGTAACTGGTAGAAGATATGCAGACGATCACACCTCCTCTAATAGCGTGTACAATTTTTCATTTTCACATGAAATTAACACTAAAAAATCGTTTAGTATGTATTGAGAAGGTTTCTTCCTTATACTTATCTTCATCTCTTAGAAGTTTGTTTTTCCTCTCTACACCCTCTCTGTTTCTTCTCAAATCTCCTAAATATCACTAACTTACTTGAAATGGCATGAATAAAGTCCAAGGGACAAAAGAAAACTTTGACTCCCACTACTAGCCATGGTGAAACTCTTCGCCATGAACAAGAGTCTGAAACTCTTGTTTTTGAATCGTCTTCTCTATCGCCAATAGTAGGATCACTAAACACCCCTATTGAACCTATTTCTGTCACCTTTATTAAAACGCCCCAAGTTTTATAAGCATCCACTCAGGAGACTCCATACAAGCGAAAGAGAAAGATTTTGGCAACATTGTCTCTTCCTAAAGAATCATATTTTGATTCATCTTTCGGACACAATGAACTAACGATCAAACAGCAATATGTCTCTAACTCAGGTGAACAAAGTTTTGATGACTCAAACCCTAGCTCATCAGAAAAAGAAAACGAAGAAGAAGAAGAAGAAGAAGAAGAAGAAGAAGAAGAAGAAGAAGAAGAAGAAAAGGAAGAAGAAGAAAAAGAAGAGGAAAAATCTTCTAATGAGGGGCAACTAACGAGAAAGTTAAGATTCCATTCTCCTTCACTGCTTACTCTCACTCTACCTACTTCTTTTACTCTGTCTTTCAAAAATTCTGTAGCACCACCATACACTACTCCTCAACCTGGTTCCAGGAGTAAAATATTGCCTAAAGTATAATGGATCATTAATGATAATGATTGAAATGAAGAACCACTTAGTTTAATAAGGCGTCTACGAACCAGAGGAAATGTTGCAAAATAGGTTGAAAAAGCTTTTGAAAAAGAAAAACGCCTTGACGTTGAACCAAGGGAAGAAGAATATCAAAAGAGAAAAGGGGAAGAAATAAGAAAAGGGAAAGTGCGTATGGTTAAAGAGAATATTGAAGACCTTATTATTAGGAATTAATCATCTTATGAAGAAATGTTGTTTGAAGAAATTTCGAAGGCAAATAGGTCAAAATCAAAGAAACACAAGAAAGGAGAGTCTTCAACACTGATCAAGATGTTTCAGTCAATGGAAACTGAAGTATGATACAAAATGTGCTATAAGAAGCGAAAGGGGGTTTTTGGACGCATTTTGCCTCCTCTCCTATTCGATGGCAATGGTATTCCCATCTATTCTTATTTTCTTGTTGTTGGTTAGGAGAATTTTTTGAATTTGAATGAAACAGTGTATGATGATTTAGTTGGATCATTTTATACATATATGAGAAAAGATGAGATTAATGGCACTACAAGAAAATAGTTATTTAGCGACGGAAAATATCGACGAAAAAGATAAATATTCTGTCGGTATTCAATATTACCGACGGAATATACTGACAGATAAAAATGTCGTAGATTCAGTCGTAGCTAACCTTACCGACGGAAAAGAAATTTTCATCGGTAAATTTAGCATTGGAAAATAAGTTACCGTTGGTAATTTTAACGAAAATGTGCCGACCGTCAAAATTTTTCTGTCCTTAAATTACCGATGGGCTAAAAGTTTCCAACGCTAAATTTACCGACGGTAAGTTCCTTAACTGTATGTAAATTTAGCATCGGAATGTTTAATACCGTCGG
>JAOQMS010000004.1:17943158-17960140 GCA_027563885.1 Erythroxylum longipes | reverse complement strand
AAGATACAAAACACAGAAGAAGATACAGAAGAAGCGCAAAGACAGAAGAAGTAGAAAGTACAGAAGAAGCAAAACACCGAAGAAACAAAACACAGAAGAAGATACAGAAGAAGCACAAAGACAGAAGAAGTAGAAAGTACAGAAGAAGCAAGACACAGAAGAAGAACACAGAAGAAGCGCAAAGACACAGAAGAAACACACAGACGATACAAAGCAGAAGATACGCGAGTACGTTGAGCAGTTAGTTAGTTGGAGTTAGTTACAGAACTCAACTAAATAACAGTTATCAAGATTCAAGAAGCGGTTATCAAGATTTAAGAAGCAGTTATCAAGAATCAAAGAAGCGGTTAAAGACTTAGACTATAAATACTAGTCGTAGTAGAAGATTGGAACTTGACAACTTTTCAACCTTTCAGAAAACTTATGATCTTACATCTTTTGAGCGTTCAAGTGTATACTTAGAAAACAAAATTTCTGTAGTGTGATACTGGAGAGCTAAACATTACTGTAACAATAGCTTATGATATCTTTCTAGTGAGAGAAGGAAAAAGCTGAGAGCCTGAAGAGGCTAAGATAGGTGAAAGAATACTTGGTGTGAGAGACCTGAAGAGGATCTAGAAGGAAGAAAGAATACTTGTACATTTGTTGAAGTATAGTGAAAAATCAGAAGAATTCTAAGGACTGGACGTAGCCCACGGTTTGGGGTGAACCAGTATAAAATCACAGTGTCTATCTTCTATCTCTCAACTCATTCTATTTTGTTCTTAAACAAGTATATAGAAGTTATTTGCGATTTATCTACGTAACAATTTTCGTATAACATTTGTGATATTCTTTTAACAAGTTAGAGAAGTTCTTATCAGAAAAATCAAAGATTTTGTATTCGCAAAAAGAATACACAATTCAACCCCCCTTCTAGTGTATATCATATATTCTACATAATTTCAATATTAATGTGTGATTTACTTCACAGATATCAATTAGATCCTGGTGAGTGTCACTGGGTGGCTATCAAGAATATCCTAAAGTACTTGAGAAGGACTAAGGATGTATTCTTGTTATATGGAAATGGCGATCTCATAGTGAGCGGACATGCGGATGCTAGTTTTCAATATGACCAGGATGACTCTAAGCCCCAGTCAGGTTATGTTATCACACTAAATGGTGGAGAAGCCAGTTGGAAGAATTCCAAATAAGAGACGACTGCAGATTCGACGACCGAGTCAGAGTACATTGCAGCTGCAGAAGCGGTAAAAGAAGCTGTCTGGATCAAGAAGTTCGTTATGGAACTTAGAGTGGTTCCGAGCATAATAGACCCAATACTGTTGCACTGTGACAACAATGAGGCTATTGCTCAAGCCAAGGAACCAAGGTTTCATCAGAGGTCCGATCATGTACTTGATAGTTGTGGTTTGCATGATATTTTAGGGTTCAAATTGTTATGTATTTAGTGTCAATTTGAGTGTTTAGTGTGTATTTAGGTTTCAATTGTGTTAGTTCATGTGTTTAATTGTTTTTATCAATTAGTATGAGTCTTTGAGCTTAAATTTTATATTTTTGAGATGTGTTTGTTAGTATTTTAGGATAAACGGCAAAGAACAGAGAAGTTTCGAAGAGTTTTGGGCCAAAAACATGGCCCATAATCGTGGCACAATAGGCCATGAACATGACAGAAAGGATTAGACGCTGGCCACAATCGTGGCCTGCGTCGGGCTGACACAAAAACTCAAATTTTGCAAGATTTTTTAGACCGTTTCGACCCCAAATTAACCCTAGGGCTTCCAAGATATAAATAGAACATTACAAGATAGAAGGAAGAGCCTTTTGCAGTGCTTTCACATAAGCCAAAATTCAGAAACCCTAGAGAGTTATTGAGTGATTTGAGGAAGGATACGAAGGAAGAGAGACACAAAGACGAAGCTTGACGCGAAATACTTCCCAGAATAGGTGGTTACCTGCCATCGCTGCCTCCATTGATCCGTTCCAAGCATATTTTTCAATTTATTTTAGCTTTATTGATGTATGAAATTGAAATAATTGTTGACAATAGGTTATGTCGAATGTTAATTATTGTCTAAACTCACCTTCGGGATTTTGATTCTTAAGATTAATAAAGTTTGATCCATTATGTTTTATTTGAGTTATTTGTGATTCAATATCTATTCTTAATAATTCGGCAATAAACTGAGAGGGTGAGCTGAGTGAACGTCATCAAATTGGGCTAAAGAGAGTTAGGTAATTTGATAGATAAGAATTGAATCAAACCGGTGAAATTGTGTAACAAGAGATCGAGCATAAGCTTCCGGTTATTAGACAATTTTAGAACTAATTTAAGTCTTAGGTCAATTGTGAGTTGAGAGATCACAATTCCATAATTTAAATTAGGGATTATTAATTAGGGTTTAAAGATTATAACTCGAGAGAAAGTAATCCACCCTAAGACCATCTAGACCCAATAATTCGGTAATTGCATAATTGATTAGATTTTCATTAATTTCGGATTAAAACCCCCTTTCTCTCAATTGGTAGTTCCTAGGTTAATTCTGGATTGGGTTGTGTGATTTGCTATTTTGTTTATTACTTCTGAAATTTAATTCTCATAATTGATTGTTGATTGATTAACTTTCTGCATTTATTGGTTATTTTAGATTGTTACAATTTAGTTCAACCTTAGATTTTAGGACTAGATTAACTCTTCTTATGGGATCGATACCTTAGTTACTACGCGAACGACCCGTGCACTTGCAGAAATATCGAGGTTAAAAATAGTAAAAAAATTTCATAGCATAACACCCTGATCAGTGCTCAGGAGATATCACTAGATCAAAGAGATTATTGATAGAGGTGATGTGAAGATAAAGAGAGTGCCTACAGATCAGAACATTTTAAATTGAATTAATGAAGTTCATGATACAAAACATAGCATAAAGGACATCATGATGAGATCATGATAATGATGTTCCTATCATGTGCAATTATGTTAGTATCCAAATAATCCCTAGTAATAGGATTAATAAGATAGGACATTGTTAATCCATATAGACTAGCACATGTTATACTCCTTAATTTGATCAAGCAATGGATCTCACAAACTGTATTCATGAGATGTTTAGAGTTAACATATGAATGCTTACTAAGAGTAGTAAGTACATAGGATGACCCGTTATGAGATTATCATATGGATGAACTATCAAATGTCAGTGATTAATCTCATCGTAGCAATGGTACAAATATCCTTAGACTTGAGGTACTCAAGGATATCTTGGATACTAATCATGTACTTTGACATCATTCCTTGTTACCTCAAGACGAGGTCACTCTTAGGGTGGTGATTGGATACAGATATTAGTATTCTAAGGTAATTAGGTAGCCAATGAAAGATTCACCACTCCTGACAGAAGGAGATGATACCTACGGCCTCTTATTAAGGTCATTACTTAGGAGTATTTGACCAAAGCAGTTATATGTCATGAAGAGAGTCTTCAATGACACATAGAGTAATGAGATCCTAGGACAAAAACTAACATCACTTAGACTAGATGTGACGTATTCAGTCTAGTGGGAGTTGACACGTAGCCTATAATCCAAACCAAGTATGGTATAGTATGGTGAAAGGACGAATTGTACGATAATTGTCTATAGAAAGATTCGTAAGTCAGAAAATTAACTATCGAAGAGTTCGTGTGTTAATCCACTTATATTCTGGTAAATTAGCATCATGAAACCGTTCATGATTTTCCTGAACTAAGAGTTAATTCAAGTAGCATGAAAACATCCTTGATTGTCTCGAAATAAGAATTAATTCAAGTTCCTAAAATAATTGGAAACCTAAGGGTCACATGCATAAAAGATCAGTTGAGAAACAAAGTGTGTATGGCTGCTTTTAAGTAGGCCATGATCGTGACTCATAGGCCACTATCGTGACCGAAGGCGAGGCTAGTTTTTAAGTAGGCCACGATCATGTCTTATAGGCCTTTCTTATGCCTCTATTAGATCATAGTTCCTTTCTTATGTAAAAGGAAAGAAGTATCTGGATAAAAGAAGGGATTCTAACACCAAGTTCTTTCATCGTTCAGTCTTGGAAAGAAGGAATTCTAACAAGATCCATTGATTGCTTGATAATAATTACCAATTGGTGACTGATAAAAACTTGATTGAAAATATGGTGATTAATTTCTTTACTAAATTGCTACCTTCAAAAAATTCTAGTCAGTTCTCTTTATAGGACCTAGTATAGTTAATTAGACCTCTCCTTGCACATGATAGGTTGGTTTTGCTTCAACAGTCATCTACTATCCAAAAGGTTAAAGGAGTTTAGTTTTCTCTAAACCCAAGGAAGGCTTCATGGCCAAATGGATATAATGCAAACTTTTTTCAAAGCACCTGGAACATTACTGACCAGCTTCTAGTGGAAGTTATATAGGAACTCGTACATACTAGGAAGCTACTGAGGTAGATCAATGCTAATTTGCATGATTCCCAAGGTTCCTAATGTCATCTCCCTAAATGATTTCAAACCTGTATCATATTACAACATAGTGTATAAGGTGATTACCAAGCTACTTGCTATCAGACTAAAGGAACCTTTAAAGCAAATTATTCATTACTCCTAAGAAGCTTTTATACAAGGCTGATCCATTTTAAATAATATTTTTATAGTGCAAGAGTTTATGAAGGATTATAGCACTAAAAGATCTATCAAATGATGTGCTATTAAAATGGATTTTTACAAAGCATTTAACAGCATCCAATGGAACTTCATTCTTAGTAGTCTTGAATTGCTTAGAATCCCTCTAAAGTTCATCTCTTAGATTAGAGTGTATCTTAACCCCTTTTTATAGTGTGCTTATTAATGGTTCCCCTATAAGGCAGATAGATCTTCTCTCGCAATATCTGTTTGCTATCTTAATGGAAATTCTCAATAAAATCATCAAATCAATCATAAATGGTAATCCTGATTTTAGTTTCCATCACAAGTGCAAGGAGCTCCAGCGTACTCACCTTAGTTTTATAGATGATTTAATGTCGTTTTGTGTTGCAAATCAAAAATCTATTTCACTTTTGCATAAATCACTCATGGAGTTTTATAGGATACCTAGATTAAAAGTCAATGTATTGAAAAGTATAATCCACTTTTCTCAAGATGTTCCTAATTTTGACAACTTAAGGAACATATTTGGATTGAATATACAAAGTTTGCCTTTCAGGTATCTAAGAGTTCTTATATCTTTTAAGAACTTGAAGTTTCATGATTGCTTGATGTTGTTGGAGAAATTCAAAAAATAATTAACGCTTGGCATAATAGACCCTATCTTAAGCAAGAAAGGTTCAGTTTATCATCTCTGTGTTGAATAATCTTCAAAATCATTGGAGCTCTCATATATTTATTCCAAAAAAGTTCAGTAAAGATTTGGAAAAATGTATTAGGAATTTTCTTTGGTATGGGAAAGCTAAGGATTCCAAAAGAGCCAAAATCAAATGTGAACAACTCTGTTGGAAAAAAAATAAGAGGGACCACTAGGCTTTGGCTCAATTCAGAAGATTCAAACAAAGTTAGTAGGCAAAAAATTTTGGAGGTTTTTTAGTGATAAAGAGGCATTTTAGAGAAAATGGACAAATGAATACTACTTAACGGATACTAGCTTCTAGAAAATAGGTGAAACATGAACACTCCTGGCCATTCATACAAATGATATGGCATAGATTGATTATATATCCTTTTATCAAAATACATATTGGAAATGGAGAACATACTTGATTCTGGTCTGAAAAAGGTGCTTCTCACTTAATAAGGGAGGAGATATGTTAATTCTTACTTCTAGAATGCCTATTTACACCAAAGTTTCCAATGTTATCGCTCAAAGGCTAACTACAAGGGGAGGAGTTAATAGATTGTTAAATGATTATCCCAACTACTTGCCTAATTCCTATATCAAGGATAAAGCAAACTAATATATTAGCAATAATGGTGAGTTCTCCAATTCTTCTTACTTAAAAGTTATGACACCAAGTTCCAATCAGTCCTTGGTACAATATAGTATGGAAAGGCTCTTTGATGCCTAAAGAATCCTTTGTCACTTGGTTGGTAGCTAAAGGGGTAGCTAGAGGGAGATTGAAGACCAAGGATAGAATTAAAGACATAAGTGATCAGATCTATGTCTTGTGGAATATGATGGTTGAATCTATAAGTCATATGTTCTTCCAATGCAACTTCATATCTACAATATGGGCCAGAATGTAGCACAACATGAGACTGGTTTGTCAAGTAGCTGATTTGGAAAGTATTCTAGTATAGGTTGAAAATCAATACAAAAGGATAGGGAGAGATAAGAAATGCTTATGCCTTTGTTTGATCTGCTATGTTTATTCTATATAGAATGAAATAAACCAAATAATCTTCAAGAATTCTCATTCTAAGAAGCATACAATTTCATATAGAACATGTTGTTAGGTTAAAAAGATTCTTATTGCACAACAAGCTACTAAAGATCTAATCTATACTCTCAAAAGAAGATGGAACTTAGAGTTGTATTGATTATAGGTTGTATGATTATTTATTTACATTTTATATTTGCTAATTCAACCTTGTACAACTACTTTTTGCTGCCTTTTTAGGCTTATCAATGATTTTTTTATCTTTCAAAAAAATGTAGCTAAAAATTTTTAGCTACAAAAATAAAATTGTAGTTAAACAAATGTAGCTAATGGTCTTAAAAAACTTACTAAAATAAAACTTTTTTAGGTACTGTTTTAATAGGCTATGATTTTCAAATTTCGTAGACAAAAAGAGTTACTTTTAGTTATGATTTTCAAATTTCATAGCCAAAAATTATTTTTAACTATGAATTTTAGATCATAGTAAAAAAAGTAGCTAAAAGTGATATTTGTTGTAGCGTCTAAAAGTGATATTTTTTGTAGTGTAACTTGTTGCCTTAGTGTTTTGGGTTAACATATGATCTTATGGTTGTGTACAAACTCAGTTACACTTATTCCAACTTCTCCCCAAATTCCTTGAAAGCATTCACCTACCTCATGTTATATATAACCGATTATTTTCTTTCTTTTTCATTATCTTCTTGTTTTCCCTCTTTAAAGGCAGAGCTTTTTAAAAAATTTGTGAAATAAAACTTTTTTAGGTACTGTTTTAATAAACCATGATTTTCAAATTCCGTAGCTAAAAAGTTACTTTTAGTTACGATATTCAAATTTTGCAGCCAAAAAGTTACTTTTAGTTATGAATTTTAGATCATAGGAAAAAAAAGTAGCTAAAAGTGATATTTCTTATAGTGTAACTTGTTACCTTAAAGTTTTGGATTAAAATATGATATCATGGTTGTGTTTAGACTCAGTTAGACTTATTCCAACTTCTTCCAAAATTCTCCAAAAACATCCACCCACCTGTAATTATATATAACCAATTCTTTTCTTTCTTTTCCACTGTCTTCTTCTTGTTTTCCCTCTTTAATGACACTATTAAAAAAAACTCATGAAAATAAAACTTTTTGAAGCACTATTTTAATAGGCTAGTAATTTCAAATTTCGTAGCGAAAGAGTTACTTTTAGTTATAATTTTCAATTTTTGTATCCAAAAAGATATTTTTAACTATAAATTTTAGATCGTAGAAAAAAAATAGCTAAAAGTGATATTTGTTGTAGTTTAACTTGTTACCTTAAAGTTTTGGGTTAAAATATAATATTACAGTTGTGTATAGACTCAGTTAGGCTTATTCCAGCTTCTCCCCAAATTCCGTTAAAACGTCCTCCTACCTCAAGTTATATATAACCAATTATTTTCTATCTTTTCCATTCTCTTCTTCTTGTTTCCCTCTTTTTGAAATTTTATAACTAAAAGTTACTTTTGACTATAAATTTTAGTTGGTAGCTAAAAGTAATATTTACTTTAATGTCACTTGTTGATTTAAAGTTTTGGATTAAAACATTATATCATAATTGTTAATATAATTAGTTAGACTTATTCCAACTTCTACATTCACATACCTTAAGTTATGTATAAAAATTCTTTTATTTCTTTTCCACTCTCTTCTACTTGTTTTCCCTCTTTAATGGCGGTGCTTTTACTATTGAGATGCCGATGCGACTCAAGAAGACAGTTTGCTCAGTATCATATGTAGACATCAATTCATTGAACAAAAATGAAGATACAATTATGGAGTGAATGTTTATATCTTACGTGGTCTGCAATTAATTTCAGAAACTATATATATACAAACTGCAACACGACTATTCGTCCCAGACAGGAATGATTCCTTGAGCTGCCAACCTCTTGCGCACCCAGAAAACGATGTGCTTTCCTGTAATTCTTTTCTCATCGATAAGAAATGGCTCCACGGTGCTTGCTTCTGAGCCATACGAGGATATGGAAAACCCTTTCGGACCTGTCCAATCATGACAACTGATGATGCTAAGCTGTTGGTTTTACATGCGGTAATCAAATACAATCTATATGATAGGAATATGCATCTATACGACTTTATGCATGTATATAGCTTCAAGTACGTATGAACCTGTGAGCACTCCATTGGGAAAAAAAGCCCAGAAGGAGTAGAGTTTGTCCTTCTTCAGAAATGAGCCTTCCAACTGTCATATTAATACAAAGGAAAACTATAGTTAATGACTAAATTTGTAAACTTTATGAATGCAATAAATGAGGAAATAATAGTAGTCTGACTCTGTTATCTTGAAAAGAAAGCTCAAGTTGAGTGATATCTTCCTGATCTTCAAGCGTTGCTTTCAGTAAAGGAAGAACATCCTCCTCCATCAACTCTGGCAGTGGCTTTGGTGGAGCTTTTGCTGCTGGTTTGGGCCTGGCTGGTGCCTTTGTTTCCACTGCTTTCACTTCCTGTTTCTTATTCTCAGTAGCAACTAAAGAACCAAAAAGGTTAAAATGAGGTCTCTATTTTAGGCATCCAAAATAAGGAGCATGCACCACATACCTGTGGAAGTAGACGATTCTTGCACGGCAGAGCAACTCACACATTTTCCTAAAGTCATGGGCTTGCTAACCATCTGCTGCATATTCCATCGAAATCGAAAAGTTAGCTGAGCTTGAAAAGCTACTTCCCTAAAGCCTTGCAAAGAAAGAAGTTAAAATAAAAAGGGAAGATCAATTATATTGTTTTAAGCATCAGAATACGACATTTTCCCTCTTCCCGTCTTGAGAAATCAGTTTCATCAGGAAAGCATGTCCATTTAACAAGCCAAGATCTTTTTTTTTTTTTTTCTGTTTACGTTGCAGATTCGACAATTGACGAAAGAATTGGCAAATATATAATTATAGAAATGATCATAAGCACGACAACTTAAAATCTAAGGCAATCGATTCCATCTGAATAAGACCATGATTTCGAGCAGTCTGCCCCCATTATAAATAAGCTCCCTCACAAAATTTTCTGCTGTCAGAACTTTCTTTTCTGGATATATACTCGACTGGGATCACAACTTGGACAACGCAAGAACCATGTCCAACATAGTAACCATACATGAGCTACAAATATCAAAAAGTTGTGCAACATATATACCATATGGAGATTGGAGGAGGTAGTTCTGTAGATGGCACGTCTAGTGAAGCATGCACTGGAAACTCCCAGTGCTCCACCTGATGTTGCCGTTTTATTAACCATCATATTCATTTGGGAAGCTTGGACAAGACTCTTCCTGTTGTTTTTTCCTTTTTGTCAATCAACACTCATTTTTCTCCTACTACTTTTCAGTTTCTTTCTTAGTTTGTTTTTCTGCTTCTGAAGAAGACCAAAAAAGAGTTGAATTGAATACCAAACTGAAAGAGGAGAACCCAAGAGGAGAGTCTCCTAATCCACACAACGCTTGGCAAAATGTATGCCACTGATTTCTTTTTGGTTTCTTTTCTTTTCTTGGACATACATGAATTTCAAGCCTCAGTGGTCCTCCATTCGCTGCCTGTGGTTTATTTGCTTGCTTTATGTTATTCTGTACCGTTTATTTAGAGTCATAGACTTTTATATGTATCTGCACCTTCTTTTGTGTTTGAATAATGTTAATTACTATAAATTATGTCATTACATATAAAATTTCTTGTTATGAACGGAGTTTTCCCATTGTTGGGTCTCTTACGAATGGAAATAAACTCCTTTATCTACAACTATTTGTGAATGGCAAAGTACGTCATGAATAAAGATAAAAAGTAATTTTTGCACCAAGGAAAACTCGAGTCCTCAATTAACTAAAAGATAAAATGACGTTTGGAGAGTAAAATCTTATTAAAGAGATTGTAGATTTTGGGAGTCCAAGTTTGAGAGAAAACAATTTAACGTAACAACAAATCCCTCAGCTATAGAAAGAGTAAAACTCATTGTCATTCAGTTTAAATGATTAATTGTTAAGCATAAAGTTCACATTACAACGAAAATCACAGGCCCTCCACATAAAATTTCGACATAAGACAACCAGCATTAGAAGCATATAACTAAAGGTACTGCCTATTAAAATTGCCATATTCAATGATCAATACTTTCCGATACAAATGGGCCCCTGGAATCCCCATATAATGTGGAGGCAGTAAGCAGAAGCAATAGACAATGTACAATGTACAACGTCTAAATACAATGTACAACGTCAAAACACCAATATGATCTTGCTATCTACGTGGACATTCTCATGCATGAACATGGCCCAAAAACTTTGCCTCATCTTACACATTGAAAAACCATCTCCCAGGATCAGTCCGGGAACATCTTAGTTTTATCAGGTTAATTCTTTTCCCAGTCAGGCTAGATTAAGTAGAAAACTTTTTCTGCTTCAATTTTTGAACCATATTATAGACCTGCATCGACAAGAAAATTTTGAGGCACAATCAATTGTAAGTTTGAAACCAAGGTTGAGAAACTATGTACATCCAAGTTATAGAAACCACAAGACAAATGAAGATACGGCTTTGCCAAACTCAAAGTTTGGATGCATAATTGCATCCAAGAATAAATCCACTTTAATACACCTTCACTTCCACAAGAAGTTAAATTTGCAACCTGTTGCTCCACTTTATGAAACTCTTTTCTGAGATGACAGTTACGTAACTTTTAAATTTAAAGGCTAGTGCTTGTTGCCTGTAAATAATAGCCGAGGGAAAATAACAAGCATGGCTCTTGCCTCACAGATCAGGTTTGCGGCAGCCACAATCAGCTTTTTGGCTTACGAAGTCCTAATGATACCCAAATATTTTCCTGAAAAAGTGAGAAATGAAGCACTTTTTTTCCAATCCATTGGCTACTACACATGTGAAGTATGCTAGTATCCTTGCAGTTATAAATCTTCAAAAGTTTATATAACTGATCGTAATATTTATGGAAAGAATCCATGTTATAATGAAAAGTTACCTTTCTTACTCCAGAGGTCAATCCTAAGGTCGCAAGGGCCTTGCTGTCTACACATTTCCAGGGCATAACTTCATTGTCTTGCTCACTGAACAAGTCACTCCTTTCACCTATTCAAAAAAATTTTTTTAAAAAAATCATAATGGAAGCGACATGTTTAAAATAAATGCACATTGAATATCTCATGTACTTGTTGGTCCTTTTATTGTATATATAGAAAGGTATAAGGATAGATATGGCTTAAGATGCAAATGAATAAAATGTACATTGCTGCTCAAATAATAATGTGGTAGTAATGAGTGCACAGGACCATGGATAATATCATCACGGTGTAACTATCAATATAGTAGCACCTAATGTCGTGATAATGATGATCAATGATTGATCACTAAAAGATAATTTTGCTGTAAAATACTGACTCAGATGATCACATATTAATGTAAAAGACATAATAGAAATGGGAATTTCTAACCATATATTCAGTGAGATCAAGATTTGAGGGAAAAGGTAAGCCTCAAACCTTTAAGACATATGACCAGCAACTCAACATAAACCTTGAGGCGTATATGGGAAAAAATGTGGAAAAACTCTCCAACTTCTTCCCTCGAAATCTTTTGATATGTCATTTCTGGTTCGAGTCTGAAAGACTTCTTCAACAAGTGATCAATTTCATTTTGCCTCAGGGTTAAGTCAGCTTCTTTGTCCAACATGATAGATGGGAACTCCCAGAGACCAGCAAGCAAACCTTCATTTGGCCTCTTTACTAGAAGAAATCTACTACCAGAATTTTGCCCCTCAACTATGTTGTGGCTTCCTAATATCTCCACAACACAAACAGCCGAAAATTCTTTTCTTTGTTTCACCTTTAAAACCTTAGCAGGATAATCTGTAACCACTACTGACTTATCCTCCTTAGAAATAGAATATGCACGACAATGACTGGACACAGGACATAAAGAGCAGCTTGGGTTCATTGGAGTGCATATGGTTGCACCAAGTTCCATCAAAGATTGGTTGAAATCCCCAGGAAGACAAGGATCAACTAGCTGAGCAGCTAGTTTCCTGATCCAAAGGAGCAGATGGAGATTAACATGGTTAATTGAGGAATTTTAAAAATTAGTCACCTTTTAGAAGTCACAGTTGCCTAAATCAGGCTTACGATTTCAATTATGTTCACAGAGAAATGTAATATAACAGCTAGAATTATTTAAAAAAAAACACGTTGACCACTTAAAAGATTCTAGAAATACAAGGCTCACCAGAAGTTTCTGACAATTGTTTTGTGCTTTGGGTTAGCAGGAATAGCCTTCAGCCTAGCAAGCACCCTCACTACATTTCCATCAACCACAGGAGCCACCTGAAATATCATGTCTTAAGTCCCTCAAATATTTATAAAAGGAAAAAAAATGAGTAGCTTACTCACTTCTTCGAATGCTATAGATGCAATTGCACCTGCAGTATATTCTCCTATTCCTGGAACCTTTCTTAGGGAAGAAATGGTGTTAGGAAATCCATCTCCACCAGCAATAATCATTTTTGCCCCCTGAAATGGGATAAAATGGAGATAATTTGCCAATCTTTCACCAGAAGCAAAGGTACTTTGTTCAGGCTAAGGCAAAGAACAATAACTTTCACTTCAACTTCTCAAAATTTAAGCCAAGAGACTAAACATCGAAACTTGTCAAAAAGAAAAAGAACACAATAATCTTCAACTTATTTTGCAAGCTTTTCTTTGGTTCAGCACAGCCACATTCTAGCCTCATTTCTTTAATTTACTGTGTGTTTGAACAATCCAAAGCTTAAGTGCAGTATGGTACTAATACCACCATAATGGGCCATATGTTGCAAACTCGATCACAGAACACATAAAAAATAAACAAATAAGTGCAGTGTGACAGCAGACATAAATTTACACACAGGATTTCTAGAGTTAATTTCACTACCACCTAGTATTGTTTATAGTAAATAGCAATCCTGATGTTGAATATTAGCTAAATAAAGCAAGTCAAAATGTACAAGGTACCACTAGCATTCTTAGAATCCTCCAACTAAGCAACCTAGACATATCAACACAAAACTCTTTACGTTCCATAAATTTCACAACACCATGACCGTTATAACTTCACAGCAGGAGCCACCAAAGAGCCTAACTATAGGACTTCTCCACAATTCTGCAATCAGACCTATTGAAACCAAAGTTCACTCGAAAAACCAGTAACTGAAAAAGAAAATTCCTCAAGCTATAACCACCTACATAAAAAATAATTCAGGAGAATGTTTGAGCGATAGGTCGATGTACGCATTTGGTCATCACATTCAAATATATCTTAACAGCAAGGGCAGCCAGTTCAGCACTAGACCTCTAGCAGAAAGCGTGCCCTCCGATAGTATCCTAAACCTGCCCACATCTCGTTCACCTCCTGCAAAGTAAAATGAAACATAAACGCATGAAATCCCCGGCAATATTACACAATCACTCAATCCCGCAAAAAAAAAGTCTTTCTGAATAAGAAAAAGCTTGATATGAATAGAATTACCTCAAGAGAAGCCTGAGCCAAGTGGTGAAGAGTGGGCCATTTTAACATCCAACGGTTATAGTACTGAATCACAGTCTGAACTCTGGTCTGTTGCAACATCACTTCAGATACCCACACCCTATATGCCCTTTTCTCTTTTTCTTCTTCTTCTTCTTCTTCTTCTTCTTCATTATTGGTCCGTCTCCTCCATGGAAGGTCTCTGCAGTTGTCTTCGTACCAACCCAGCAACGCCTTCCTTATTTTCTGAGTCTCTAAGTCGCTGAACATATCTTCCATGTCACCTATGGATTGTTTTTCTTCCTGGGGCTCTTTTTGACTGGCCACGTTTTGGCTACTCATCTTCTTTAGAGGAACAGCTCTCTTCCTCTTACTAGATTTTGAGTCATTTTCCATTGCAAAATTGCTTGCGCTGTTTAGTGGTAATTGTACTAACATGCAAAAGCTATGGCTGGGACTAGTTGAAGTTGAAGCCTGAAGGGAATTGAAATTCACCCCTTGCTGGTTGCCTGTTAGGTTAAGCATTCGATTTGTCATGTGTCATTGGGCTTCAACAGCCTCATAGTCATATAACACAGGCCCTTGTTCAGCTGCAAGCTTTGTAGTATATCTGGGCTTTGAAGAATACTTTCTTTCCAAGTACAGAAACTTGGGATTTGCCATTGATCCCGACGTTAACTTTCTCGAGAAGGTAGGCCATTGGAGATGTTAGTAACGACCGTGTGTAATTAGATATTAATTAATGAAACAGTTTATAATAGAATAGAATGTAATATAGTAAAAATTTATTTAGTTGAGATGGAAGGGTTTATAAAGTAATGTAGTGAAAATATTATTTGGAAGATGGATGGAATGGATTAGAATGTAATGTATAATAAATGTCTATTATATTCTTGATATCAAAATGGTTATTGCAAGAGATTTAGCGTTATAATTTTAAATTAGAAATCATGTCCAATTAAAAAATTACGAACAATTATCACAAATCATTTTTTGATATATTTTCTATTTTATAATAATAAAAGTTTTAGTAAAAGTTTTATTATTTTATTATTAAGTATATACAATTTATTATTAAATATATAAAAATATTATTATTAATTATTTAATAAATTTTATTCTATTATATGTGATTTATATTTAAAAATTATTTATTTATATTTTTATTTACGAATGAGTCGTTGGAATGTATTTTTGACTCTTTTTTCTAAATAAATAAAAGTCTTTATTTGACCCACACATTGTTCTTTGATTCCTTATTTTGTATTCATATTTATTGGAATTTTGTATTCATCTTTATTTTGACAATAAATACCAATATAAAGAATATGAACATGTAAAAGCAGCTACAACAAAAACATTAGAAATTTCGCTAACATATGGAATCTAAAGAGGTCTAATATTACGCAACCTTATTCCTAATTAGTAGAGAAACTGTTTCTAAATTACCCATATGAAAAGAAAAAAAAAGGCACCTTTATTTAATAAATTTAAGACTTAATAATTAATAAGGCTGCTGAAGGTAGTCAAAAATCAATTTAATTACCTGTGTACCTCAAGTGTTAGTTATTGTCATACGCAATTATGTTTTAGCACTCAAGTGAAGTTTATTTTTGGCAAGGAAGTCCAAGGATTAAGAAATGAACGATTATATCACTAAGGTTAAACAGTTACAGGAAGAGGTTGTTGCTACCAAATAATTCTTCAACAAGTTTGTGTCTAACCTTGTTCTTGGGACTTGATAATTATCTTCATTTGGTACCTATCTTTTTTTTTAATTTCCTGTAAGTTTTGGAGATTTTTGTATAATGTATATGTGTTACTTATAATGGATTCAAGTGAATATGTCGAGCAGTTTCTCGTTGCATCGTCAAGTCCTAATAAGAATCTCATTTATCCAATGACATCTTGTTACTTCTTTACTTTTAGAATTTCACTGCCATGTGGATGTAAAATAAAAAGACACAAGAAAAGACTGTTTATTAAAAGATTAGTACTTGGCCTTTGGTTATAAAGTTGATTGTTTTAAAATCATCTTCCATATGTTAATATCATATCCCTGGATCGGGATTTGATAGAAGACTTTCATAGTTTATTGAACCGAAGGATATCTACAAATGTGTTACTCCTTTGCACGAGAGGCACCATCTGTAGCCAGAATTCCTTCAAGATCTCCAAGTGCAGAATGTTTCCAAGTTCCTTTTTACATGACTTGTCAAAAAATTATGCAGAAATAAATATGAGCTCCTAATTCTATCTCTAGTACAGTATTCATAGTGTAAAACAAAAGTAACACAAATATGTGCTCTATAGAATAATCTGATGAGTCAGAACTCATACCAGTTCTCACATCATCCAATATCACAGGCCTAGTCGCTCTTCCAAGTGCTTCCTTATCAAGACAAAGGTTGTTCTCTTACATTTCATCAGTTAAAGCCTGTTTCGACAGAGCTTCTGGATCTTCTCCTCCTAAGAAATATAAAATATGCCAATTTCAAAACAGATGCATAAGAATCAGGTCTTCTCAGGCTCAAATCAACATTAAGCTTCCCCCATCATGTTACATGGAAAAGGTCATTATGTCCAAAAAAAAAAAGAAGTGCAAGTATTAGACATATCAATAGGCCGAGACCGTACAAAAAAGTGAGTGGGCCTGACCCACGGTCTGTGCGGGCCAAAAACAGCCAGTGGCCCGTAGGTGGGCTACGGCCGGTTGGCCCGCAGGTTGCCTGTCGAGCCTGAGTCAACTCAAGCATTTAATATATTTTTAAAATTTTTTATTTTAAGACAATTTTAAAAAATTGTAGTTGTATTTTTTAAAATTCATAAATTATTTATAACATAATCATTTATAGTAAAATGTAAAATGAAATTACCCATAAATTATAAACAAATATTTATATAAAATAAAAGATATAAAATACAAGCCAATTTATATTTATTAAAAATATAAAGCAATGATAATGTTGTCATAATTATTCCATGTAAACAAGTCAATTTAAACTTTTTTATTTTATTTTTCATATTTAGACAATATATACATTATGCATATATGTATTTATATTAATCTTAAAATGAATTA
>JAOQMS010000004.1:17895252-17943058 GCA_027563885.1 Erythroxylum longipes | reverse complement strand
ATTGTGGTTTTCTATTAATGCTTTATTGGTAAAATTGATATGATGCCATGTGGAATGAATGTAGTGATCGCACGTAGGTCACCCTTATCATAGGATATGTACCGGAATGACCTGTAGGCATCCCAGTGCGTACCCAACGGTAAGGGGGTGCTACAAGAGTAATGGAGTAATGAGGAAGAGAGAGTGAGATACCTGCGAGTCTCCAATGTTGCGAGTTGCGACGTTAGTTGAAAAAGAAGAATAACAAAATCAGTGGCTTGCGATGGTGTGACGGAGGGAGAGGGAGGTAGAGACAGAGCAGGAGCGACGTCTGGGTTTGGGTTTGGGTTTGGGTCTGGGTCTAGGTCAAGGTGAGTGGCACTATCACCCTGACGACTGATGACTGACGACGGAGAGGGAAGAGAGACATTTTTTTGTTTCATCAGAGACAAAACGATGTCGTTTTTTCCTTGCAAGAAAATGTGTCATTTTGTCTCTTGTTTTTTAGTAACCTTATCCTTAGAAACGACATCGTTTTACTCTTAACGTAAAACAACGTCGTTTTATCATTGGAAGAAATAACCCTAACCTTAACAAAATAACGTCGTTTTTTAACAAATAAAACGACGTTGGTTTACCTTAATTAGGATGGTCGCAGGCCATGGGTGGCCCGTGGCCCGTGATTCACGTGCTATAGCCCGACCCATCCATTCACAGGTTAAATTCTCCTAGTCTGTGGCCCAGCCCGTGGGCCAGTTTGATGGAACCAAACCCGTTGACTACAGACCGAGCTGGACCAATAGTGACATTCCTAGCAGGTATTACCTAATGAGCCAAAAACATCAATAAACTCACCACGGTTACTGATTGCAAGACACCAAACATTTGCATGGTGCCCTCCAAGTGTTAGAAGCAACTAAAACTTATCAGCGTTCCAGTATTTTACAAGGCGATCTTTCCCCACGCTAAACATGTAGTGCATGTTTCGAACAAATTGCAAAAAAATATCAACCAAATCAAAGAGAAAAAAATATCTACCAAAGCAACTGGAGCTTGTGACCATACAATGACAAAAAAATTTCAAAGAATCCATGAAGACTACCCGAAGGATCATGGGCTTCAGCATATCAGAAAAATAAATGGCTCAAGGAAGAAACAAGAAAATTTTTTTGTAGAATAAATAATCCAAATGGAAACTATAAAAAACAAAGTTAGAAGTTATAAGCTACCATCATGAAACATTTGAGATAACCAAAACTGTTAAACTGATTAATTAATTCCTATCCTGATTACTTCTTGTAAATTGGAAAAATACTCTCAGACTTCATAAGTATCAGAATAAGCAAGGATTGATACAATCAATAATCAGTTGACGCCTTCAAACCTTCATCTTGATGTAATGGAATTATGTCATATGTCTCTTAGAAAGGAGAGGCATTATAACTTTACTAACCTTCCATCTTCTCATTACAATTATTGCTAAGTTTCACAATCTCCAGTTCTCCCTTCTTATAGACTGTGAATAGTAACTTTTATTTGTTTCAGAAAATTATGATGATAGGTGGTAGCACAAGTTAAACATGTACTTTTATTGGGATTAAAGTTTTAACTGGCTACACATTATGCATATAAATGTAGGGGTACAACTTCGTTCTTTATTCAGAGGGTACAACTTTACTATCATCTTCAACGCTTTTATATTCATAATCAACCTTAACTTCTTGTGTAGCAAACTTATCAGTTGGAGGTGCCTTATCAATATAATTTTTCATGTGTAAACTAGTTAATTCAAACTCATATATGCTAACATGGAGAAGCAAGCAACCTATTACGATCATTAAAAAATTTCTTTCATATTTTTTAATAGCTTCAGCTGTTCTTGGATGAAAAACACTCATTGATTGAACAAATTCTCCAAAGTCAATGTATCCATTACAGTTGACATCAAAGAGACCAATCATCTGCGAAACAATTGATCAAACTATAAGATGCAAGAAAGAAGATTCGAACTTATCCTATAAATGGCAACATAACAGAGCAACAGAAAGTTAAAAGTTGACTGATCTCAACAAAGGAAGTATCATCACCAGCATCATAATTCAAAGATTCACGAAATAAAGGGTAACACTAAAAAAGAATGGCGGTAAAACATGCACAACATCATTTATCTGCATTGAAAATGTTATAAAATATTATTAAAAAAATCAGTTTCATTTAGTTCCCTTAATTACATGGATTCGTGATACATAAATCCACAAAATATAGAAAAATATCTGACAAAATGTACACATTGAGCAGAGGAAAAAGGACCTAATACCAAGTCATCAACATATACTACACCTGTCTTTTATTACTAAGAAGATATCATAAACTCCAACATGTTCTTCCGAATATTTACTGGTGCACCAAGTAATGCCCTGACTTCATTAGGCCTATGAACAAGGAAAAGGTAACTTTCATGCAATTTTGATCCATCCAGTCCCAACTATACCAAATTATTATAAAATTCTTCTTTTGAAATGGGAAGCAATTTAGCCAACAGTGAAGTAGATTTTATAATAGCTTCTGAAACTGTCTGAAGGCCATCTTTGATTACATATTCACCGTCATCTGCCCTGTTTTTCCTTTTCCATGATGTTCATAGATTTGCATTTTGTGAATGAGCTGGTACTTTCATTAGAGAATTAGTGCAATCACCATCTATCTTTATATTTTCTTCATTCATTAAGTCATTGTAAGTGCAAATGTCATCATTTTCATCCATAGTGTTGGAAAACCCACTATCGACAGAAATGGTACGCCTTCTTATCTCCTGTTCTGTTGCAGCATGCTCCCCAGTTGTTCTATCACGTCCATAAATCTTTACCATCTTCTCTTAGTTATGAAAAGGCTTCTATCTTCACTCAGTAGCTTCTGGTTTAGTTTGTTATAAAAAAACTTAATGAATCAACCAAATCATAGAATATATCATATTTTATTCCAACAAAATAATAAACAATTTCACCTGGATCAAAGTCTCCCATACTTCTGGCTTAGTAGTCCACATATTTGTTAACAAACTCCATGCAAATCCACTCCCTCCATTAGAAATAAATCAAAACACTTACTCCACTTGTTCTTAATAATCTTGTTTCGATTTTTAATTTTTTCCTTATTAATTCCTTTATATGGAAAATTTTCCTTTAGTTCAGCTTCGATTGTATCAAGTGCATGTGTTGTGAAAGTCCCACCAACACGATTGCCTTGTCGATGCTGGTGCAAGTATGCGTTAAGCAAAGCATCATCCATAGCTTGATTCCAAAAGCACGACTCTCTTCGGGGTGACATTTTCTATGTTACAAATTTAACTACAAAATATGAAATTTTTATCAAAAGCATACGTAATATTGAAGCTTGAAATATTTCCAAATAATATAAAAGGCTAGAATAATGAATAAGCTTACAAAGACACAATTGCATGTGAAAACATTAACAGAACTAATAAATAACATCATATTTAGATACATGTAGCTAATACATATTTTTAAAGCAATATAAAATAATAGAAAACATAAATTTATTGCGATGCGGCAATATCTATCCTAAAATATAATCACCCCACTTATGAGCAGCTATGTTATCTCTTATAATTTCTCCACTATGTGCCTCATCTTTGTTGTCATTTTCACACCCATCTTAGTTATCATTTTCCCCTCCATCGTATTCTTCATTAAGAAATGGTCATCTGGATCTGCACCAATGAAGAAAGTGTAATGAAACAAGCCATCATAATTTTTTTTGACTCTAAATTCCATATGATGGTTCTATGATGGATGCTATAATCAGGAACCGTTTTTTCAACACACTAAATGCCTTTTCAATAATATTATGCAATGATGAATGTCGATGATTGAATAATTCATGAGCATTTCATGAAGGATTCCTTGAATATTCTTTCAAGTGATATCGTTCCCCTCTATACGATGTAATATGTCCACTTCTCAACATTAATCCAGCATTAACAAGATAGTATTTTCCTATCATGAAGAAAATATGTCAAAATGTAATTTATGATATTTATTAGTTAACAAGAATTGAGCCATATTTTTACCTTGGGGAATTTTAAGTGAGAACTGACTGGATGCACTTTTCATAATCCATGAATCGGATGTTGTTCCTTCCCACCCAGCCAATATATACATGAACTTTATATCAAAAGAATAAGCACACAACACATTTTGTGTTGGATAATCCTTTCTCCCACGAAATCTAGGAGCATCTCGAGCAGGTACTTTCACACGGATATGTGTACAATCAATTGCACCAACACAATCCTGACATTGAAGTATATTATTCTCAAATATTATGTGTTTAATATAATTATAACCACTTAAGAAAAGAAAAACACCTTAAAAAATAAGTAGAATCTCCTATTGTTTAATATTTCCGATGGGGTTTCTACTATGTCAGGTTGTTTTAGGAACATATCTTCTAGTTGTATAAATACATTCAAAACGCTATGAAAATGACGACTTACAGTTTCCCCAGATCGACTCCCAAAGAACGCAATGTCCTGATTGGTAACGTTATACCTTAATATGTATAGAAAATTCACTCTAATATGTATAGAAACTTTGCGACTTGTTCTTCAACAGTTGCATTTACAGTGGGTTGAAGCACACCTTTTTCAGCTAATAAATCACATAATTCGAGAAATGGTTTAGACTGCATTCTAATTATATTTCTCCCAGTGGAATGAATTCTTCGCATGATACTCTCCCTTGATTGTGATCTTTCCGATGGTGAAGCATTTGAAGTTTGTCCTTCCCACGTCTCTTACGTAACACCCACCAATAGATCACAAGACAAGCAACATGAACAAACGCTAATTGATGTATACAAATCAATTTTCATTTTTTATTATTCATTCGATTACCTTCACCATTCATGTCTAAAGAATAAAATTAGGAGAAGTTTTTAGATTGTGAAAATCAAAATATAACTAATATGACATATATCTGTCCATTTATATATGGTGTTATAAAAGCAATAAGAAACAACGTAAGGGAAGCTTCATCTGAATCATTCCCCCACTGAAATGTCAAGCAAAGTAATAGGAAAACAAAAACAAAGAAGACAACAACGATTGAAAAACACCCCAAATTCAGACAACACAACATATAAAATGAGTGAGTTATGGTAAAATGAATGAATCATTGTATTACATTATGTTGAATGCACCTGCAAGAGTATACAACAACATTGAACTATATGTATGTGCCTTTCAAATCCAAGTTCAAGAATTTAAACACACAAAAGTAGCTAGTTATTAAACAGAATCGAACATTTAGGAATAGGAAGAAAAAGAGGAGATAGCGAACAAATGCTTAGCTTAATCTAATCCTTTAACAGGCATTGACCAGTACATATTATCGACAGTTCAATGTGTTAATCAAAGAATTACTCGGACATAACTCAGGAACATAAATATAATAACTTTGTATTAGAAAACTCGTTTTATAATTAATTCGTTTATTTTATAATTAAGTCAGAACGGACTTATAAAACTAGCATATAGTGCCATAGACATTGGCAAAGACAGTTTAATTCGATCAAGCTTTAGATATTTATAATAAAATCTGTTAGTATTGGTTAAGACCATTAACTTAAAAAGGTTTCTGGCCAGTTTTGTATTTGGCGATTTCATATATCCCTCTAGTTATGAAGGAAGCATTTAAATTGTGTTTAAAATTCTAACAACAAAATAAGACGATAAGTACTTAATTTCTTTCCTTTGCCACATATCCTTAGCTTATGTTCTTTTCCTTTGTCATAATTTTGGCTTGTGTTTAAGATGATGTGTAATATCTTCCCTTTTAGATTTAGAGAGGAGAAAACAAGTGAATCTAAAAGCACATTGGTAAGTGTTTTTTTCATTCTATTATTATTAACTATTATCTTTTGATGTAGTTCTAAGGTCAGCCAAGTTGTATTTGCTCTTATAACAGGGGGAGAATGACTCCAGCAAAGATAACATGTTGCTTGAATTGAAATAATGGATACGAAAGAACTGAATCCTTTGATGAAAAACTAACATAAGAAATTATGTATTATTTAGAATGAAAAAAAGATATATAACAGAGAGAAGAAAAGTTTCTTGCTTTGACCCGCAATAAGGGTAATCAAATCTATAATTGAACTCTTACCAAATAACCCTAGAAAAAATGAATTAACAAAATATCGTACTGTCAATATTATAATACCAGAATGCATGTGAAGGATGTATTATAAGTTCAATTTGAGCCAAATCATTTGCTTCAAATAATAGGTGCAATAAGATTTAACCTTAATTACAGGCATTAAGCATATGGGAATGAATTTCAAATTTGTTTTTTATTTCATTTTTATACAAAATCCTCTTCTTCTTTTTTTTGGTTCCCAAAACTAAAATTGACCAAGAGATATAAAGTGCAGAGAATAAGCGTGCCTTGTTTAGAGGAAAAAAATCCAATGACATGTGTTTAGGTGACTTGAATCTTTGTTTCTCTTATGTTCCAAAAAGAACATTACCATAGAATAGAGTCGTTAGTTAAGTTAAAAGAAAGGGATTGGAGTTTGAAATTATGATAATCTATGAGAAAGTTTGTTTTCCACTTAAAAGATGCTTAGCCAAAATTGACTAGCCTCTGACGTTGTTATCTTTCATTGTCTTTAGTTTTGATTTGTAAAAGCCTATTTAATTGTAGAAACAAGGGTTTTATTTTATTAAAGTTTTTTAAATAAAATGAACATGTTGAAATGTAAAGAAGAGCCCAATTGTGACCCAATAAGAGTAGAGAGCGATAGAACATAACACACCTTCCCCTTTGGATGAGCGTTTCTGGGAAATGTTATTCTCAAATTCTATTCAACAGAGATGGAGTAACATTCTAAATATATTAATATAGGTTTGACTGTAATGTTAAAGTTACAAAACCACACAAATAAAAACTCAATGGAGAGCATAAATTCACTTTGCAAATATGGGTGTTTCTATATTTTGGCAGCTATTGCTAATTTCACCTTAAGTTACTGTAAATCATAAAAATATAATCCAGCATGTTTATTAAAAACACAATTACCATGGAGAACAATGAAGGTTATGGATTGAACAACAGGAAGAATAAAGAGGCCAAAATAAATGAAGGCAAAACCAATAGAAGGAAGGTGAAAGGCCATGACTTGGATGAAAATACTAACCTTTCTGATGATTTTGAAGCACAAAATGGAAACTTTAGCAGCTGCTAGTTGGCCCCGGGAATTTTTGAGATAAGAAGTGGGGGAATCAGGTGATCGAAGTGTAGAAGAAAGAGTCACATGAAACCCATGTAATTAATGAAGATTAGACGCAAGCACTACCAGACAATAACATAAAACCCATGTAAAAAAACAAGCACTACCAGATGATGACTTGAAAAACCAGATAAAAACATGAGTAGTCTAACCTGTAGCTACTGTTGATTAGGTAAAGCCGCAAAATAGAAGCAAGCAAGGAGAGTATGACCCAATTAAAATTAACAGACATTTCTTAATTCACACAAAATTCAAGATAAATTAAAAAACAAAAGGAAAGGGGGAAAGGATGGATGGAGAAAGATCAAAGCTTACCAGTAATAGCAACGTCTGGTTTGGGTTGGATGATATTTGATGTTTTGTAGTGATTCTCTGTTCAGTAGAACTCCAAGATATGAGTAGCAACAAGTTTTGTGGTTGAAAAAGAAAAAGTGGTAGAAGAAGTAATTGGTATTAAGAAAAATTATTGAGGGTATATTAGGTAGTATCAATTTATTAGTTTACGTTCCATCTTAAACCCCAAAATTGGAGGTTTCTTATTTTCTCTGTTAGGGATGGAATGGAACGTAACATGAAACCCTCCGCTTCCATCTCATTCCATTCCGTTCTATTATGAAACCCTCAACCAAACAATAGAAGTGTGTTATATTCCATCCCGTTCCATTACTAACTCTCCAAACAAAGAAGCCCTAAGTAGACTGTTACCAGTGGGCCCAAGTGCACATTTGGTGAAGTGATTGTGAATGTCTACAAAGAAGTTGTTCTTGTAGGCTCAATAGACAGTTACTTTCTTATGACAGAACCCAAATCTTAAGTACTTAGGACCTGACCTAAGGCATTTGAAATCAATTTAAAATGCCTGGCAATGGACTATAGGTCAATGGTGATTTATAAGAAACATGATAAATTATGAATCTTAGAAAAGCATAATGTATTGACGGAGATCTAGCACAACAAACAAACAAAAAAAGAGAAGACACGTTTAAGTTTATATAAACAATTTAACACCATAAATTTGATTAAGATCAACTATGAGTAGAATAAAATCGTTTTATCCGTAATATCTAACCTCTTTGATTCAATAAACCATATAATTTTTTTTGTTGATTGAATAATAGTAAGAAGAATAGGCTTAATTTTTGTATTGATTCCTCATAATTTGGACCTATAGTACTATAAAAATATAATAGAACAATATATTCACTTGCATTAGATATATATTAGAACGGTAAAGTTATTCTAAATAATCATCATTCATTTATAGCCTACCTAGCAAAGAACCTATATATCTACCCAAACCTCCTTAGTATTAATTTAGCTTCTAAAATAAACTGATGCGTGTAAAATTTACCAGAAAATAAACGTAACTCTGCACAACTATTTTATAGTAGTGATGAGTAAGGATCTTATCTACATAGAGTGTTTGTGTAGCTTTTGTGATGAAAGAATCGATGTTTAAGATATAAAGGAGGATTTGGTTTGACGCAATTAAGAAAACTAAGTAAATTGAACTAATGGAAGCAAATCAAATTAAACAGCAATAAAAGTGACAAAATTGATGAATGATTTTAGAATTTGATTATTGGTTCAATCTTAGCCTATACACATTTAAACATACTTCATTGTGTTATTATTTTCACACCTCTCTTAGAAACTATTGATTGTAGATTAACAATAAGTTCTATTATGATGCAAAGAACATAACAAAACTTGACCCGCGAAATTCTGATAGAAGTTATGATGCAAATGATTATAAGGAATGTAAGTAAACAGCTAATAATTTGGGAAATAGAATGTGTTTAAATGAAAAGAGAACAAGATTTCTCAACTTTTACCTGGACTGAGCCTGACCTGCGACCTTTCTGCTTGTAGCGCTTCTACAAATTTGGCCTAAGAAGACATTTAATAATCGATTATATGTAGATTGAGCAACGAAAGTAGCATCTAGTGAAAGTTTTCTCACCAATGGCTCAAATGTAATGACAAGTAGCCTCTATCGCCATTGAATGCTCCAACCCTAATTGGGAAAACTTTAAACATCATTTTTACAGAGGAGTAGGAGTCTTTACCCCTTTTACTGTACAATTCCCTTTTTGACTCTTGAAACACTGTCGTTCGCTTTATGTTGGTAATTTCGTTTAATGTTTCTTGGTGTTTCTTTGGTTTGTCAATGTTTTAGTTGGCTTACCTCTTGCGTTGCCATTTTGTCCCCGGAGAGTATTTCTACTTTCCTAATGTTGCTATGTTATTGAATCTATTATTTAATATATTCAATTTTAATTTTTCAAAAAAAGGTTATGTTAGCCCCAATTTTCCTTTAGATCGTGTTTAATTAAAATAAGCTTTTTAACTAAACATAACTATTAAACAATCTAAAACAAGCTTTCAAGATTTAATCAGACATTTACATTATGAATAAGAAAAACAGATCAATCTAGGCAATAACCACACAAACTTGGGTCATTTAACCTATTTTAAGTTATCCCTAATGATTTAACATCATTAGTTGCCACAAATAAATCTACAACACAACGATTACGTATTATATTTGAGATTCTAGCAATGGGTTTATATAAAAACAATCTAATAGAAGAATTTAGATCATCCTTACACAAATACCTAAATTAGTAAGCAAAGAATAACATAAGTAATCCCTAAAGAGAGAAAGATTTAATAATACACTATGCAAATATGCTCAAATGTGATCGTCGATGTTGATTTCCCCTCTGAATCAGAAAAAGAAGGATTAGCGCTCCATAGATTCTAAGGAAATAAAACTTTTACCCTTTCTTATGCCCCAAAAATGAATATCGCTTCTTTTGGTTGCTCAAATGTCTACTTATGTGAAAACTTAGGTTTCTGGGCAAATGCACAGTTTGATGCATGGCTGTGCATCCAATCGTGCTTCACTAAAAAAATGCATCTTTCAAAATTCTGCACGGCCATGCATCTTGATGAATTCTTCATTTTATGGCATTGTCTTGTCCCATTTCACTCTAATCCATCTCCTTCTTATTCCACAAAGACAAATAAGTTTGAACATCAATAAAATGGCTCAAGGAATGTGTTTTTAACTTATTTTAGCTCTTGAACTTCCAAATTGTACCTAATACTAAATATGAACTAAAATAAGTATCTTAAGCGTTTCGCAACAATAATCATTAAGTGTTAAGGAGTGAATGTATAAATAATTAGGCACAAATCATAAATCCCTATACCTTGATATAATTTAGTATATGAAGTTTGTAAAAAAAGGTAAATGGTGTATATGTTTTAGAAAATAATACATTTTTGGGTTTAGGATGATTCTTTGATAGTAGAGGTAGAGGATTTGGATAGGAAAGATGCTCTAGTTGTGATTCTAGATATGACACAAGCACCACTAGTAACACAATAAAAGGTAGTGATGTTAGAGCTGAAGGATGTGAAATCAATAACACAATATTTGTAATTAGATATATTGAGTGGGAGATTGATTTATTGAAGATAAAGTAGATCATACTACACCAGACGCAGTATGAGCACCAATATTTTCTAAATATGAATATATGTAGATAAACTATATGATGGAGAATAATACGAATATTTCCTACATATCAGCTTTATGACTATACCCTAAACTTTTCCACCATCTTTACCTCCGATGATATGTGATGCGGTTAGTGACGACGACGACATGGTAGCTAGTTGATCTATTGATGATATCTTTTTTGGTGTATTTTTTCTATTTCTTTTCGTACAATTTTGTTGTATATCTCCTTTTATTTTCTCTTTGTACAAATATATTGGTTTATGTGGTGTTGTCTATACAAAAATTTTCTTTATTAAAAAATTCTTAGAACTTATCGCAACTTCACCTACTTATGCTAAAAAATATATAAACAAATAGATAAAGCATCTCTTGCATATTCTTTCAACGTGAGTTCACGAATGAACCATGGAAGTAGATACTAAGTTGATGTTAGGTTGGTGATCCACCAAATGATTGGAAAAAGATAATCCAATGGGGTGCCAATATTATTCAAACAAATAAGTCAACAACCTAGTGCTTTTATTTAGCTCTATCATATTAAGTTCACATCATATGGGAGTAAAGAAATTATTGTATTTTCAGAGACATTACCCTTGACACATATTAGTTTAGTAGTAAGCTCCATAATAAGATAAAAAAGCATATCTATCTGTTTAAGCATACAATGTAAATATCGCATACATTGACCACCTATTGGCATATTAACTAATTCAACATAGCAACTGGAAAGTACCTAGATCATCTTCATGCATTGTACAAGGTTGACATCAACTATTAAAAGAGATTGACATATCTTAATGTATACCTTGACTAGCTTAGAATAAAAACAAGAAGATACAATAATTGAAGGCTAGATGATCAAGAACATCCCGTGATGGAGTTAAACAACTTTATGATGATTGTTGAAATTTCTAGACATAACGTAACAATGAAAAATAATTAGAGTTTTACACGTGTGAAACAATACATTTATCATGCTTAAGTGCTTTAATTATATAGTTTGTTGGGTGGACACAGGCTTATTAGCCCTGTATATACCTTGTGCATTTTCCATAGTTTATAAGCAATGACATTTTTTCATTTTTAAAAAAACAAATTTAGTAATAAATAAAATGTCGATTCCACGAGAAAACTATAACGGTTTGGATCATTCTCCTCCTACTAAATAGTCAAAGAATTTAAATATATTTATCACTAAAATGATAATCCATCAAACTAAACATACTTTTACAACATTTTAATCACATTAAGCTTGACACCAAAGTAGTTAACATTGATTTCTAGTCTTATTATACTATAGTGCATCCCTTTAAGTGATGGTTTTACATATTTCAATATGGTCATGTGCTCCTCATACATTGTCTTACAAAGTTTGTTCTTTCTTGTACAATAAAATTTTCTTTCATTTTTTTAAAATGTAAATAAATTGCATTAATTACTAACTGGAGTTTATATGGAATGTACAAAACAAAACATCAGGTACAATGCAAGAATATTAAAGCTCATTAAGGCACCACAGGTGTAACATGTTAGGAGTACAACAACTCATTAGGAGTCATTAGAGGGAACAATTTAATTTCAAAGTGGAGAAAGTGCAAGCATTTTTTCGCTAGCTATAAATAGTTCCCTGATATGTCTAATGTTGCATTCAGTTACATGATTTAGAGAGTTGAACTTAGCCCTTTTATACCCTTTGGCTCGTTTCCTACCAAACACTCTTAATTATGCTACTAAGAGCTAAGCTATATAGTAACTTTTCATCGTTATGACCCAGGAAATGGGACATAGCCACTGAATTATTCCCTATATACCTTTGATTTGCAAATCCAAGTTATAAAGTCTAATAGCATCCTTACAAACCATATATGATTAAGGCCAACTAAATAGAAGATGTGCATTGGTTTCTTAATCTAACAAACACAACATATATTCTGATTATTGGTGCCTCTTGTTTTGTCAAAGGTAGCCAGCTTTTCTTTAATTGCAAGAAAACAAGTAAACGAGAATCTTAGGATAAGAAGCTTATTCCGCACAAGATAACAATTATTCACAATCATTGCCTAGTTCTTAGTCATATCCATACAAGACTCGTTTGTAAAGAACCCAGAAGGATGCTTAAGAAAAATTTCCTTATCCTGTAATTACAAGTCTGGGTGAATTTGGGGGAAAGCAACCTTAAAAGAATTGTTCACCTCTATTGTCACACTATTATCTTCCATTTCCAATAAAACTAGCAACATTTGCATTTGCATGGAATAAAAATTTAAGGCTAGCAAAGTTAGGGAGAAGATGAAGAGGGCCAACTATACTTCGATTTTCATATCATATCCATGTATCTCTTCAATTCCATACCTTGTATTTGATAAGTAGGTGTATGAGGTCCTTTAGCTTAAGCATTTAAATCTTTGGTATGGATTTTGCGGTCATTATAGTGAATGATAATTCTAGCCTCATCAGTGAGTAACTTGGATATTCTATTATGATTCTTCCTAGTAAGCAGTGATCTATGGAAGTACTAGGAATTGGAGTCTCCATTTAAGCCATAACACCCTTGATTTTTGCAGGAGAATGGAGGAATGTGCTTCTATAGCACTCATATAATTGTCCAAGGTTTGCTTTTCCTTGATCTTGAGAGGGCCATCATAAGGATAATCATAGAGTTTATCCGGGCGTTGTGTTAGTGCTTCTTTGGCTTGCTTTATAACCACAAAAGTGTCCCTGTGCACATTTTCTAAAAGGATTTGAGCTCCTTTTTTATTCCTATCAGCTTATTATGGAATTGGTAAGACCAGAACCATTCATTTGACAATCTAATCCCTTAGATATAACTTCCTGGAACCCATCCATATCACTAAGGTAGTTAAAGAATCTAAATGAAGAAGGACCTTACCTTCTCATAAATGAGTTTAGAAGGGAGAATGACATGAGTAAAGATTGTTATTAAAATGAGCTATGCTTGAATTGAATTTTTTGAACCACAATAAGTAACTACCCCTATTAAATTTTCTCCTTAATTACCACTGATAGTCCTAATTATTGGAACGTGTAAAGAATCTTCCATTATGTCTAAGATTAGTGACTTATAAATTCTAAAGATAGGTTTCATATTCCCCGTAAGGTTTCCCTGATAATCTTTAACCTTCAGATTCCAAACCTAACAGTGTACAATTAAAGTAACCAATGATGAGCCATAGATCATTCACCATATTCTTGTATTTTACCAAATAATTCCACAGTATATCTTTTTAGAATGAAAAATTGGATGCAGAGACAAAAGTGAATAAGGCCTTTCTAATATCTCAATTTTAGCTAAAAGATGAACGTATTAGTTAATGCCTTGGTAACTCAACACCAAAAATTTATTCTGATTATGTGCTACAATAATCATTCCTCTATGGTGCCTATCAGGGTCAGAAGTGAGCTTCAATGAGTCTTAAATAGCCATAAACTTAGACATTTCTCCCTCTTCATTTTTTTCCCAAAAGACCAAAAAAGTTTTGTTTTATTTCCTTGATATAAACAACTACCATTGTTGTTTTTTTGGGATCATTACAAGCCCTAAAATTCCATAAAAACAATTTCATTAGTTCTTCGAGGAATTATTACATCTATACATAACTTTTTACATAGATTTGTCGCTTTTAATAGATATAAAAGCTTCCTGAGCAATATAATCACCGGCTGGAGGGATATTAAGATGTTGCTCTAATTCACCAGCTCCTTGAATTAGAACATTATCAACAGGTTCTATTGAATTAACCTGTTGGCATTGATTGGGAGAAGGAGTAGGCACATTATTTGATTTAGGAGATTCCATCTTCTGATTAAGTTCGTGAATATTATGGTTTGAGGAACTATGAGCCACACCTAAATTCCCAGTGACATCTATTTTAGGTAATATGGATTCAACATTTTCAAATTGCATCAATTCATTATAAAAACCAGTTTTGAACACCTTACTTGTTGATAGCCATTCCTTCCCTTGTTGAGCTAGAGATGACCTCCATTGGTTAGATACTTTAATGTTGTTCCTCGCAAACTTATCTTCCGCTCCCAATCTCATAAATGGAACCTCATTGGGTGGGTTATAATCCACGTCAACATTGGTGTTGATTCTTTTGTATCCTATGCATTTTGTTGGTGAAGTTGCCTCATCCATGTATAATGGATTGCTTCTTAAACTTGGAAGGAGAGTTAGCCGCTATTGGATAGAATACAATGGATTGCTTCTAAAACTTAGAAGGAGAGTTGGCCGCTAGTGGATCAATATTCTATCGTATAATGGAACCTACTTATGCTTTACATCTTTAAGTTTAATGCTAGGTTTCCATCCGGAGAAAGATTGGCAAATCATTCAAAGTGTCATGGTCCCTTTTCTCTGACTTTCAAGATTTTTTTCTTTTGAGATGAACTTGAAAAGGAAGAGATGATCCTCACTTACCAACTCCTCTTGCAGTCCTCTTAAGTATCCACTGTTTCAAAGCGTATGGTTTCACCCCCAGGAAGGCTAATCTCTTTCCAAGAAAGAAACCGATCAGTGTAAACTCCCATAAACTTACATCTTGCTTTAAGACATCAGGGAAAAACAATGGCTGAACCATCCCTAACGGCAGGTGGAATGTACTGGCGACAAATACCAGAGGCGTTACCGAGCACTTCTTCCTAGTTAAATGGTTTCAATGAAGAAGAGCAGGAAGTTAGTGGCACCTGAACTTGTGCGGGTTGGTTTGATGGAGAGGGAGCTTGGGCATAGAATGATGGGCGTTTCTAGGCTTGTGTGGGATGAGGAGAGAGGGTATTGGGGGAAAGTCCGCTAGGATATGGGGCAGCAGCCTACACAAGAACTGGAGAAACATTAGCTATTCAAGGAAAAGAGGCAAAGTGGGTTGGTGCAGAAAATACGTAGAAATACTTCTTCCTGTAAACGGTATTAATAAGAGCAGAGTCAAATACGGGACCTTCAATCCCATAAATACCCCTTAGGACTCAAAGAAGGGTATTATTAACAGATTATACATATATTTGACACGGAGAAACATGTGCTTAATTGTTATATACTATGAAATAGGAAACAACTTCCACATTAAACACAGGTGAAAAGCAACATCAATTATATTTAGGATCATACGATCAACACTAGCCGCTATTGTTGCACCGCCCGTTTCAAGGCCAACAAACCCACCCCATTCCGATGGAGATACCACAAGTCCAACATGAATCTATCCGGCAACAGCACACAACAGCCTCTTTGTGCCTATAAGACTTTCGTGTGACAGGATCAACTTTTTTGGTGAACAGCAACAAAGTGGATATCCATCTCTTTCAACATGACAGATCGTCCGCAAGAGTCACATGGGGCAGTTCGAGACCCGCATATACTTTCATGCTGAGAAAGTCCTCTCAGTCGGTCTCTTAAATCCATAGCTGAACTCCCAGCCTCAACTGTATCACCACAAAACTGGCAAGTTATAAGACGGAGTGGACAATCTGAAACCTGGTGTTGCACCTGCCATAGTAATAAGACGAATTAAGTGAATTAGATGCAAGTTGGACGACACAAATGAGGAATTATATTAATGAAATCGTAAAGAAGACAACTTGAACATTGAACTTAACTCATTGCAATACAATAGGAAATTCTAACAGATTCCACTTGTAGAATTAAAGTCTCATGGAAGTAACGTTTAATCCTTGACAAAAAGAAAGTAAATGCAACATAAATCAGTTAATAACTACAACATCCAAATCTACAAACAAAGTTCAATGATTAGGAAACAATGGATTTAGGTGATAGGCTAAATTGCAGAATTAGTGACAGAACAAGTCATATTCCAATATAGCCAAAAACAGTATCCCAAAATCGATAGGCGCTATAGTACACAAATGTAGCACTGACGAAAGAAATTTCCATAGATATTTGAGGAACAAATTGGGTACAAAGAAGACAAAGATAAAGAAGAACAAGCAGCATCAGCACTTCCATGACTCACCATTTGTTCCTTCTCAAGAAATATACCACACGGGCACTGAAGGGGCTCATGGAACACTTCCATGTGCTTCTGCATTTCTTCTTGATGGAATGCTTGCCCACACTTCTCACAATGTAAATGATTTCTTGCCTCTTCGTTTCGTAGAACAATTCCACAACCAGAATGCTGACATACAATGTTATGCCTGGTGCAATACGCCTCATGCAATACTATACTCTTACTTGGTATCAGATGTTTGCAGTTCCTACACTCTACAGAATCAACCTCGAGTGATGATGAAGATCCAGCTTGTTTACTCACCATAAGGCTGCTAATGTTCTGAACACAGACAGACACCTTGTACTTCGTTGTCGCTTGGAAGCCGTAAACACCAATAGTATAAGTACCTTTACCAAAGTTCTCATCCGTATGGCTAAGGATCAAAGATTTTGAGCCCACATCATGGGATGACCAAATATGCTGGTGTCTAGTAGGGAATATTAGAGGATGCTTGGATATGTAAAGGTCAGTATCACCACTAAGAGTCTCGACCTCTAATTTTATTTCAACTCTGACCTCTCCTGAAGCAATTCTCCTCCAAGAATCATCATCAACAGAGAATTTATAGTACCTATAGCTCCCTTCTTCAACCATTCCTGATTCTACAGCCCCAAAATTGAGTGGCTTCAGGCTATGCTGATTAGCATTCTCGACAGCTGATTCTGAACTAACAACATCAACCTCAATGTCTGTTTCAAGGAGAGAGATACTTGTTGAAGGTTTCAACTCAAGAACCCGTAACTTGTATATCAGTACCCCATGGTTGACAGTGATCACATCACCTACTGAAAGAGTTGCATGCTGTCGAAGGCTAGTTTCAAGGATAGCCTTGTGATTGGGTACATCTGAAAAGCCAACAACATCAGGTTGAAGTTTTGCATATGTTCCCTTGGGCAGCCAGACATAACGAACCTCAACCAAAGGAACCTTTGGTGCATCTGCAGAAAACAGGTTATTCCATACGTGAGGAGGTAGTCCAACAGATCCTTCCTCTGCAGTAAACTCGAGAACACCAGAATGAGTTGTTTTCTTCTTTTTCAGCTCTGAGTCACTAGAGGTCATCTCTGAAGGACCTTCACGATGAACCACTAATAACTGGAAATATAGAGGTCCCTTATCAAAAGCACCTTCATCAGACAATGCTGTGAAGCAGGATGGTGGCAATTTGATCTTATCTCCATTACCCTGAAAAGGTACAGCCTCCAAGATTCGCAAAAAAAATATTCCTTTCCCAGCAAGTAAATTTTCTTGCATTTTCTCATCAGCCTGTATAGAAAGCCAAATTCATGAAAGAATAACAAAGAGATGACCAAGCCAATGCACAAATAATCTAGTATGAATAAATGTAAAGAATGATGGTGTAGGTATTAAAAACTTTATTACAGTTGGCCCATTGTAACTAGCCCTTATTAAGCTACTGTTACTACCGTTGTATCCTAATGGCCAGCTATATTTCTCCCCTGGTAACGAGCATATCATAACAAAAAAGGTTACTTTCTCTCTAATCTTCTTCTTTTCGATCTATTTTCTCTCTATCAAACCCTCTACTGTTTGCAATTTGTTCATATCAACTGTTATCAGGGCAACAATCTTGTTTCTTGAATCAGAACCCTCCGCTCACAAAACTCAACTACTCAACCATGGCCGACGGAACTAGAGCTCAGGAGATGCAAAAAATGGAACAATCATTGTACAATCGGATTAAGGAAATGTAGGATATGTTGGAAGTGCAAACCCAACTTCGTGATACACAAGTGAAATAAGGTTAGGAGATGGCAAAACTCAATAGATGTTTCAACAGTATATGTTTATCAATGAACACCAATCACAACCTCAGTCACCTAACACGAATCCCACCCAGAGAGCCCCTTTAAAACAAACCAACCAACCACAACCTCTTACCTTTGCTCAACGACTACTCAAAAGAATATTCCTAATAAACCCTTAAGAAGATAGCGAAGACAACTGAATACTAAAGAATTCAAAGATAAAAGGGTAAAAGCTGTATGTTTTTGGCATGATGACAAATATGTTCCAGGAAATAAATGTAAGTAGTAGTGGAACGTATTTTTGGCAGAGGATGACGAGGAGCCAGCTATAGAATTAGAGAATGTAAATGAAGTAATTACTGCAGAAACACCTATTATTTCTATACAAGCCATATCAAGAGTGTTGATGGGAGAATTCAAACAAATGAGAGCAGTGGAATCACATAAAGATAAGGTAATTCATATCCTAATAAGCAATGGTAGCACTCACAACTTTGTAGATGTTGCATTGGTATAAAAAGGGATTTACAAGCTGATACCAATAGAGAACGTATGGGTGAATGTGGGTGGGATTTTCAAACCCTATATGTAGCAGTGTGAAGGATTCAAATGGCAATTACAAGGGTTTCAATGTGTTACCAATGCTTTAGTATTACCATCGGGAGGCTGTTACATGGTTATAAGGGTCTAATGGCCTTCCACCCTTGATGAGATGTTTTGCTACCTTGGTAAACAAACCGGACGGTTCAATTGGGAGAGGAAGCAGGCACTTCTAAAAGGGAGTTTACCAAGTAATCTGAAGCAGGTTAATACCAAGAGGTTCGAAAAGTTACTACCTAAGCCTCAAATAACTAGCCAATTATACATGTTAAGGCCTCAATAATCAATAGAACAACAATTCCATGAGCTATCTTGATAGAACTCTAGCTTTATAAACTAGAGAAAGGGTATGTTATTGAGCAAATAAAAGGCACTCTATTGCTATTACAAGGGTTATTTCACAGGACACCCCTTCCAGAGCTGAAATGCTCCTCAAAAAGAAGGAAATTCTTTATGTCTACAATATTTCTCCTTTTCCAATGCCCTTTCCCCTCTCCCTCTTTGCCTCAAAACTACCTACTGAGGCCATTATGTTAAAACCCAACCCTTGTGCCAACTCAGCCACGAACTAACTCACTCACTCCTCTCTGTCCCCTCTTTCTTTCTCCTCGAGTATACTCTCATATGTTAGCCTTATTTACGTCTCTATTATTGTCCCCCCTTCCTGCATTACCCTCGACCACATTGGTCCTAACATTGCTCCCCCCTAGAAGAGCAACCTTGTCCTCAAGGCTGCGTTGAGGAAATTGACTGCGAATAACAAATTAATCCTCCCATGTAGCATTCTCCATCGACTTGCCCTTCCATTTAACAAACCATTGGTGTGTGGAGTCCCCTGCCTTAGTAATTATTCGGCTAGCTATGATATTTTCGGGTTCCACAACATCATCCAACTCCGCTTCCATTTTGTCAAGCAAAGTTGTCTCTATAGAGTAGTTCCCCACAGCCCTCTTTAGTTAAGACACACGGAACACCGAATGGACTCTAGAATGTAGGGGTAGTTTGAACTTATATGAGACTGCTCCATATTTTTCCAGAATTTGAAAAGGCTCAAAGTATCGTGCCACTAGCTTTTGATTAATACGTCGGGCCACTGTTAACTGTTTGTGGGGACGGAGATTAAGAAAAACCCATTCTCCCACCTGGAAAGACAGCAGAGTTTGTTTTCTATCAGCATACTTTTTCATCTAATTTTGTGCCCTATTCAGATTGTATTTTAGCTGATGCAATGCCTCATCTCTATCCATTAACTCTCTAGCCACTGCCTCCACTTTAGTTTCTCCTTGTAAATATCAAACCAAAGTTGGGGATTTCCTACCATAAACCGCTTCAAAGGGAGTTGAACCCATAGACATATGGAAAGTAGTATTGTACCACAATTCTGCCCATGAATTCCAATAGGACCAATGCCTAGGTTGTTCAGAAGCAAAACACCTCAAATAAGTTTCCAAACACCTGTTGAGAACTTCTGCTTGTCCATCCGTTTCTAGGTGATAAGAGGAACTCATTTTAAGCACAGTACCCTGCAGATGAAACAACTCCCTCCAAAAATGACAAACAAACAAAGGATCACGATCACTTATGATCAATTGTGGCACTCCATGTAGGCATACTACCTCTTTAACAAACACCTCAGCCACACTGTTAGCAGTATAAGGATGCTTCAATAGGATAAAATGGACATATTTAGATAGTCGATCCACCATGACCAGCACTACTTCATGCCTTTAGATCTAGGAAGTCCCGCAATGAAGTCCATTGAAATGTCTTCCCAAATCTGATTGGGAATCAGTAAAGGTTGCAGCAAACCCCTAGGAGATGTGGCAGCATATTTCTTTGACATGTATCACAAGATTTGACAAAGTCTTGAAGGGACTTCTTCATACCAATCCAATAAAGATTGCTCACAATTGCCCTATAGGTGCACAGATAAACTGAATGGCCTCCTATAGGGACAGAATGAAATTCTGTTAGGAGTAATGGGATAAAAGTAGATTGAACTGAAATCACCTTCCTTCCCTTGTACAAAAGAACACCTTGATGCCATAAAAACCTGGATCTAGAGGCTAGATCCCGCTGCAGATCCCTTATAATGCCACTCAATATAGGCTCTTGGTGAACCTCCTACTGGAGGATTCGGCCATCAGCCCACAACGGGTAAGAAATGATGCTTTTCAATTCTCCTTCATACACCGGTGACAACACATTAGCAACTTTGTTTTCTGGTCCCGATTTGTAGATGACCTCAAAATGATAACCCAAAAGCTTAGCCATCTAGCATTGTTGACCTGTAGTAAAAACTCTCTGTTGCAACAAATGACGAAGGCTTTTTTTGTCTAAATACACCACAAATCATCTGCCCAGCAAATAGTGACGCCAAAGATGCACCGCCAACACCAATGCCGTTAGTTCCTTCTCATAAGCAGAATTAGAAAGATTTCTCTTTGAAAAAGCCTTACTATAGTAGGCTATCAGTCTCCTATTCTGCATCAAAACCGCACCTACCCCCTTTCCTGAAGCATCACATTCAACGTCAAAAAATTGGGAAAATTTTGGTAGAGCTAATACCAGAAAAGTAGTCAATACCTTTTTGAAGGCCTCAGAGGACTCTAAAGCTGCTAAGTTCCAATGAAACCCTTCCTTCTTTATTAGTTCGATGAGTGGTTTTGCTATTTTATCATAGTTCATAATGAACTTTTGGTAATATCCAGTCAACCCAATAAATCCCCTCACCCCCTTAACATTTCGAGGAATAGGCCAGTTCACAACACTTGAAACCTTTGCTGGATCAACAGCTACCCCTTTTCCGAAAATAACATGACCCAAATATTCCACTGTTCACCTTCCACAAATGCACTTTTATTTGTTAACCACAAACCGATTCCTTATTAAGACCTCCAGACACTTGCTAAGTGCAAAAGATGAGTATTCCAATCAACACTATATACCAGAATGTCATTAAAAAAAAACTAGAACAAACCTTCTTAAGGGTCTGAAAATGTCATTCATTGTGGGCTGAAACGTAGCTGGTGCATTGGTCAATCCAAACGGCATTACTAGGAACTCATAGTGGCCATCATGTGTTTGGAAAGCTATTTTGTGGATGTTCTCATTCTTGACCCTACTTTGGTGATACCCAGATTTGAGATCTAATTTAGAGAAGAAACAAGCATCGTGCAACTCATCTAAGAGTTCATCCACCATCGGAATAGGATACTTGTTTGGTACTGTGGCTCTATTTAGGGCTCTATAATCTACACACATTCGCCATGAAGCATCTTTCTTCTTGACTCAAATTACAGGACTGGAATAAGCACTGGAACTAAGATGTATGATGCCTATTTGCAACATTTGCTGAACCTGTTTTTCAATCTCATCTTTATGAGGGTGTGGGTGTCTATATAGTCTCACACTAATTGGACCTTGTCCTTGCTATAAAACAATTGAATGAGTGTGGTTTCTTTGGGGAGTTAACCCTTGAACCTCTTGGAACACCTCTAGAAATTGGTTCAACACCAAGTTCAGTTCGTGCTCTTCTTTTCTGTTAAGCTGAGTCTGTTGTTCCCCTGTTATAGTCATTCCTTCAACTAATTGGAAATTACCACTTAAGGTTGCTAAAAGACTACGTAAGGATACTGAATCCTCAGGGTACACACTTCCTCTTCTCTGTATTGCCTTTGTTTCTGCATTGCCACGCGACTCCACCCTTTGTCCTTCATGTTGGAATTGCATGGTCATCTCCTTCCAATCCACGATGACCTTTCCCAATGTTTGTAACCAAGCAACCCCTAAAATCACATCCATTCCTCCTAAACCTAGTACATAAGCATTGATCTTCCAGTCCCGCTCACCCAACCGAATAGGAACCCCTATACACCTTCCTTAAGGAATTACCTTATGGCCATCACCCAATTTGATTCCCAAAGCCTTATTCAACTCTATCGTTAACCTAAGGCCACTAGCTAATTCAGGCGGAATAAAATTGTGGCTTGTCCCACTACCACCAAAATCACAATAGAAACCCCGTGTTATTTCCCTTCTAGTCTCATGTTTTTAGTTTCAGATACCATTGCTTCATTAACCCCAAACACTCTCATGTTTCTTCATTCTAAAGCTACATCGCCTTCCTCGTCAATATCTGCCTCCATAGCTATTATTTCCCCATCTTCATTCAATGTTTCATTGTCATCTAAAACCAGTAACCTTAGCTGTCTCTCCGAAAATTGATGTATTGGATGGAATCTCTCCCCACATCGGAAACAAAGGCCTTTGGCCTTTCTATCCATGAGTTCTTGGTAGGAAATGTGACGCAACCCCCTGTTTCTCTCTGTCAACACCCTCCTTTCTCCCTCAAGCCTCCTTATTGGTGCTGCCATGGAAGGTGCTACAACTCTGCTCTACGCATGAGAGTTGGGTTGGTACTCGAATGTTTCCTGGGTTCTACCCGCTCCAAATCCAACAGAAAATCTCACTCGACCCACTGGTCTTGTGCGATCCGACTCCTTAGGGTTCGGGTTAACCCAAAAGTTGCCTTTAAAATTAATCTCTCAGTTTTGAGTCCATGCACAATGTCGAGAACCCAAGTTCTCAATACCTCCTTGCTCTCCGTTCACCTCTTCTTCCACAGCCCTTGCGATTTTCATCATTTGGTACTTGTTCACTAGACCGAATGTACGCACCCTCCTCTGGATCTCCGATCACAATCCACTCATGAAATATCCCATAAATTGTTATTCTAGTAAACAACCCACCTACAATGATATGAATTCGAAGGCCTCGATGTATCCTTCAACTGTATCAGTTTGCCGCAAATCCGAAAGTTCTTCGAATGGATTCTCAAACCGCCTCCCTCCATATCGATCTATTAAAGCTCCCTTAAAATTTTCCCAATTCAATTCTACCTCCGTCTCTCTCAGAAGTTTAAACCAATGAATGGTTGATCCTTCCATGCTTAAGAGAGCCAGTTTGATTTTCATCTTTCCTGAGATATTATGAACCTCAAAATATACTTCCGCTCTAGTAATCCACCCCACAGGGTTAGACCCATCAAACATGAGCAGTTCAACCTTACGTACCGACATCCTATATTCCTCCATATTATCAGAGAAATGCTCCATCGGAGTGAGTTGTTGAGGATGTTAATTATTCCTTTCACCAGCCATAGTTTGCCCCCTTCCTGAGGTATCACTCCCCTGCCCTTCTTCTGGTCTCTTACCCATCATCTTGCTCATTTCCAGTAGCAAAGCTTGTTGCATTTCCCCCATTGCCATCTTCATAGACGATTGAATATCCTCAACTCTAGCCTCCAGATCAGACATACGAGATTCCAGCACATCTACTCTATCGGACATCTTTGGCGGCATCGATGTTGATCTTTCTAAATTCTTAGTTCCCCAAAAGAAAACTGATTCTCCCTTCCTATATCCGGCAGGTTAGACCAATGATAGAATTCTAGCTTTATAAACTAGAGAAAGTGTATGTTATTGAACAGATAAAAGGCACTCTACTGCTATTACAAGGGTTATTCCACAGGACACCCCTTCCAGAGCTGAAATGCTCCTCATAAAGAAGGAAATTCTTTCTTTCTACAATATCTCTTTTGTTACTACAATGCCCTCTCCCCTCTCCCTCTTTGCCACAAAACTACCTACTAAGGCCATTCTGTTACAACCCATCCCTTGTGCCAACTCAGCCACTAACTAACTCACTCACTCACTCACTCACTCACTCACTCCTCTCTACGCCCTCTTTCTTTCTCCTCGAGTACTCTCCATATCCTAGGCTTATTTACGTCTCTGTTATTGTCCCCCCTTCCTGAATTACCTTCGACCACATTGGTCCTAACATATCCATTAATGACACTAATTTGGAGAAGCAACAACAATAAGTACTTGCGGCTAAGCACGTATCCATCTTTGCAAAACCTAAGGAATTACCACCTCACAAATCCCAGGACCATAAAAAATTCAACTTAAAAAGGAGTTGATCAAGTTAATGTGTGGCCTTATAAATATGGTAAATTTGGGTCAATTTGGAGTTATTTTGGTAGACTACGAGGACTCATAACACAATAACAACACAATTAACATGTGGGTTCCTGTGTTCCAATACATCTTATTATGTTTCTAATGAGATTTTTACTTGACTAACTCGGCAACAATGCACACCCTTTGTGTTCAAGCCACGTTCAAGATAGGAATCATTCTATTTCTCCAAGCATCTATTGCATACTATTGTGCTCAACCCATGTTCTCCAACACTATGCTAACACATACCTGTTTCCTAACCTATGTTAATAGTGATTTGTTACGTAAAAGTTCTAGGGAGGCGATTTAAGCAACACGAGAACCCAACACGATCCAATGTTTGGGACATGATAGGTGAAAATTGGGGCTTTGAATCTTTAAAAGAGGCAAATGAAGGTACACAGAGATCAAATTTTGTTGAAAAATTAATTGATCAGTAGGAATTAAGAGAAGAGCAACCTCAGGGAAAAAAAAAAGAAATCTATCAAGATTCAGCAAAAACTTCAAAGATTCAAGAATTATGATGACGTTTTCTGTGGTCTTTTGTTCTTTATCACTTATTGTGGATTTTTTCTTGCTTAATCATGAACTAATTGTGATATAGATCTAGAGGAGATGAACTTTAAGACTTTATGTTTCGAATTGATTTCTTGATTTAGTGCCATATTCTAGATTTCTTGACAATTGTTCATATTTTTATATTGTGTCAAATTGAAAGAATGGGAGTTGAAGATTTAATATTCAAATTCATATATTGATATTGAGAAATGATATATATGAATAAATCACATCATGAATTATTAGGATTGAATAAGTTGCTAGAGATAGAATTACACAATATTCCTAGGTTAGGGTGAAACATATCATGAGAATTCACAAATCGAGTTAGTTCTTTGGTTATTTTGATTAAAAAGAGATCTTGGTCAAATCAATTTAAGGATAGCAATTGTGTAACTTGAGACAGAACATAGTTGCAACATAGGAATTTCTAGTAGTTTAAGGAGATAGGATTAATCATTAAGTCAAAAAAGATTCAAAGCATAGGAAATGTTCTATTGAAATAGGTTAGTTCTTTGGTTATTTTGATTAAAAAGAGATCTTGGTCAAATCAATTTAAGGATAGCAATTGTGTAAAGTGAGAGAGAACATAGTTGTAACATAGGAATTTCTAGTAGTTTAAGGAGATAGGATTAATCATTAAGTCAAAAAAGATTCAAAGCATAGGCAATGTTCTAGGGAAATTTTTACCTAGATCTAGTTGATTCATTAGTTGTTTAATCTTGTCAATTACTTTAAATTGGTGATTTAGATTTGGTTTATTTATTTCCTTTAAATCAACCATTTGCTTTATTAGAATAAATAATAGAAAGATGTTCAATACAAATAATTCCAATCTTTGTGCAATCAACACTCGACTTACCTAGAAAGAAACAATAGCTACACTTGCCTATGTGATTTTTTTAGTATTGTTCTTTGTGTTTCATTTTCCTTCATATCTAATACAAAGAGCTTAAAACATACAGAAAAGATAAGAGAGAAAAAATTAATCAACCACAAGCCTTAATTTGGTGGGATGAGGATTGAGAATTGAGTTAACATCAAAGATAAGTGCTGAAATTTAAATTGTTAAAAATCTTTATTAGATAGGAAGTAGTAGTAGTTAACTATATTATTCTATTTTAAATATGTTATTTTAGTTGTTTATGACTTATAAAATTTTTATAAAATAGGATTTAAATTTGTTAGGAATCTTTTTCTAAAGGTTCTAAAAATTTCTCTATAAATACTTTGTGTATTTAGCCCTTCAATAACAAGTAATCTGAAATTTTTCTACAAAGCGAAGTTTTCAACTGAAATGTATGATGCTTTCTTCTAAGAGTAATTCTTAGACCTAGGAGTAATTCCTAGCTTCCTACCCTCCCTTGTTTGTGTTCTTCACTGAATTCCAACAACCAAAACCCTAAATTCTAGCCATATTAAAACCTGAATTCCAGCTATGTCAAATCATATGCCTAAGCCTAAATTTCCAAAAATCAAACCTTAAAATTTTAGCTATAAAAAATCTAAAATTTCAGCATTCTTAGCCAAAATCTAGCCCTAAAACTTGATATTCTAATAGCCTAATTTCCTAATTTTGTGATTTTTAGATACTAGTTAATACTTCTTCTATTTGTCTTACATCAGTTTGGTATCAGAGATTTAGTTCACAATGGCAACATCTAGCGGAAGGGCATATAGAGGAATATTCAGCGATTTGGAGTGAGATAAAATACTTCTAAGAGTTATAGAAAGATTGGACCTTAATAACCCTCGATCACAAGGTGCCCAAGAACCAAACACAATATATACAACAAACTATACTTAATGGTCAGGGTGGAAGGTGAAACCCAAGATGATGAGGCTGAATCTAATCAACAGTGAATGGGTTAAGAAATCAATGTTTACCGAAAGATCCAAGACAAAGAACCCAACCAACATCACGAGGAGAGTGCATGTGCGCCTTTAGAGGCTACGATAGAGTTGAAACACACAACAAACTCAATGACAATACTAAGAAAGCTCGTGTCGAAGCTCATAATTTTGCTGGAAAGATGTGTCCACACCAATTCTTAGACTGGACAACAATAATGGAAGATTTTTTAGACTAGTACCAAATGTTGGAAGATCGAAAAGTTCAATTCGCAAAGATGAAGCTAGTTGGAAACACTGCTAAAATCTATTAGAGATCAGTAGAGGATAGACTTCAAAAAATAGGTCAGCCACAAATTATTGATTGGGAAGAGATGAAGTTGAAGTTATCGAAAAAATACTTATCATTTCACTATCAAGAAAATCTCCAAGATCACAACCCTTAGACAAGAGAATATGTCCGTAATTGAGTGCACAAAAATATTTGATGAACTTTCTATCCAATATGAAGGGATGGAGTCAAAACGACAACTTACATCCCCCTATACAAATGGCTTAAGGGCAAAAACTCGCAAGTTGCCAATAATGCAAAGGATTTATAACCTTGAAGATGCATATCACTTGACTTTAATAGCAAAATAATACTTAGTGTCTGTTTGGATGAGCTTATATCAGTAGAGCTTTTGTCAGTATAGCTTTTTTGAGAAGAGCTTTTCTAAGAAGCTAGTTGACTGTCATTTAAAAAAGAGCTTTTTTGAAAGACCTTCATACAATAGACTGTTTGGCAATATAAAGCACTTTTAATTTTAACTATATTTTAGTTTATAATAAAAATTATTTATACATATAAATATTATTTAAAATATATTAAAAAATATGCAAAGCACAATATATTAATTATTATATAATTTTAAACCATATGAAACATAAATAAAAATATATCTAACCAAATCTTTTGCATGGATTATAACATAAATAAAACTACTATAAAAAATAAATATTAAAACATATAAAAAAGTCAAATAATATTATATACATCTCAAATAAACGTGAAGATATGTTTGCGGCGTTGTGTGAATAATATGTAAAACATAAGGGTAAAAAAGACTAAAAAATAAGCTCGTTAATTGATCTAAAAAATTTACCTGAAAAAGTGCTTTTTTTTAGAAGCTCTAAATTTAAGCTTCTTAAAAAGTTGTATTTTAGCTGCCAAAAAAGCTATATCTACTAAAAAAATGCTTTTTTATTTTACAACCAAACACTTTTTTAAAAAAAAAAGCTTTTACGGTGGAAAAAAGTACTTATTCACCCTCCAAAAGCTCAACCAAATAGGCACTTAGGACGATAAGTAATAAGAAGTTTCGAAGTAAAGCCGAAGAGTTCAACGTGAAGAGAACTATAACGGTGCAAAAATGTATACCAGCACCTAATGCATTAAAATCTGCACTACAAAATAACTATAAAACTTCTTAAGTAGCTGAACTTAAAGGCAAGGCCATAGCTGAGACTAGAACGAAAGGAGGCAGCAGTAACAAAAAGTGCTTCTAATGCAATGGCAGTGGGCACTTTGCTTATGAATGTCCTAATAAAGGTTTTCACATATTGGGAGAAGAAAAAGAGGAAAATTTTGACGAGTATGTTTGTGACCAAGATTGGGAAGGAGTTGAAAGGAGACTATACTGATGAACTAACTAATCCTACAAATCTTAATATAGTGAGAAGAGTACTTACAACCCTTAAAGCGGAAAAATAAGAAGAATGGCTTCGTACTGCTATTTTCCTTACTCAAGTTAGATGCGGAGGAAAAGCATGCAAGCTTATAATTGATTAATGAAGTGCTATGAATGTGGTATCGGAAAACATGGTAAAGCGATTATATTTACTAACAAAGAAACATCTAAATCTCTACAAAGTAGCTTGGGTGGATAATAGCACTATACCAAATGCTCGAAGGTGCTTCATGTCTTTTAAATTATGAATATATGAGGACTCTATTTGGTGTGATGTCATTCTTATGAAAGTATCTCACATTTTAATTGGGAGACCGTTGCTTTGTGATCGAGATGTGCAACACTTCGCAAAAACTAACACCTATCAGTCTATATTTCATGGAAAGAAAAAAAATTTAAAGCGTATGAAGGTAGATAAGCTAAAAAAGCAAAGAGAAGTAACAAGGCAGCCATAAATGCTAAGAAAAAACCTCTTGATATCCTCAAGGAGAGAGAATTTGAAGTTGTTAGCAAGGAGAAGGATATTGTGTTTGCAATGGTAATGAGGAAAGTAATAGAAATAGCACCGGAAACACCCCTTGTCTTACCAAAAGAATGGGTGAACTGCTGGCTGATTTTTCGAACCTTATACCCGATGATTTACTAAGTGAATTGCCTCATTTATGAGATATTCAGCATGCTATTGACATAGTACCTGGATCTACTGTGCCAAATCTTCCAACCTATCACTTGGTTCCTATTAAGAATAAAGAGCTGAAGAGACAAGTAGAACAATTGTTGAAAAAAGGATTGATCTAAGAAAGTCTTAGTCCATGTGGAGTTCCAACACTTTTGACTCCTAAAAAAGATGTAAGTTGGCGAATGTGCATTGATTGTTGGGCGATAAATAAGATCACAATAAATTATAGGTTTCCTATACCTCACCTTGACAACATGTTAGATATGTTGAGTGGAGCTACTATCTATACCAAGATAGATGTACGATGTGGGTACCATCAAATTAGAAGATTTACAAAGTGGGTACCATCAAATTAGAATTGGACCTGGAGATGAATGGAAAACAACAGACAAAAAAACTTTATGAATGGTTGGTGATGATATTTGACTCTCTAATGCCATTAAACACACCGAAAAGTTCAAGTTAATAAAACCTTTTAGACATGAAAGAAATTATACCCTTATGCATTAAAAGATCCTTTCTTGGGGGTAAATAAGGCCTTCTTTTAGAAACATTAACGGTTCAAACTTCTTAACCTGCCAAAAGTTTGTTTGACTACTAAATATGAGGCAATGATTTCACACAGCCCTTGAAGGAAAAAATTTGCAACACTAAAGTACAACTACCATGATTACAAGTGACAAAATCAACAATGCATCGCATTAAACTCAATCGATGTGGATATTCACCGTCTCTTACAAAGTTCAAATAATCACAAACAAGCGCAAATGTCAAAAGGATTAACTAACTTAATACCTTGAAACATCAACATAACTAAAATGCACACTCAATCTACAAGTATACAAAGAAACCGTTTGGGAAACAAAAGACTCAATTTACATGTATGTATAAGTTTATAAGCGCAATCCCTTTTACAATCACTAAAATAAAGGAAATAGTAACACAAAAAATAGTCAGTGAATTGTCATCGAGTTTTGACGATGATAAATAAAAATATTGGCCCATAATGATCGATGCCCCAATCATAACAATATGAATCAGCAAAATCAAGCAAATTCAGACTCCCTAACCGAATGAAAAATAAGAAGATTAGACCTTGAGTTGGCAATCAATGGCATCGAGCCTTCGAGATCTCAAAACGGCTTCAACGGCCTCTCTCTGTTTATAAGCCTCTTCTTTAGCCTTGCGCTCCTTCTCTTGCCTTAATCTTGCTTTCTCTTTCCTCTCCCTCTGTTCCCTCTTAAGCTTTTCACTGGCCCTACGAAGTTCAAAGTCCATTTTTACGCGATTACGATCGGATAGGGTGTCGTTGAATCGGACTTGGATTTCTTTGCTTAACGGTGTGAGAATATCGACTCCTCGTATTTTAACGATGGAAGGAAAGCAAAGTCGGTTTGTGTGTGTTTCTTACAATTTATCTTATCTGGGCCTGGGCTCGGTGCCTGGGCTGCTCCCTGTGTCCCTTTTCCAAATTTAACGTAGAATATGATTAGAGATATCAAAGGACCGGATCGATCCTCAGGTCATGGTAGCCCATGCCCTGATGGGTTGGGATAAGTTGGCTCGTGACCAGGTCTGATCACTGGTTGACCAGTCTATGCCCTGACGGGTCACGGACGAGGTGGGCTAACTCAATCCGTTATGTTTTTTAAATAAAAAATAAAAAACGACGTTATTTTTTACAAAACAACATTGGTTTTGAAGTAGCGGTCCAATCACGAGCTTGGGCGACCCGTGGCACAGTCAGGTCGACCATGTCAGCCTATGACCCACCTGTGGCCCTATTAAGCATGTCAAAAGTGGGCAGGGGTGGGTTGACCTGGCCATGGGCTGATCATGGTCAGCCTAGGCGGGCTAGTGGCTCGTCGGTTATTTTCAAAACAATATTGTTTTGTCTAAAATAATGTCGTTTTGAACATTTGTTATTTAAAAATACATGACGGGCTGGGCTGGCGAGCCGAGTCGCAGGCCAGCTCATGTCGACCTGCCAGGCCACAGGCCACCATGGCCTAAAGGCCTAAGCCCGGCCTAGCCCATTGACATCCCTACTATCAACCCGAACCAAAATCAGGTCAGGCTGGGCGGGTATTGACATCTCTAAATATGACACTATCTTATTTAAATAATTTTAAAACTTGTTTTTATTATACATATTGAAATTCTATTTGTTAAACTAGAAACATTGATATGATAAAGTTACTTAGATTCAACAATTTGTTTAAGCTTATTTCTTTGAAAACTACTACATCCTTAAATTTATTTTTAAGAATAATCAAATTGAGCACTAACATTTTTCATTGATTAAATCGACGTATTAATCGTTATGCTCTTTTTCTTTAGAGACTTTTTTTATCATTTTGAACCTTGAAGGTTATTTATATTATTTACTTGTTAAAACTTGAAATTCTTGGAAGGTCTAATATTTCTTAAATTATGGCATTGAATGTTTGGTTTGATGATAAAAAATAGTAAATTTGTGAATAAGTTTACGATACCAATAGAGTTGTGATGAAAGAACCTATGTGTGAATTTCTAAACAAGTCTTAAAATATATTATGTAGTACCTTTTTATTATCCTAATCATACCGTGCCTAAGTCCCATTACAACTTGTATAAAGACCTTCAGTTTTTTTATAATTTATACATAAGTAGTGGAAATGTAATTTTATTGCAAGCCTTTATAATAATTCCATTGTGCATTAATGAAGAGTCTTGATATTTTTCACCCCAAATACTTGAGTACATCGTGTGACATCTTAGTGAAGCTGTAAAGATTATTGCTTTTAACTTCAATAAGATTATAATGTGATTACTATTAATATAATATTGCTTAGAAAAATTAATTTTAGGATAATTTGATTATACTTGTATGTTAATTTGATTCAATAATATATGATGATATATAATATGAATAGATAGATCAAAATTGATAAGGACTAATGTATAAGATTGATAATTTTGATTATAGTTTGCTTGAAGACAAACAAAAATTTAAGTGTGGGGATGTTTGATAGATACATAATTGATCATACGTATAACTCATATTTGATACATTTTTGCTTAATATTTTATACTTTTATTGTATATTTGGTACTTAATTCATTCTAAATGCATTTATAAAGAATAATTTCTTTCACGAACTTAGAGGAAAAGAATTCAGAAGAAAACATGACATAAAATGAAGATTCGACGTATAGAAGGGATACACGGTCATGCATCTACCATTACACGTCTCTTAGCCATGCGGATTTGTGATTTCCAAATATTTTGGTTATGCACGGTTTGATGCTAGCCAAAACCCTAGAATTTAATATAAAAGAGGTTTTTGGAGGCAAATTGAAGGAGAATACATACAGAGACATTCTGAAACTCTTAAAGGCAACTTAAGAGCCGATTTTGATCTAAAGGAGCAGAAAACATGAGGAATTCATTGAAAGGTCCATTGGAGTACAAGATCAACCATCTACATCGCAAGAATGCTCGATAGAAGACAAGCAGGAAGATTTAGAATTATAATCCAATTGTTTTCATTTCGTTTTTATTTCTGAGTATGTTTGATTTCGTATTCAAGCATGTGTAACTAAACATTTTGTTAGTATTTAGGTTAAATGAACCTTATTTTGATACTTTAATATGATTTGATTATTTTATTAATGCAATTGATTGATTGATATATTGTGATTTGATTACATGTTGTATTTATGCTCTAATAGATCCAGAATATTATATCATAACCTGATTTCATACATAGAGATTGAGAAATCCTGTTTATGAATAGATCTATCGTAATTGGAATGAGTTGATTGCAACCCTAAAGATAGGATGGCATAAAATTTCTAGATTAGAGTCAAATGTAATAGAGGGATTCATAAATCGATAAAGCAATCATATAAAATTTAACCTGAGTAATTCGGTTGAAAACCTTAGGATTATTTCTTAATAAACTCAAAGTTAGCTATTAAATACCATAGGAGTCTCCACAGTCTAATTAATCAGCAAAATAATTGCATAATAAAAGATCAATTTGTTAAAGGTTTAGGGGGACGCAATACCTAGATACTAATTTTCTGATATCGATTGTTTGGTTAGCCATAGTTGCATGCATCACATGCATATTCCGACACCATAACAACCTAAAAACTACAAAATCACACATACATGCATGGATATGTAAAAAACATGAAATATAAAACCGTATGTTTCTCCTCCTTTCTTGTTTCTTCTCCTTGTTTGGATTGTTGCAAACACCAAACCCTTCCTTGATCACCCAAGAACATACAAGAAGATGAAGAAACAATGTATAAGAGTATTTTGAGCACTAAACTAGATGAGTTATAGTAGATGCTCAAGATGATGGAAGATAGGTCAAGAATCTTGTTGCATGCACTTTAATTCATGCAACAATTGCATGAATTGCAAGAACAAGACTCAAGACACCTCACTCTCACTCTAGAACTCTTCTAGAGCCCTTATACTATCGCTTGTGTGTGTAAAAAGTGAAAGAAGCTCGTGTACATAAGTGAAGAACTCATTTATATATCATTTCGTGGCTTCTGTCACGATGTTGGCCACGATCGTGTCCTATCTCACCTTCAGCCACGATCATGGCTCATTTAAATTAGGTCATACATACTTGTTTTTCATCCGATCTTTTATGCGTATGACCCTTAGGTTCCTGGTTATTTAGGTACTTGAATTAATTCTTAATTCAATCAAATCATGAAGGTTTCATGATGCTAATTTGTCAGAATATAAATGGATTAACACACGAACTCTTCGATTTTTAATTATCCAACTTATGAACCTTTCCATAGACAATTACCATGCAATTCATCCTTTTACCATACTATACCCCACTTAGCTCGGAGTATGGGCTATGTGTCAACTCTCACTACACTGACTACGTCACATCTAGTCCAAGTGATGTTAGTTCTTGTCCTTGGATCTCATTACTCTATGTGTAGTTGAAGACTCTCTTCATGATACATAATTGCTCTGGCCAGAGTCTCCTGAGCAATGATCCCGACAAGAAGCAGTGGGTATCATCTCCTTCTATCAAGAGTAGTGAATCCTTTATTGCCTACCCAATTACCTTCGAATACAAATAGCTGTACCCAATCACCACCCTAAGAAAAACCTCATTTTGAGGTAACAAGGTATGATGTCAAAGCACAGGATTCCTATCCACGATATCCTTAAGTACCTCAAGTCTAAGGATATTTTCAACATTGCTATGATGAAATTAATCATTGACATTCGATAGATCATCCATATGATAATCTCATAACATGTTATCTGATGTACTTACTACTCTTAGTAAGCATCTACATGTTAACTCTAAACAACTCATGCTTACAATTTGTTAGATCTACTGCTTGATCAAATCAATGAGTATAACATGTGCTAGTCTGTATAGATTAATAATGTCCTGTCTTATTAGTCCTATGACTAGGGATTATTTAGATATTAATATAATTGCACATGATAAGAATCTCATTATTATGTCTCATTATTATAATTGTATCATGGACTTTATTAATTCGATTTAAGATCAATATCAATTCATATATAAACGAATATCAAATTAATGAAAAATGCCTTTTGCTTATTAATAAAAAAATGTTTGTACAAAAGTGCTAAAGGTGATTTCCTTTAGAGCACTACTCTAACAAACTCCCACTTGCACTAAAGTCAATCTCATTTGTATCTAATACTATAGGCGAGTACACAATAATCAAAATTTGCTTGAGGAAGTGGCTTAGTCAAAGTATCAGCGATGTTCTGATCTGTAAGCACTCTCTTTATCTTCACATCACCTCTATCAATTATCTCCCTGATCAGGTGATATCTCTTGAGTACGTGCTTAGACCTTTGATGAGACCTCGATTCCTTGGCTTGTGCAATAGCCCCATTGTTGTCGCAGTACAACAATATTGGGTCTACTATGCTAGGAACCACTCCAGGTTCCATGAAGAACTTCTTGATCCAAACAGCTTCTTTTGCTGCTTTCGCAGCTACAATGTACTCTGACTCGATCATCAAATCTGCAGTTGTCTCTTGTTTGGAACTCTTCTAATTGACTACTCTACCATTTAGTGTGAAAACATAAACTGCCTGGGATTTGGAGTCATCCTGGTCAGATTGAAAATTGGCATCTGTATGCCCACTCACTATAAGATCTCTATTTCCATGTATCAAAAATACATCCTTAGTCCTTCTCAAGTGCTTTAGGATATTCTTGACAGCCACCCAGTGACCCTCACTAGGATCCGATTGATATCTGCTCGTAACACTTAAAGCATACGACATATTGGGCCTTGTACATAAAATAATACACATGATTGATCCTACTACCCAAGCATATGGGATCATACTCATGTGAGTCTTCTCATCTTGTGTCATAGGACACATAGATTTCGATAGTTTTATCTCATGTGTCATGGGAAGAAACCATCTCTTGGATTGCTCCATGCTAAACCTATTTAGCACTTTGTCTATGTATGTTGACTGTGAAAGACCTAGCAACTTCCTTGATTTATCTTTATAGATCTTTATTCCCAATATATAAGTTGCTTCTCCAAGGTTTTTCATGGAAAAATTCTGGGAAAATGAAACTTTTTGATTGCAAACTTGAGACATCATTTCCTATTAGTAATATGTCATCCATATATAACACAAGGAATATGATAGTACTCCCACTAATCTTCTTATACAGATAAGGTTTATCAGGATTTTGTGGGAACCAAACTCTTTGATTGTCTCATCAAATCTGATGTTCCGACTCCTAAATGCTTCCTTTTAATCCATAAATGGATTTTTGAAGCTTGCATATTTTTCTGCCATCTCTGGATACAAAGCCCTCAGGTTGTATCATATTTACATCCTCAACTAGGTTTCCATTTAGGAAAACTATCTTCACATCCATCTGCTATATTTCATAATCATAATGAGCAGTAATGGCTAGGAGTATTCTAATGGATTTAAGCATAGCTACGAGACTAAATGTCTCGTCATAGTCAACTCTTTATCTTTGATGATAACCTTTAGCGACTAGCCTCACTTTTTAGGTAATTACATTACCTTCCATGTCGATTTTCTTCTTGAAAATGCATTTGCACCCTATGGGTTTTAACCATTCGGGTGGGTCAACCAAAGTCCATACTTGGTTTTCATATATGGAATCTATTTCAGACTTCATGGCTTGAAGCCATTTTTCAGATTCTGAACTCTTCAGAGCCTCTTCATAGGTTGTAGGCTCATCATCCTCTATGAGCAATACGTCATTTTGTTCACTTACGAGAAATCTATATCTCTCTGGAATAATGCGTATCCTACTTGACCTATGAACATTTTGTGTGTTAGAAGGTTCAACTGTTGTCTCATCTCCATGAACAACAATTTCGAGTTAAGGCAATTGATTTGCGGCTATTTGAGCATCATAAACTTCATCAAATTCAACTTTTCTCTCACTGTCTTCTCTTAGAATAAACTCTTTATCTAAAAAGACAGCATGTTTTGAGATAAACACCTTTTGCTCTAAAGCATTATAGGATTGATATCCAATTGTTTCCTTAGGATATCCTATAAACAGACATTTATCAGATTTCGCTTCAAGTTTGTCTGAATGAATCTGTTTCATATAAGCTGGACAACCCCAAACTTTCATATGAGAAAGATAGGGCCTTTTGTTAATCCATATCTCATATGGAGTAACTTCAACTGCCTTTGAAGGAACTCTATTTATTACATAAACAGTAGTCTCGAGTTCATAACCCCAAAAGAATTTTGGTAGATCTGCTAAGCCCATCATCGACCTTAGCATGTCTAACAAGGTTCGGTTTCTCCTTTCAGCTATACCATTATGTTGTGGTATGTAAGGTGGAGTCCACTGAGATACTATCCCATTATCTTCGAGATAAGTTAGAAATTCCTCGTTTAAGTATTCACCACCTCAATCTAATCGAAGTGTCTTAATACTTCTATCGAGTTGTTTCTCTACTTTATATCAAAATTTTTTGAATATTTCAAATGCTTCAGACTTGTATCTTATTAGATACACATACCTATATGGTGAATAGCCATCGATAAAAGTAATAAAGTATGCAAAACCACTTCTGGCATGAATGGACACTGGACCACACACATCATAATATATTAGGTCTAATAACCCATTCATTCGTTCACCTTTTCCTTTAAAAGGTAATTTAGTCATCTTGCCTAACAAGCAAGATTCACATGAGTCATATAATTCATAATCAAATGACCCTAGGCTACCATTCTTGTGTAGCTTAATCATGCGTTTCTTACTTATATGGCCAAGTCAACAATGCCATAAATAAGATGATTTTAAGTTATCTAGTTTTCTGTCTTTTATTGTCATTGATATTTAATATTGGATTGGATATATCTAATATATAAATTCTGTTGCGCAATATAGTAGTACTCTACAACATTTCATTCAACTTAATTGAACAACCATTGCTTGAAAAAGTTAAATGAAATACCGCTTTATTAAGACATGAAATAGATACAATATTTTTAGTCACAACGGGTACATAATAACAATTTTCCAAAACTAACTCTAACCCACTAGGAAGCTACAAAACATATGTCCCTGCGGCTAATGAAGCCACTCCTACTCCATTTCCCACATGTAGGTCCATCTCTCTCTTTTTGATCGGTCTACTATCCCTAAGACCTTGCATTTCAACACATATGTGTGAGCCATATCTGATATCTAATACCCAAATGTTATGATCAGAAATAGTATTAACCTCAATGACAAATATCATACCTAAAGTAGACGGTGGGGCATCTAATGTCTTCTTCTGCTTTAGTGACTCTAGATAAGCTTTGCAGTTCCTCTTCCAATGTCCTTTCTTGCTGCAATGGAAGCATATCCCCTTTGAAGTTATCTCCTTTGCCTTCTTCTTAGCTTCACCTCCCACTGTCTTCTTAGACTTCTTCTTCTTTTGGTTCTTCTTTCGAGAACCAGAAGCAGAGTCCACCAGCATCATAGCCTTACTGTCCTTCTTGACAGTTTGCTCAACTGTTTTAAGTAGATTAATTAGCTCAGGTATCATTGTGGATATTTGTTTCATCCAATAGTTAAACACAAACCAGGAATAACTATCACTCAAACTAGTCAGAATTATGTCTATACTTAATTCATGGTCCATTATGAAACCCAAATTGGCTAATCTCTCAATGTATCTATTCATCGTCAGCGCATACTGCACCGGAGATGATCCCTCAGCCATCTTAGAACGGAAAAGCAACCTTGAGGTCTCGAAACTTTTAGACTAAGCTTACTCATTAAACAGTTCCCTTAGATGGTAGACTATAGTATGAGCATCCATAGCCTCATGTTGCTTTTGTAGTTCTGGTGACATAGAGGCCAGCATTATACAGCTAGCCAACTCACTATCATCCAGTAGCTTTTTATAAGCTTTCTGATCTTCATCAGATGCATCGACAACAAGGAGATCGAAAAGTGGTTCATCTAGGACATATCCTATTTTTTCAGATTTGAGAATAATTCTCAAATTATATAGCCAATCCAAAAAGTTTGGTCCCGTGAGTTTGTTGGAATCTAACAGGGAGCATAAGTTCCCACTAGAAGACATCGTGGTGATTTAATAACCTAGAAGAATGAGAGAAAGTGTTAGAATGTACATTAATGCATATCGATAAGGACTTTAATCACGTGCATTATAGGTCCCATTATTCTTATTCAAATCCATAGCACTCAATACAAATTTTAGAAAACTTATAAGATTCTTAATGGGTCGATATCTGATATCACCAAGAATGACCTTGGGTTTGCCCAACAAGCCACTTTATGTTAATCGGTAGGCATCATTCATACCAATTTCATTCAATTATGCAACTATCGACTTGTGCCATCAATTGTTGATTTAGCACACTCGTTGGGTCATTAACTCTTGATTTGTATATATCCCACATATATAACCCAACTTCGTCTCTATCCACATTAACTTTGGGTTTGCCTAGCAAATCAACGCTTCCAGTTAGGACCAACCCATTAATCTGAAAATCTAATTTCTATGGTTTGAACATATTCGTGGAGAGCGGGCTTGGGTTTGCCCAACAACCCAACTCTAAAAGAACTCTGGTTCTTGCCATATCAATAGAAGGCGTAAGTCCTAATATTTGGTTGAGGGATTTGTCCTTTGGTCTCATCAATACTTGGATGATCTTGATTATGTATATCACATATACATTTTGATTATAGACAACTCAATTGAATTGAGCCTATGTCAATAACTACCCTTAAAATGCATCTAATGCATGTATCACACGAAGGAGGTTCAATTTAGGTTGTGACTTGACTATGCATCTAAAGTTCGTGATTCAATTAAACTCTTGAACCTAATTGAGTACTAGTGTTAGTCTTAGCTAATCCAAATTATGATTGTGATTCGATTAGGAACTCTAAAATTCAATTATTTTAATGTCCATATTAAACTCTTTAATCCTACTTTATATGCCTTTATCTAGTCACATTAGAAATGGTATGCTCTACTTGGATTAATTCTAAATTAATCCTTAAGGTTTCCAAAATTCTCATACATCAATTAGTCATCTATAATATCCCTAGGTTATCTCAAATTTATCTAAACAATTTTGGAACATGCCAAAATCGTCTTAACGGCTAAAATTGTCAAGATAAATAAGTTAACCTACTAGACACTAAAGAGACCGATTCGATGTTCGAAAAATTTCCAGAACCATAATTTCAAGTACATGCATTAAGCATGTTATTGTTATCAAAATAATACATTTCTTATTATATAAGAACCTTATTTAGGTCTCATAGCCGAAATACATACATTATAAGTCATTAAGTAAGTCAACTCCATCAACTTTCAAAAAGTTGATCAATGTCGACTTTGACTTTATTTATTAATTGAATCAAATTCAATTAATTCTAGAAAAATTCAAAAGTCTTATACACATTCTAAATGTATCTAACAAAAATTTCAGAACCTAATTCTTAGGAATTAATTATTAATAAATAGGGATAAGCCAACACATCACATGTGAATGACACTTGTCACATTACTTCTAACACTAGTCAAACATTACATCATGCATGCATAAGATAACCACTTTAACAACAAGTGTCATGTATCTCATACACGTGCCAACATCTTATCTTGTGTGTGCATACATAAAATTTATAAAAACAATTTTTATAAAAATTAATATATAATTTACATGCATGCATGTTCATCACATTTCCAAAATTTCCAAAACTTCATACATGCATCAGACTGAAACTAAATTCGTAATAAAATAGCAAATGACATGCAATCGTATTTATTTTTACAGAAACATAATATAACAACTTATAAACATTTATGTGAGATAAAAACAGAAAATTTTTTATAGAATTATTGCAAAATTTTCAAAGTCAGCACAAGCATTCAGTTTTCTAGAAATTTCCAAAAATCAACATATGAATAGTCTGGATATTAATTCAAAATAAAATAGCAAATGACATTAAATTGCAATTTACTTTTACAAAAACATAATATAACATCTTATAAACATTTTGGAGAAAGAAAATCAGAAAAAAAAAGTTTTTTACATTTTACACGAATTATTCCAAAACAGTTGCATGTCAGTCACAACCCAGCAAACACTTTGCACATGTTCAATACATCATCTATTACATGCATAACCTTACTCTGATACCACTGTTTGGTTAGCCATGGTTGCATGCATCACATGCATGTGGATGTAGAAGATTCCGACACTATGATAACCCAAAAATCACAGAATCACACATGCATGCATGGATATGTAAAGAACATGAAATATAAAACCTTTTTACCTTATGTTTCTCCTCCTTTCTTGTTTTTTTCTCCTTATTTGGGTTGTTGCAAATACCAAACCCTTCTTTGATCACCCAAGAACACACAAAGAAGATGAATAAACAACGTATAAGGGCATTTTGAGCACTAAACTAGATGAGTTCTAGTAGATGTTCAAGAAGATGGAAGATAGGTTAAGAATCTTGTTGCATGCACTTTGATTCATGTAACAATTGCATAAATTACAAGAACAAGACTCAAGACACCTCACTCTCACTCTAGAACTCTTCTAGAGCCCTTATGCAATCACTTGTGTGTGTAAGAAGTGGAAGAAGCTCGTGTACATAAATGAATAACTCACTTATATCTCATTTTATGACTTCTGTCATGATCGTGGCAGATCGTGGCCTGTCTCGCCTTCGGCCATAATCGTAGCCTTATGAGCCACGATCGTGGCCTACTTTAATTAGGCCATACACACTTGTTTTTCATCCGATCTTTTATGCATGTGACCCTTAGGTTCTCGATTATTTAGGTACTTGAATTAACTCTTAACTTAATCAAATCATGAAGGGTTTGATGATGCCAATTTGCTGGAATGTAAGTGGATTAACACACGAACTCTTTAATTTGCTGGAATGTAAGTGGATTAACACACAAACTCTTTGATAGTTAATTATCCAACTTATGAATCTTTCCATAAACAATTACCGTACAATTCTTTCGTTCACCATACTATACCCCACTTGGTTTGGAGTATAGGCCATGTGTCAACTCCCACTAGGCTGACTATGTCACATCTAGTCCAAATGATGTTAATTCTTGTCTTGGAATCTCATTACTCTATGTGTCATTGAAGACTCTTCATGACACATAATTACTCTGGCCAAAGTCTCCTGAGTAATGATCTCGATAAGAGGCCGTGGGTATCATCTTCTTCCATAAGGAGTGGTGAATGTTAGAGTAATGCCCTAAAGGAAATCGCCTTTAATGCGTTTTGTACAAAGTTATGTACAAACTTTATTTTAAATAATAAAGAAAATCATATTTCATTAATTTGGTGTTCATTATTTATGAATTGATATTGATTTATAAGCAAATTAATGAAGTCCATGATATATGACATAGCATGAAGAAAATTATGATATGATCATACTACTGAGCTTCTTATCATGTATAATTATGTCAGTATCTAAATTATCCTTAGTCATAGGATTAATAAGACTGGACATCGTTAATCCAGATAGACTAGCACATGTCAAACTCCTTGATTTGATCAAGCAGTGGATCTTAGAAATTGTAAACATGAGATGTTTAGAGTTGAGATGTGGATGCTTACTAGAGGTAGTAAGTAAATTGGATGACCTACCATAAGATCATCACATGAATGTCCTATTCTAATGTCAGTGATAATCTCATCATAGCAATGGTGCAAGTATGCCTAGACTTGAGGTGCTCAAGGATATCTTGGATACTGATTCTGTGCTTTGACTCCATTCCTTGTTACCTTATAAAGGTTGCTTATAGGGTGGTGATTGGGTACAGCTTGAGGTATTTGAAGGTAATTGAGTAACCAATAGAGGATTCACCACTTCTGTGATAGTAGAAGATGATACCCACGACCACTTCTCGGGGTCATTACTTGGAAATCTTGGTCGGAGTACATGTGTCATGAAGAATGTCTTCATTGACATATTGAGTAATGAGTCCCAAGACGAGAACTAATATCACTTGGGCTAGATTTGACGTAGTCAGTATAGTGAGAGTTGACACTTTGCCCATACTCATAACCAAGTAGCGGATAGCATGGTGAAAGGATGAATTACACAACAATTGTCAATGGGAGGGTTCGTGAGACGGTTCGTGACAAGTACGGGTTCGTTCATCAAACCATTTAATTTCCAGTCAATTGGGGGTCATGATGTGTTGCTAGATGTCATTCGTGACTTGCTTGGATTAAGTGTTAATCCAAATGACCAATATAACCGGAAATCTAATGGGTCATACTCATAAGAGTGACTTAGAGGTTTCGTAAAATAGTTTTGGATAGAGATCCATTATATGGATATTAATAGAACTAAATGGATCTCGATGAGATCGGGATATGTCCCGATGAGATCGTAACATCAATATTGCTGAAACAGGTCTCTGGTGTTTTTTCCACACTTGGGACCTGGTAGGACCGATCCCAATATGACTGGACCACCTCAACATTTATATATCTATTTATTTATATATATATATATATATATATATAAAGGTGTAGGCAATGTGGAAGAAGAAGGGAGGTGTCTTTAAAGTGTTTCATTTATGGTCTTTAATGGATAAAAGACAAAACCATAAAAATAAAAATGAAAAGCATGTAAGAAGATGTAAATCATGAAAATGAATTAGTAATCTTTTTCTTCACGATTTCTTACCCAACTCTCTCATCTTTCTCATTTTCTTGCTCTTTTTTTTGCTTCCACGATCTTGCTCTCCATAAAACAAGGATAAGAGCTAGCACTCTTGTCTTTGTTCTAGCCATTTCTAGATCAAAGAGTTTGATTCGGTTAGATTCTCCGATCTCTGCGTGGATATCGTTGGAGAGGGTCTGTTTTAGTCATTGTAGTTTGCGACAACCCGACGAGTAGAAGATCAAAGAATGAAGGAGACTACTTACAAGGTACATGGTTATTATATGAATGATTGATTTGTGTAAACGCCATGAATTCCTAAATATATGTGTGTTATGAATATGTATGTGAATTGGGAATTTTCACCTAGGTTTAATGGTATTTCCTTATATAGGCATATAGATCCTAGACTTTGGGAAGTCTTGGATTTTTTTTTGTTTTTCCGCACCGCGTGTATATGATGCAAGCATCAGGATTTTCCTACAGTGGTATCAGAGCCAGTTGTGCCCCGTATAAAGGAGAAACCATAACATGTGTAATGCTGTCGATTGGTTGTGACAGTTGTGCATTCTGATTGTGTTGAATTCAAAATCAGTATGGAGATATTGTTTTTGAAATTTTCTTGCCTAGATTTGCTTATGAGATGTTTCTAAATATATCTGTGGAAGGAAAAAAATTATCAATGTGATTTGATATGTTTTTGCTAATTAATTCCCTACTGTTCTGATTGTTGTGTTTATGCATGTTACATGAAAAGACATGCTTGTAAATTCGACAATAAATTCTAGAAATTTTTTGGGGATTTTCTTTCGCCACCCTCTTTCTAAGATGTTTATAAATGTCTATGAAGATGGAAAAATGTTTTTGAGGTGATTGAATATTTATTTGGGAATGTCTGTGCTGAGGAACATAGATTTTGGATTGGCTTAATTGCTGAGGATGGTTGAGTTTTTCTTGCAAACAAATTCTGAAAAAATTCATGGAACATCTTGGGAATATGTTATAGCCTCTTTAATTTTCTTAGCATTTATTGAAAATTTTTTAATGATTTTTTTCAATCAAAACATAGAGTTGGACAGTTTTGAGAAAATTGTAGGACCTGGTTTGTTTGAAGTGGTGATTGTGTGTTTTTTCGTTTCAATACCTTGGATCATTTTTTATGTGATCAAAAATATGTTACTTTGATGTTGTATGCATGCCAAACTGATTTGCTTGAAATTGGGTTTCCAAAAATTTTCAAATGTCAAATATGTCATATTAGCATCTCGTTGGTATATTAAGTTGTCTTGATTGTTTTGGCAGTCACAAGTTATTTGACAAGTGTTGAAATAGTCTTGATGAAGTCAAGATTACCTAGAGATACTTAGGGTGATAGTTTGATGTTTTAAATTATTTGGAAATCTAAGAGATTAATATTGTATTAATCTATTTCGAGTATTTCAAGTCTAGTATGACTAGATACGACAAGCATGATACAATTAAAAGTATTTAATTGGTACATCAAAGTAGAGGGTATTACACTTGGTCTATTGGTACTTTGAATTGGAATTGAAAACATATGGATTGAGAAATTAGCTGATTCCTACATTAGAAAGCAGTACGGTTCAAGAGTTGAATCGAACGTCAAATCTTTAGATGCATAACATGTCACAACCTATAAAAGAAAGCCCTTGTGAGATAGTTGCATTAAAGAATCCATGCCAGGGTTGGTTAGGTGGGATGATGGATGGTTATGGATATAGATTCAATGTCATTGATGAAACGTCCTAAATCATACCATATAGTCATTGTGACTATAATCCTACGACTTAGATGAGACCAGAATATAAAATCCCTCACATATAATATGAAAACTAATGCCTTCCATTAATATGGGGAGAACCAGAATTCTTTTAGAGTGAGGGTTGTTGGGTAAACCCAAGCCTGATCCATACGAATATGTTCAAACCATGAAAATAAGATTTTCAGATTAATGGGGTCGTTTTTTACCAGAAGCGTTGATTTATTGAGTAAACTCAAGGTTAACTTAGACAGAGATGCAATTGGGTAGCACATCATATGTATGCGCATCAAAAGTTGATAACCCATTGTGTGTGCATACATCACGAGTTGATAGCACTAGATTATAGTTGCAGTTATGATACAGTTGATATGACCTATATCTATCGATTGACCTAAGGTGGCTTGTTGGGTAGCCCAAAGTCATTCTTAGTAATGTTAGATATTGACCCACTAGGACATTTTGTCATAATTTTTCTAGGATTCGTATTGAGGGCTATGGATTATTTGAAACTAATGGGAGTTATATACATGTCATACAAGTCTTTAAGATCATGCGTGTATTTATATTCTAACATTCTTTCTCTCTTCACATTTAGGTTGATTGAAGATGTCTTCTAGTGTGAATTTGTACTCACTAATGGATTCTAATAAATTGAATGAACCCAATTTTCTTGATTGGTTAAGAAATCTGAGAATTGTTCTCAGATCTGAGGAGATAGGCTGTGTCCTAGACGTTCCACTTCCTAATCCCCCTGCTGTTGATGCTTCTAATGAGGATCAGAAAGCATATCGTAAGCATCTCAAAGATAGTGACATGGCTACCTGAATTATGCTAGCCTCTATGTCACCTGAGCTATAAAAGCAGCATAAGTATATGGATGTTAATACCATAGTGTTTCATCTTAGAGAGCTTTTTGATGAGCAAGCTCGGTCTGAAAGGTTCGAGACCTTGAGGCTACTCTTCACGACTAAGATGACTCCGGGGACATCTGCAGTGCAATATGCACTGAAGATGAATGGTTATATTGAAAGGTTGGCCACCTTGGGTTTTGTTATGGACTATGAATTAAGTATTGACTTAATTCTGGTTGGATTGTCTGATAGTTATTCACAGTTTGTATTGAACTATCAGATGAACCAAATCTCCATCACAATCCCTGAGTTGATCAATTTGCTCAAGACAGCAAAGCAAGCTATCAAGAAGGATAGCAAGCCAGTGCCAGTGGTGGACTCTTAGCAAGCCAGTGCTAGTGGTGGACTCTTCTTTTTTCTGGTTCAAGAAAAAATAACATAAAGAAGAAAAGGTCCAAGAAACTAAAAGGAAGTGTAGCCAAAAAGAAACCCAAAGAGACTGCGCCGAAAGGAACTTGCTTCTATTATGGCAAGAATGGCCACTGAAAGCGAAACTATAAAGTCTATCTGGAGTCCTTGAAGAAGAAGCAGGCATCAGATGCCTCGGCTCCTTCACGTACGTTTGTTATTGAGGTTAATACTATTTCTAATCATAACATATGGGTATTAGATACTGGTTGTGGCTCTCACATGTGTAATGATATGCAGGGCCTTAGGTGTAATATTCCGATACCCATGTTAAGGCTAGAATAGTAGTTTATGAGAAAATATTGTGAAATTAGGAAAATTCACGTCATGCATAAGTTAATTGTGACATACACATTTATTTTGCACATTCATATGATTATACATGCATTCATTGGCATTTCTGG
>JAOQMS010000004.1:17864038-17895152 GCA_027563885.1 Erythroxylum longipes | reverse complement strand
TAAGGATATTTGCAACATTGCTATGATGAGATTAATCATTGACATTCGATAGATCATCCATATGATAATCTCATAGCAGATCATCCGATGTACTTACTACTCTTAATAAGCATCCACATGTTAATGCTAAACAACTCATACTTACAGTTTGTAAGATCCATTGCTTGATCAAATCAAGGAGTATAATATATGCTAGTCTGTCTGGATTAATAATGTCCTATTTTATTTATAACATGTGCTAGTCTGTTTGGATTAATAATGTCTTGTCTTATTAATCCTATGACTAGGGATTATTTAGATGCTAACATATTGCACATAATAGTAACCTCATTGTCATGATCTCATCATGATTTCCTTCATGTTATATTTTGTATCATAGACTTCATTAATCCGATTTAAGATCAATATCAATTCATATATAAACAAATATCAAATCAATGAAAAATGCCTTTCGCTTATTAATAAAAAAATGTTTGTACAAAAATGCTAAAGGTGATTGCCTTTAAAGCATTACTCTAACATCGATAATTTTCTTAGTGCTTCCTTAATTCTCTGATTAAATCTTGTTGCTTGTTTATTTTATTTGTTTAAGTTTTATTTTCTTTCAATTAGAAAACACAATCAATTCATAGACTAGTTAATATAATAACGGTAACTACTGCTAATCATAGTCCTCGTGGAACCGACTTGTATTCACTTGCAATAATTCATAATTGGCAAACTTAGAAAAAATCAATCAAAACACTTAAAAACATAAAAAGATCAAAAAACAACTATAAAAACCACACACACATATATATATATATCAACAATTTATGTCAAAAATAAAAATTTAATCATTTCACTCCCAAAAATGGTTGGCAAATTTCTTGATACGCATCCAAAATATTAAGAAATAAAACCTAACTATGCACAACTAAATTTGTAGTAGTAGTGAGCAAGGATCATATCCACAAAGAGTGTGTGTTTAGCTTTTGTAATAAATAAACCAATGTTTAGGATTGGGGGGCGGGGTGTTGTTGGTTAAGTTCGATTAACAAAAAAAGAAAAACTAAACTATTGAAGGTAAATCAAATCAAACAGTATAAATTTTATAAAATTAACCAATGGCTTTCGAATCCAATTCATGGTTCAATCTCCACCTTTGCATGAATGAGTACAATCAATCGTAATGTTATTCTCATATCTCTCTTGGAAACTATTAACTATAGATTAATAATAAACTCTATTAATCCCAATTATCCCTTAGGTTATATCTAATTAAAAAAAGCTCTTTAATTAGGTCTAACTATCCGACAACGTAGAATAAGCTCCCTAGATTTAGTGTGACAATCGCATTACATAATAGAGCAATAGGTTAATCTAAACAAAAACCATATAAACTAGGATAATTTAATACTATGTTATCCCCAATGATGCATGGCCATTAGTTTACCACAAGTGAACCAGAGTTATATGATTACGAATTGCAATCTAGATTTTGGCAATAAGTTTATAAATGAATGATCTATTTGGAGTATGTAAATCAATCATATATTAATCATAGGCCAAAAGAAGAAAATGAACCCTAATGTTTACATTACTGTCTAAAATGGACCCTAATGTTTCATGGTGTTCAAAATAAACCATATCATTTGCAAAACGTTCAAATTGAACTATAATGTTGAGAAAAAATTCAAATTGAACCCTGACCACTAATAATGTTAAGCCACCCTCAGTTATCCACTGACATGGTGAAACTTTTGCTGACATGGATTTTTTTAAAATTTTTTAATATAGGACCTTCCATTTGATGACATGAAATGTTATTAAAAGATGTGGGGTCCCACAATAATTTGTAATGCACCGTTTTGTTCTCTTCATTAAGCAACAACATGCAACATTTGCTTCTTAAATGTTGCGTATGAATTTTTCATTCATGAATGCAGTGTTTCCTTCTTAAATGCTATGCTTCCTTTGCTTTTGATTCTTAAATGTAGCTTATTTAGAGTAATAGATGCACCGTTTAAAGAACCAGCAACACACAATGTTTGCTTCTTCCTCAAACAGTTCCTAATCTTTGTTTTTCTTCACTTTCATATAATCCCTAATATGTTAACTTCAATCCATAATATGCGTTCTTCTTCAATCCCAAATTTAGTTCAGTTCGATCCCCTAATCTTTAGCCTTATTCCTCTTTTTCTTCAGCGAACAACAATCTAAAAGGGTCACCAACTCATATGGAACGATTGGTGTTCTTGTATCGTGACCACCACCTCTATTGTCCATTACCTCCTAAGAATTGAGGATCAATGTTATTGCCACGGTGAATCAAAGGTAAAATTTGTTGTATCTTCATCATTTGTTCCATTTTCTCTATTTGAGTGCAGATTTGAGACAATGATCTGGAGTGAAATTTTTATTTTCACTTTTTCATACCCTCATCTGTTGTGTCTTCAATTTCATTTTAAATGTAAATGGAAGTTGAATTTGTAAATGCCTGTGATTGGTTTGAGCATGGAAGTTGAATTCGATGATTAGTGTGAGGATGGAATGTGAATGTGAATTTAGTTGAGGAATCTATTTGTACCTTGTGCCAGTGAAGGGGAGGAACATGAATATCCAATTTACTATTATTTTTTAGAAATATTGAACATTTTGGTTGAATAATGAAATTCATAATCTATTGGAGTGAATTTAGCAACAGTATTACTTGCATTTAATTCATCTGTGGTTATGAAGCAATAAATTGCATATCTTGATGTGGTTTAAAGTTGGTTTGAATTTTTTGTTTGTCTCTCACCATCAAGTTACCTGTAACAATATTATGTTCTTGGTTGTTGAAAACTCTATTGGAAGGAGCTAAAATTGAAGGTAATTTGCTCATCCAATCTAATATTAATCATTGCTTAGTTTAGCTTTTTTCTTATTTGTCGATCACCATTTTTTTTATTTGTGTAGGTGAAGAATTACCCTAAAGTTATAAGTCAATAATTTTAATTTGGGTATGGTTCATTCAAATGTTTATGGTTCAATGTTTCTACCTTTAGCCTTATGAGTAAATCTTGTGCTATTAAAATCACCCAAAACAATTCTAAGACTTTGATTGCTTACGTTAAATTTTTTGCTTAAGGAATCAGTAATTGAAGTTATGGACATATTACTTGAAGGAGATAAGCTTAAAGGAAAGTTGATGATTTAATATGAAATAATCATTTCTTAGTCTAGCTTTTTTCTTATTAACCAATCACCATTTTTTTCACTTGTGTAAGTGAAGAATTACCCTTAAAATTATAAGTCAATAATCCTAATTTGGCTAGTAATAGTTCTTAAATCATCATTCAAATGTCTATGGTACAACCCTCTACCTTTATTCGTATGAGTAAATCTTGTGGTATTAAAACCACAATTTAAAGACTTTGATTGCTTACATGTATCTATTATAAATTATTCCACAAGGAATTTCTTTGAAATACTAAACTTGCATCATATATGATAAATGAACTAATGGGAATAAGACATGTTGAAATTATGATGGTTAGATGGATTTGTGAACAAAGAATGAAGAATTTGTACATTATCATAGTAAAAAAAGAACTAACCTACTATTAAAGTGTTGCTATTGGTTAGAAATTATACTCCATTTCTTCCCATAAAAACCACAAATTGCTCCTATAACTACTGGCTTTTATTGGAGATTGTTGACATATTGTTTCCACTCCTAAAAAGACACCATTTGAGATTGTTGACATATTGTTTCTACCTTTGATTAGAAGAACTAAAAGCATTAATATAATTTTGTAACGACTATCTAAAGATATGGATGTGACTTCTTCAACTAACACTACATTCAATTCAAATAATAATTATCTAGTGTATTATTATTGTTTAAGAGCTCCGTTAAGAACTTTATGGAGTGTTAAAAACCTATGAAGAAGATTTTATTTATGCCTCAAATATCGTGTAAGTTAATTTTTTGATAAGTTAAAATTGTTTTTATATGTGTTTAATGTTTTGTTGTTAATTATTAATTATCTTTTAGGTTGATATATGTGAATTTTTTAAGTGGTACGATGAGTAATTCATAACCTGAAGAAAGAAGTAGATAGTTTGACGCACGAGGCTTAATGAACCACAATTGAATCACTTTCAATGTTGAATATTGAGGAGCAAAGAAAGCTAATGAAAGAAGAAATTGTTTTGCTGACAAAAGAGAAAATTGAGTTTATATTTATTGTATTAACTATCGTAATATGGGTTTTTATACTTATGATGAGTTTTATAATATAGTTGGTTGTGGGCTAGTAGAATTAAGTTATACTTTTTTTTAACTTGAATTATGAAGAATGAAAAATCCTCATTAGAACTAACATGTTCTGCACTATGTTCTGTCTTAATTGTTTTGTTATTTATATGAAGTTGCCTTAATGATGCCTAATTAATAGTTGTTACACTTATGAATAATTAAATACAAAAGTGATATCACAATAAACAATTAGAGTAGCATGTACAGTTGTGATTATATAATAATAAATAGTTGGAGCATTATATATGTAAGTGATTATATCAGTAAAGTGGTTATATCATAATGCGTTTTTATACGAAAATTATGTTATATATCCATCCATATACAAAAGATCTATAAGGATGTATTAACTAATGTTTGAACAATATATATGTTGGACCTCGAATTTCTTTTAGAATTCTTTTTAATAAATTAGTAAGCATGAGAATAAGTTAGAATTTATGAATCACCAATTTTTGGAGTTTGATAAGATATATTGTGGATTTTATTGTAGAAGTATAGAATTAAAATGAAGATAAGGAGATATTAGGAATTTGATTGAATGAGGAGGGGTAAACTTGGAAAGATAAAATGTTGTCTTAAACTAATAAGACAAAATAAGGGGATAAGAGAGGGAGTCGTGAGTATTAAGAAAGAAAAAGAAAGGAGAGTTGTGGAAGAAACTAGAAGAAGAGAAGGAGAGACCGAAGACTAGGGAAGAGAAGAAAGAAAAAAAAGAAAAAGGAGATAAAAAGTGGAAGAAGAAGGTTTGGCTAAGCTTAGGTAACGTTTTTATTTTCTTGTTTTGATAGAAGAAGAAAGTAGGGAACTAGGTTTTTGTACTGAAAATAAAGAGAGAAAGAAGAGGAGTAAGAGAACTATGTTCTTAGGTTTCTTTTATGAACCTTAACTAGATCTTAGTTCTTCTAGTTAGATAAACCAAGAACAGATCAAATCTAAGCTTATTCATGACTATTTAAGTTTAAGGAAGTTTTTACTCGTGTATGTTGATTTGTGAAAGTGTGGTTGTTTTAGGAAATCAAAGTAGTTGAAATCAAGAGCAAGGAGAAGAACAAGTTTGATCTTGGAAACTATCGAGAAATAGGTAGGTAATATGTTTATAGTTTGTGATAATGAGCAATAATAATTGTGTGCATGAATGCTACAAATGTTTGTCTTGATTCATTGTGAATGTGGGAAAAATATTCTATGAATATGATATTATGTTTATTATGGAAGTTACTACCTTGTAGTATTGATCCAACATAGAAAATTTAAGAAGCATGAAAAAAATACGAATATGTTATGAAATGTGATATGCATCTGAAACTTATTTATGTGGGTAAAAGAGAAACCATTTTGTTAGTTACGTGCACGTCGACCTAAAGCCTTTTCCCGGCTGCCCGTTTGTGGCATATGAGCTCTAAAAAATGAACTCATTCTGTTCATGGTATTAACTTCAGTTTTGCCATTCTGTTTTATGGAATTCTCTTGAGCCATATTGTTTGTGCATTGCATCTTGAAATGTTGGATATGGAGCATAATTGAATGATATTTTGAGATGATTGAATGAACATATGAGCTTAATTGTCTGATAATATGTTTGGATATATGTGAATGTCATGTTTTGCTAAGTCTAAGATGAAATATCCGTATATGTAATATGTCTATTTATATGTATACAGAATTTACGCATATATATATATATATGTATATATATATTTGATTGTGTGTGGTTTGTTATCGCTTGCTATAAGCGTATTAACCACTGAGCCGTCTAACTCACCCCATTAATTTTCCACTCTTCAAGTGAAGAACAAGCAGATCATTAAACCTTGCAACTTCGGTAGACTCCAAGAATTCTAATTATCTGTTGTAACTAAGTTAGTTCGAATATTTTGGATAACTCTAAAAGCATCCGTTCATGTTGTATTTTTAGATTTTGTGTTTTTCCTGACTCTTATTGTATTAATGAAGTTAAGTACAACTCTTTTAGTTTTTGGGTGATGAGACTCTGTTCTGATGAGGGAATGAATGAATGAATGAAGAAATGTTCTGTTATATGAAATTGTCATTTTGGTTGGGAATGAGATGATTGGTTGTGTGAGGGTCTATTCACGTTTTTGTAAATTGTGTTAAAAAAGGAAGTTTAGCATGTACGATATGTATGGATTGAATACGTTAGATTCGGGTCTTAAGTTATAGTTAATAGCTTTATATATGTATGGACAATACAGAGGTAATAAGAGAATAGGGAGTGCATAGTGATCTGAAGTTTCATTGATTAAACTGCATTGATTTAGGCAAATTTGGATAAAATTATCTTCATGAAAGTTGTAGATCTTTTTTTTAGCTTTCTAACGACATAAAGTTTGTAATTTTTGGATTTGTGGTTTGAAATTTATGGTGGTTTGAAGTGAGGGTGTGCAACTAGAAAGTTGCAGAAAAGTCGCGATCGTATAATCCACGTTCAACAAGGAAGTCGCGATCACGACGAGTCGCGATCGCAACCAACTAGGTTCAAGTAGCAGAGTCACGATCGCGACGCTGTGCTTTTTGTTAATGTAGTCTCACAGGTGTGAGACTTAAAACTCAAACCCGTGACTTTTGTGAGATTTCATAAATTTTTTTTACAAATACGTTTATTATTACTGTCATAGCCTTGTGTTATTTATTCTTATAAAAAAGAAATCCCACCATGAATCCATCAATTTTTTTTATGTAAATCATTTATTAAACCTTTATGTTCGAATCGAGACTCGGGGACAACAATATAGACAACATTAGTGTAAAATATGTGAATTAACCATAATGCTTCCCTCATTTGTACTTGATTGAGAAAGTTGATCATGTACTGGTTGATTCATTGATGATCTCCTCCTTATTGTTTCAATTTGTAACTGTTAAGAAGTTATGCTAGGTTGTCCTTTGAAACTTAGACCTGTTGGTTCGAAAGACATTTTGGATGAATGTGGATCAGCTTCTCCAAACTTCTGTTTATTACTATGAGAAGAGCTACTAACCTACAAATAAATATGTTGTTAATAATATGGAATCTTGAAAGTAATAAATAATGTTATATATAGTAATATACTCACAATATTGCTTTGTTGACTTGCTATAATAACATGTTTCAATTGTGAAGAGACTTCGGGGATGATCTAATAAATATGAATCAAAGATTGTCATAAATGATCATTAGATATATGAAGCAATACATAGTAATCAAAGACTGTTACCTACCTGTGGAGATTGCTGAGCTAGTTGAGTTGAGCTTTGATTCTTACATGTTTTGACATTATGACCAGAATTACTACATTTTTCACATTGTTTTACTTGATTCTTTCGAGTAAATTTGTTTGGATTTTTCAACTTAATAGGCTCTTTTACTCCTCTCCTTCTAGTTGTTTTAGGTCTTCCTGGCATAACTCTTTTTATTAGTTTTACATCAATAGTAGGTTAGAAAATTGGACCTTTAATAGGTTGTAACACATGCTCATACAATGCCATGAATTTGGACTTCTTGTAGCACTCATGCACATATGCATCTGGCCATTGTTTGGAATGGTGAACAACACTTATAGCTTGTTTGTAAGGATATCCATACAGCTTTCATGCTTGACAACTACTTGATTGGTGTCTACTAATCCTTACAATATGCTTGCCATCACCTTTGGAAACTTCATATACTCCATCACTATTCCAAACTATTCTCCACTACATAGAATCTTTCTTATTCTTCTCTAATTTCTTCATAATCCTGGGTGTAACATCTGTCTTCCAGCCATGCATAAATTCTCTCCTATCTGCATATCTCTTCATCACCATGATTCTAATTGTTTTAAGCATGCTTATAATTGGCCTATCTCTAGCTAGTAAGATCCATCCATTGAATGTTTCACTCATATTGCTATCAAAATTGGGCATTTAGATTTAAAGGATTAGTAACATCTTGCCCATCTCTCATTCTGATATTCAATTAATGTAATGATGATGCACATTCAGGTTTGATTTTATCCAATCTTTTCAACTGCTCGTTAAAATATTCTACATACGTTGACCTAGAACAATTCCAGAATTGTTTTCACAAATCTTTTCCCTTCCAATTCATATTCTAATTATGGTATATGTGTCTAGCACACATCCGATGAATGGCATATGGTATTGTTTCTTCCGCTACTTTAATCAATCCCTATAACAATATAATAGATTAAGTTAATATTTAATTGATACAACGTGTAAATATTTATCAATGAATAAAAAAAAGCCTTTTGCATATTTGATATTATTTTTAGTCCTTCAACACTACCTAATTCCAAGTCTGAAGCCAATAAAGTTATAAACTAGGTCTAATAATCAGTGTTCTCTACCTTTACAATGGCCCAAGCCAACGAAGACATCCCTCCATCACCATCCCTCCTAACTACACTCAATAGTTGACTTTGGAATTCAATCTTCAAAAAACTGTCATCAATACCAAAAATTGACCTCAAATGCCTCCATCCTCTTTTCATGGCATCAGAAAAGGGATAAAGATGTATGAATAAATGAATTAATAAATTTTATAATTATCATTATCAATAAAATGTAAAACTTAATTTTGCATACCTGTAACAAACTAGTTTCTTCATTCCTAGCTAGCTTTAACACAATTGTTGATCCAGGAGCACTAATCCTCAACTCATTAATGTATCCTTATAGCTTCGCATATTCATTCATATAATCACTTGCCCTTTCTTTTCTCAATCTCCTCTTTGTAGCTCTACACATACTTGAGTTGAAAAATATATATTGAGCTTTTCTTTGCATTCTTCAACAATTGTCGTCATCGAGATACTAGGCTTCTCAAGTATTGTTTCCCTAAAATGTCTCATTAGGAACTTAGTGGAAACCAATTTAGGTTGGTTGGTTCTAAAACACTTATGCTCAACATTGTATGTCACCACTTTAAAGTGTCGTTCATTCTTGTCACAAATGACATACAACTCCTATGGGCATCTCTCAATACATCTCACTCTCATCCTATGTTTTTCACTTTTTTTAAACTTCAAATTGTAGTTTGTCCATATTGCGTAATCCATAGCAATCACTCTAAATTATTTTGCAGAGCCAAACTCCATCCCCAACTTCCAATTTTCTTTAGCATCAGATGGATTATACCTAATACCAATACTAGATCTTCACAATGGTTTACTAAGCTCTTTTATGCTTAGATATTCATCACTACCAATGAAACTACCAGAATTAGTCAGCTCAATTTTAACTAGCTAGTGGTTATCAGGAATCTCAACTTATACAAAACCCTCATCATACACATCATCATCCTTCTCTTCATCAACTCTTTCGTCAACTCCTAAACCAACTCCTTCATTAACACCTTTAGTAACTCCACAACTTCCCTCCTCACCTCCCTGTCTTGATCCTTTCCACCAGATATAGGCAATATGTTTGGTATAAATGATAAGGTGTCTAACATATGAGTTATATATACATTAATAATTTGGTGGATTTTCATCAGATTAATGAGCCTTATAAAACTTTCATTTGTTTCAATCAACCTTAAAAACTCATTAATTCAAAATCAGGTACCCTGTAATAGGTCTTATCGACTTGAAGGTATCCTAACTCCTTCCTCATCTTATATATTTACCGATAGCTAACAACATCTAGGTCTACTTTATTAAAAATACTTGATTCCCCATCAACATATTGCAACTTTGGCTTTACAACGAACTTGCCACCATAAATCAACCTTATAATTCCAAATTCGGCCATCATACACTTGTTTACAACAAATATATAAAGGCAAGTGTATCACCAAAAAGCGTAGATTTAAATGATATTTTCAACACTATAATGGATACAACATGCATAATTATACAATTAAAGGATAACATAAGCACTTAAACATTTCAAATTTGATAAAATAATCCCCAAAAACTTAAACTAATAATCATGCATCATAAATAACTTAAACTACTATAAATCATGCATCATAATATGATAGTAATAGATTATCAACAAAACTTTTTCCTTTTCTAATTCATCTTCTTATTATCAACATTAGCTTATGTGTCAACTACCAACATATTAAAGGAATCACATAAGGGACTATCAAAGAACAATAAACAACCATAAGTGATGTATAATATCCTTTGAGTGTATAATTGACAAACTCATTCTCTATACTCCGCTGACAAAAAACTTTATGCTCCTAATTTTCAAAGCTTACTGCATTTGGACTTTAGATGTAAGGTGGCAGCTTATTGAGTATACTGTTTAGTATTGATAGGCTTGCATAGTTAAGAAACACAATATGTATTCAATTCTAAGTGTAATATACATCTCATTTAACTTCTAAAAATAAGTTTACTTCCTATAATTGAACATTCAGATTATTGGACATCTTAAATTAAAGATAGATGTCTATTATATGTAAATTACATTCTCATCACCTAAAATTAAGGGTACAACTCACAAAATCTTATTATGTAATCAATCTTGACTTTAAAAGATTAAAACTGAAAATGAATTAATGATTTTGTAAGTAATTAACAGAGGAAATATGAGCCAGATGAGCATCAGATTAAACTTGATCTTGAATGAAGTGAAAATCAATGATAACAAGTTACATTCTTAAATGGAACACATGATTTGAACCAAATATGTAGCATAACATTATCGCAATAAATGAAAGACATGTGAGGAAGAGGGAGATCAAGATCAAATAAGCGATAGAACACCCAAGTGAGTTCAACAATAACTGTAGCAACAAAGTGATATTTAGCCTCTGTAAAAAAGCAACATTGTATTATTCTAATATGTCTTTTCACCAAAATCTAATGAAAATATATGGGAAGATACTACTGCTAGAAGTTTGACTCTTGGTATAGTTCAGGACTCATTTAGGCTATTATTAATCCCTTCTACATGAGTTTCTTGCCCTGTGCATGAATAAGATATGTGTAGAGGCAGAGCAGTCACTATATATATATATATATATATTTATGCATGAATAAGATATTTGTAGAGGCAGAGCAGTCACTATATGTATATAACCTGAGAGCAGACAACTAATCCGTTTCACTTATTGAATAGGGTTCTATAGTTGGTCTGCAACCCCTGGATACTGAGGGCGTCCTTGTGGTGATCTTTAGTCAATGGATTTTCCTTCCTTTTGCCGCATTTTGTTAAAGGAATCAAGAGCGATCATTTAGGGCCTTAGTTGGTGATCCGATCGGCCAGTGAGACGATGGGGGATAAGCCTCATCATCGAGAGTGAAATAGTTCAAATCACCAGCTAAGGCCCCTAAATGACCACTTAGTGAAAAAGGAGGTAGGGGTGCAGAGATAGCCAAGAGGTTTGCCTAAAAGCAGCCACCCTTGAAAGAGTGAGTAATAGCTCACTGATCAAGTGCTCTTGCGTCGAACCTGCTTTATTTAGATCAGGAAAATCATACGCTTTTATGAAACCATGTGCTATGGCTCAAATCTGTAGTGAATCCTATTTTCGATAGGAGCAGTTAAATATTAAGTGATTTTTTGATAATCGAAAAAAAATTGCTTAGATTTTAATTTGTTTTATCAATTCTTTTGAAATTTTCTTTATTATTGGAAATGTATTTATTAATAATTTTTATTGTTGATTCAAGAAAAAGATGTGTATTGATACGCAGAATTGTGATGGTACCTAAAAAGATATCTATGTATATCTTTTCAATCTATAATATATATATATATATATATAGATAGATAGATAGATATCAATTTGCATGCACCACATTTATTATTCCAAGTTAGTTGGGTGAAAGTTTAATCGAAATGTGGAAGACAGATGAAATTGTATCATAGAAGACCAACACATTACGGCCAACATCTAGTCTTCATACACATAAGGGACCACAGCTTACATCTAACACCTCAATAAGCATAGGGTACCACATCATACAATCATAAACAACCAAGCACACAAATAAGCAGATTTAGGAGATCACACATATAAAAACATAAAAGCTAGACAACAATGGACCTACCACAATAAATGTTGACTTCTTGTTCAAAAACCCAAAGACCTTGTGAATGAAGTTATGTTGGAAATGATGTGTGCAATAATAAGAAATAATTACGGTGCAACTAAAATCATCTAAGGAAGAACATAATTAGGGGTTGAAGTTAACAGATTAGGGATTATGTGAAACTGAAGAAGAACGCAGATTAGGGATTGTCTGAGGAAGAAGCAGATGCTGCGTATTGCTGGTTCTTTAAAACGGTGCTTCTCTAGCTCTGTATACGCTGTGTTTGATAATCAAAAGCAAAAGTTAGCGTTGCATTTAAAAAGGAAATGTTACGTTTATGACTGAAAAATTCATACGTAGCATTTAAGAAGCAAATGTTGTGTGTTGCTGCTTAATGAAGAGAACAAAATGGTGTGTTTAAATAGAGGTGGGACCCACCTTTATTTAAACTCAACACCCCCAAAAAATGCAGCATTATAAATTGCTATGGTACCTAACTCCTTTAAAAAATTCCACGTCATCGAATGGTGGGTCCCATTTCAAAAAATTAAAAAATCCACTCAATAAAAGTTTCACCACATTAGTAGATAATTGAGGGTAGCTTAACATCGTTAGTTGTTAAGGTCCAATTTGAACATTTTCCACACGTTAGGGTTCAATTTGAACGTTTTGTAAATGTCAGGGTTCATTTTGAACACTCTAAAATGTTATGGTCCATTTTAGAAAATGTTATGGTCCATTTTAGACACCAGTGTAAACTTTAGGATTCATTTTGCTCTTTTGGTCTTTAATCATATAGTAACATAATCAATTACAAAAGAGAGTTAACAATAGAATCACTAGGTTAATCAATGCCCAAACATGTTTATTGTCCTCGATATCCCCTTTAAATTGGAAGGATGAAGTTTAGCTCCTCATATCTCTCAAAAAGAAAGGTATATGGTTTTTTTTTTGTCTCTAATCACTCCATGCCTCATTCGGTCTCATAAATGCCCTTTTATACTAAAAATTAGGGTGCTTCACAATATATGGTCAGCTACACGAGCGTGTGAGTGACTGTATATGTCATTTTTCCCAAAATTTGTGAACTTACATTTTCATAGTGAGTTATACGACCATTTACATAGCCATGTAGCTCACTAACATGGCCATGTAAGTCCACACACGACTGTGTAAGTTACGAAGGTCTCATACACAGTCATTTAAGTTGCAGTAACTTCATTTCTTGCATTCTTTGTCTCGTCTTCACCCTAATTCATCTCCTTTTTACTCCATGAGGAAAATAAGATCGAATATCGATAGAATGAATCCAATGTTATGTTTTTAGCTCATTTTGGTTCTTATTCCTCCAACTTGTACCTAAAACAAAATACGAACGAAAATAAGTATCTTAAGTACAACATAATATTAATCACTAAGAATTAGGGAGTAAATATATAGTTAGTCAAGCACTTATTAAGGATAATATATAAATGCAATATAAATCTCATAATTATGATCGCAATAAGTTAATTTGCAATGTAATTTATCTCATATATTATATCATATACGTTTAGATACGTAAAAGATAAAGAATGCCTATAAATAATTATATTACTAAATTCAACGAACTGATTGTTTGTTTGGTATAAACCAACAGTTTGTTTGGACAAAGCAAACGGTAGATAAGCATCAAATTGATCACAAGTTTATAGTAGATATTTGGTTTTTTTTTTTTGAAATTTCAACTATATCAACAACACAATTTTTAACAATGATAGTAGTACAAAGTAATTCCATTATCCTATGGTCTATATAAAAGGTATTTAGGAGGATTAGTAAGGTTACTTATAAATTGGAGTCCCACATTCCATGTTTCCCAACTCAAGAAAGACGCTAATGTTACATTGACTTTTGCTAAAATATCAGATTCAGTTGAAAAAATTTTCCTTGGAAAATTTTGGATAAAATTTTTGTTAAAAAGCATAACAGAGTTTTTTCTAAAGTATTAGTTCAATGGGTAGAACAAACTGTGCAACATTAAACTTGGAAGAATTTATATGAATTATAACAATGTTTTCCTGATGTAAACCTTGTGAACAAGGTTATTGAAAGAAGGGATAATGAAACGAGTTGGATAAAAATGAGATGAAAAAGGCCACGAAGGATGCAATCTGACGAGAAAGGGAGTAGGCAATGTTCAAACATCTTAGCTGAAGGAGTAAAGATGGCGAAAGAAAGCCATGACGTAGTGTTAATGGTTGATGAACATAAATAAAATGTAGTCGTATAGATAATGAGCCATGTTAGGAGGAATACATGTCAATTTTTCACTGGTTAACAACTATAAAAGAAATCTTGAAGGCTGCTAGTAACAGTTTTAATCAGGCAATTAACGGTCTCTTCTCTCTAACTTCTCTTCTTGTTTTTCTACCTAAATTATGATTCTCAATCGATCGAAACCCTGGAATACATTGTATTGCTTGTATCAACTTATGTTTAACTAGGTTAAATTCTCGTTTCATTAGAATTACCTGATATGAATTTGGATTTGATGGAAGTTGATGATAAAATAAGGAATACGGGATAAATTTCAGAGATAAGTTTCTAAATTCATGGATCAAGATTCAAGGATAGAATCTACTAAATAGTTACAACAACTAATTCTTCATCCAATGTTAAAATAAGGCGAACCAATATTCAAGATGAGTGTTTCAGTTAAGGTTCGTAGTTTGTAATAACATATAGAGATCCTCAAAATTCATTACGGCCATTGAGCTGCTGGTGATGTTTGAATGGATGAGAGCTATAGCTTGAAGTCTAAACCGGAGCCATACTTCCAAGCCTCAAGGCGCCGCTTCCACTCATACTTCAACTTGGATGGAAATGAATCTAATAATGGTCTTGCAGGGAATAGAACGAAATGTTAGTAAACCTGGTAAGTCTTTTCTTCAACATAACAAGCATGTTCTCAGCTTATTCAATGTAGGAGTAGTGCATGATGATGAATTAGTTAATATAATTTAAACCTGAAAGATGAGAAATGAGCTCTGTTATTCTACCTTATCACTGGATCAGCGAAAGTGGAGAGAAGGGTGTAATAACCCAGCATAAAAAAGTGCACAGACCAGTCAAGAAGCACAGGTATACCAACCTGAACGATTAACAAACTTATTAACTCATTCCCTAATAATTCTACAATTGTCTGTTGCACACTCAAACCATAAAACTGCAAATTATGCCAAATTCTTAAATTGAAACTGGTGATCGATACATCTGGCTTCTGATGCACATGCCAGATTTTTTATAACGATCCAAATTGATAACTTTGGCCACCTTTTATTTACAGAGTCTATATGATGCAGTCCGAATAGCTATTTACAAATTTTAAGCATAAAATTAAGGGAAGGTTATGGCAAGAATTTTAAAACAGAATGCAGTGTAATAGAATTGAGGAATAAAACCCAGAATAACATATTTCAATCTCTCATCTGAGGTGAGCATCAGTTCTTTAAAGAGAGTTCAGATGAAATAGAAGGAAGATAAACATGATTTCGTACCTTCTTAAATATTGAAGGAAGGATCTGAGGTTTCGTTAACATGACAAGGCCTAATGTCTTAGCAAGAGTCCCAAACTGTATAACATCCTGTCATCAGATATAAAACAATGATGAAATTCTAATAGATTATAGTATAGCAGTTTTCTGTAGTGGTCAAGTGATGGGTTAACTAAAAATAACCTGAAGAAATGGTCTCAAAACTGGATCCCCCAGCCTCTGAAGAAGTTACACATTGTGTTGATGAGGAAATGATGGAAAGGGGGACAAAAAAAGAGGCGAATAGATAGCAACTCAACAGTCCGCATTTTAGTAAGGAATAATGAATTGAAGTGTCTAACTTTTTTATTTTTTCACTTCAATATCCAACTTTTTAAAATTTTTAATTAAGTGACAAAACTTTTAACAGTCATAAAACTCAGTTCAAAATGCTATGTGTTGATGTGGCCAACAGAGCATGTGAAGAGTAATATTTGGAAAAGTTAAATGCGCTTCTTTTCATCAACAACAAAACAATGAAACCCCCCTTTCTATTCCAACTTTTAATTCTATAGTTACCAATGTAGCGACATTTGGCAACAATCCATCCTCTTCCTCCAACATCTCTGTCAATATGTTAAAACTCTCTCATGAAAAAATAATGTCAACAAATCCCCAAAACATTGAATTCCATAAAACCAAGTTCCTATCTAGCATATAAAGGAGAACTTTTGATGCTTCCTCAACAAAATGATACTTCCCAGACATTGTGCTTAATACATTACCTACAAACACATCAAAAAATAAAGCCATCTTTATCACCATCCCATGAACAACCTCTCCAAGCTACCATTCATAGGCATACTGAACTCTTAATGACATAAGGAAAAGTAACAATGTCACATAATTAGTAAACCTACTAATAATTGCATTCCACATAAGCAAAATCTAAACACAAAAAGAGAATTCACGGAGTTTCCACTCATTGCATACATGGAAACGAGACAGGTACTAAGTGCACAATAATTGCAATGAGGGGTCTTTTGAATAAGTTTATGGAGATCTCGACAAGTTCAAAGTCATTTTAATGGTCACAGGCCTAGATTAACATCTACATTGCTTCTTTTATTGTTACTGAATTCAAAAGAGCATCCTTTTGGGAGGTTATCTGAAGAAAAGCTAGAGCTTTATGCAGGTTACCACTGTCTTAGAGTAGAAAATGAAGAAAACAGTCTTGGTTACAAATTGTAGGGATAAGAATACGCAGCAGTTAAAACATTTCAAGGCCTGATTATACGCTTGATTGCAGGGATCTAATTCACTAATTAGTTTCTTATTTACCAGTATACATATGTAACTATATACTAATATATCCAGAAATCAAGACCTTTCCTCCTTTTAGAATCAATCTTTGGCTATTTGAGTTTTCAGCTTTCATTCTTGCCAGTGATTAGAAGTCTTAGTTTTCATCTTCATTCTTAGTTTTCATCTTCATTTTAAGTTCTTCCCAGGGAATAGAACTTTGAAATTTGGGTCACTTGGGACCCTCACTATTGCCACCACTAAGAGCGCCACCAACCAGCCAGCCTTACTTCGAAGACTGGTCACTGGAAGCTCAATGCGTGAGCCTTACACGCTGCCTTCTGCCTCCGATTCCATACCTTGGTGTGTGACGGCATATGCAATAGTGTCTCGCCCTCTAGTAAGCTTCTTTGATGTCAACTCTTCCTCTCTGTCACCTTTGTATACTTGGTTTCCCTAGTCCTTACTATTGACTAGAGTTATTACCACATTTATTAGAATTGATTGTATTTCTTTGTATACATTTAGGAATTGATATCTGTAGTAATTTCTCCCTGATTTCTTCCTGTAATTGAGAGATTTGATAGCTGAAATAGTTTCCTAAATAGTCCTAGGTCTTGTGTATATAAACCATAGGATTTTTCTGTATAAGATATCTCAGTTCACTAATAGAAACAATTTTGGTTTTTATTTGATTTATTTTCTTCATGGTATCAGAGCCCTGTTTGATTTAAGGGCATATTCTTTCCTCTCCAATCGTTTTTTTTTTCTCTAGCTGTTCTTCTCTATTTAGAATAGTATTTTGGTTGAGTTTGTACTTGCCCAAAAATCAAGGTTTTAGCTCACTGCCCACCTCCCTTGCTTTAGAACCAACCGGCAACCCTCTTTATGATAGACCTAACATCACCAGTTCCGCCATGCGCCACTACAGTCCGTCAACCTCTGCAGCATGTGAGCTCCACGAGCCACCCTCCTGCCATTTTTTTGCCTCATTTCTTGGTCCACCAGTGTCCCGACCAGTGTACATCTTCCTTGTGGTGTCAAAACTCCAGTAGCCTATCAAGAAATACTCCAAAAGCCTCTGTTTGTCTCTGAATTCTGACTGTTTCTACTGTTGACATATTTCTTTGTTTGTCTTTCACTTCAAATCAGCCCCGTGAAACTTGATGAAACTAATTATCTTGCTTGGTCAAGATCTTGTTTGTTGTTCATCAAATCTAGAGGATTATAGGGTTACATTAATGGTGACAGTAAGAGACCTGTTGTCAATAATTCTGATTATAATCAATGGGAGTTCGAGAATTCCCTCATGATGTCTTGGCCCATTAATTCAGTGAAACCAGGGATTGCTCAGACATATCTGTTACTTGACATAGTAGCAAAGATACGGAAAGCTACTTCTCTGACTTACTCTCAAATAAGTAATCAAGCCCAATTTTTTTTTATCTTTGTAATAAACTGCATAACACGAAGTAGGGATATATAACTGTATCATAGTATTTTGCGGAGCTATGTGGATTGTGGCAGGAATTGGATTATTATCAGGATTTTTAAGTAGAACTCTCAAAGATGCTACTAAATTCCAGAAAATGATAGAGGAGGATCGGGGGTTTGACTTTTTAGCAGGTCTCAACCCAAAATTTGATCATATACGAGGTACTATACTTGGAACAAATCCTCTCTCTTCAGTACAGCTTGCACATTCTCTCGCTCAGCAAGAAGAGAGTAGAAGAAATTGGGTGACATACTTCTTAAAATCTTTAAACAAATCTTCATCTTTTGTGAGTTACAGATTAGGTGACATTGGAGCACTACATGGTTTAGCCTCTAATTTCCCTGTTTCAGACAAGAAATCAAGTGCATATTTTCTTTGAGATAAGAAGATGTCACTCTTATTCCTTTTCACCTTAACTCCCAAGAAGTACTTTAATACCCCCTGTAAACTTATAACTGCCAGTTTGTCCCATTGAGTTTGCTTTACTTTAATATCAATATAACATGACATTGAGTTTTCTACTGACCTTTTTGAAATTCATAAAACAGGTTTGAAGAGATTGATCATTTTACTTAACCCAATAAAATTCTTACAAACTTTGTAGATACGAGAAGTAATATTTTTCCCAAATACAAAAATTTCATATAGTCCATTAATTCCTTAATATACTCAGAGTGATTAATCATACTGACTACCTCATTATTTATCGAATTTCGGATCTCCAAAAGCAATCTATCATCGTCTTTTAACCATTCCTGTATTGTATTATTAGACGGAGGATCATCTGTAAGATGGTTATAAATTCTAATTGCTTTTCTCCGATCTATATACTTAGGACCTGCCAACTTATGTTCAGTGATCTTAGTCATCACTAGAATAACATCAGTAACCATAACTAATTTCTGGTCATCAACCATTGGTAAAATTGTTGAAAGATATCCTAAATATTTCTAATTGTGTACAACGTTTGACTATGTACTATATTTAGATAGTTAAGAGATTTGTGAGCAGAAATTTAGTAAGTATTATTTCATTCTTAATTATGAAGATTAACTACCTTTTTTGTTTCTAGCTGAAGTCTTTAAATACTTGCACATCAATAAAGGAAAAGAAGCATTCAACCATTATTTTTGTAACTTACTCTTTGTTTTATATGGTATCAGAGCAGAAAGTAAAACCCTAGGGTTGAATTGTTTAAAAAATGCCTGAGGTCATGTCTGGGATTTTCGAATTATGTAGATTATTTAGAAGATTGTATAGCTATAGAAATCATATAAATCCCTGATTTCTAGGGATTAGAATAAGATACAGATTTTCATGTATCTCAGGAAATCTGATACTATATTTAGGATAGACAATTGTATATATATTAACTATAGCTGTAACCTACCGAATTCATGAGAATGAAATTATCTCTTCTCTGCTAATATTTTACATGGTATCAGAGCTGTTGGCTCTTTCCTAAAACTCTGATTTTTTCTCTGGTCATACTGACCGACTGTTTCATTTCCACTGTCCTTCTCAACGTCCTAGCCTTATCACTCAAATTTTCCTGCTCCTTTCCTTAGTCTTACCGAATCAATCATGTCAGAATCACCTAGCAGTTATGCTGAAATCATCAGCCTCTCTATCAAAAATACTGCTGCTGCTATACCCGGAGATTTGCAGAATATTCAAGCTGCATACCGATTGAATGGGAAGAACTATTTAAAGTGGTCACAACTGGTCCGCACATTCCTAAAGGGGAGAGGGAAATTGAGCCATTTATTGGGTACTGGTCCTTCATAGGATGATCCAAGATTTGCGGCATGGGATGAACAAGACTCCATGGTTATGTCCTAGTTATGGAACTCAATGCTGCCAGAAATTAGTGACATATCTATGTTCCTAGGAACTGTCAAGGAGATATGGGAAGCTATTCGGCAGACTTATTCCAAAGTTAATGATGCTGCACAGATCTATGAGATTAGGACGAAAGTTTCAACAGCTAAATAGGAGACTTGGACTGTCACTGAATATTCGAGTCTCTTACAAAGCTTGTGGCAGGAGATGGATCATTATCAATGTATCCAAATGCGCTGTAGTGAAGATGTAGCAATTCTGAAGCGTTTTGTGGAAAAGAATCGTATTTATGATTTTTTGGCAGGTTTAAACGTGGAATTTGATGCTGTAAGGGTGCAGATTTTGGGAAAACAAGACCTACCGTCTCTAAATGAGAAGATCGCTATCATACGTGCGGAAGAGGGATGTCGAAGTGTTATGCTTGAACCTCAAGGAGGAGATGGTTCTGCACTTATTACCAAGGCCACGGAATTGAAGGAGGCTAACAATCCTACGGTTGTTACTAGAGTGGACTCATCCAAAACTTTTAATCGAGATTCTCTATTTTGTACATACTGCAAAAAGCATCGGCATACTAGGGAAAAGTGCTGGAAACTTCATGGCAAGCCCAATCACAGTGGGAACGACCGAAGTCAAGCACATATGGTGAGCACTTCGTCAATTAATGACGGGAATTATAAAAACCTATTCCTGAGTTCAATACCGAAGAAATGGAGAAACTAAAAACATTTGTGGAGTCCTTTGACAAGCCAACCTCAACAGGTACTTGTTCATTGGCGTTTTCAGGTATTTCTTCTTCTTCTAATCCTAATGCCTCAGAAAGATATTCCTCTCCTATGTGGGTAATTGATTCTGGAGCAACAGATCATATGACTTGTTCTTCTAAATACTTTATCTCTTATAACCCCAGCTGTAGCCGTAAAAAGATCACCATAGCTGATGGATCTATCACCACCGTAGCTGGTCAAGGAGATATATACATAAACAAAGACCTTACGCTAAGAAATGTTCTCCATGTTCCCAAACTATTTGCAAACCTTATTTCCATTCAAAAATTAACCACAGATTCAAATTGCAGTATAACCTTTTTTCCTTCACATTGTGTCTTGAGCTAGGCACGAAGAAGATGATTGGACGTGCTAGTCAGAGATATGGTCTCTATTTTCTGGAAAAACAACCCAGTAAACCAAAAGTTGGAAAATCCTTATCTACATCCTTTCTTTCCGAATCTATCATGTCAAACCAAGATAAAATTTGGCTTCATCATTGTCGTTTAGGTCACCCATCTTTTAGAATTCTGAAGTTAATGTTTCCTTCGTTGTTTAGAGGTCTTATGTCTGAAATTTTTCATTGTGATGATTGTGAACTTGCAAAGCACAAATGTGCTTCCTTTCAAATAAGCAACAATAAAACCTTTGTTCCTTTTTCTCTCATTCATAGTGATATTTGGGGACCTTTTAACATTCCAAATGTTTCGGGTGCTAGGTGATTTGTTTCGTTTATTGATGATTTTACCCGAGTCACATGGCTTTACCTCTTGAAAAATAAATCTGATGTCAGTACTATTTTTCTTAAGTTCTACAACATGATCCATACTCAATTTGATGTCAAAATTAAGAGATTTCGATCAGACAATGCCAAGGACTATTTCAATCAAACCCTTTCTTCATTTTTTCAGAAAACAGGAATTATTCATGAGTCATCATGTGTTACTACTCCACAACAAAATAGGGTAGCTGAGAGAAAAAATGGACATCTCTTAGAGATCACTAGAGCGTTGTTATTTCATAAGAATGTTCCAAAACAATACTGAGGTGAAGTAGTATTAATTGCTGCCCATCTCATTAACAGACTTCCAACACGGGTCCTTGGGTTCAAAAGTCTAATTGACATTCTCACAAAGTTTTTCCCAAATTTTCTGTGTCAAACAATCGGATACCCCGAATCTTTGGTTGTGTTGCATTTGTTCATATCCATTCTCACAATAGGAACAAATTAGATCCACGAGCTCTTAGATGCATTTTTATTGGATATTCCTCAACCCAAAAGGGTTATAAATGCTTTCATCCACCTTCTAAAATTTTTTTTATCTCAGCTGATGTTACTTTTGTTGAGAATGAATCTTTTTTTCAGCACACCTATCTTCAGGGGGAGATCTTGAGTGAAGATAAAGCAAAGGATATGTTTCTTCTAGATCCTAGTTTTGTTCAATCTCAACCCATAACCGTGCCTAAATCTATTTCTGTACCGAAATCCACTTCTTCATCAATTGAGCAGCCACAGCTACTGCCAAACAACCACTGCAAGTTTATTCCAGGAGAAAGGTACCAGTCTCTCGACCAGCACAAGTTTAGTCTCCCATTCGTGCTGTTGCTCAACATCCAAACGAAAATATCACACCAGATTGTGAGCCAAGAGTTGAGTCAGTTGGACCGGCAGAAGAACCAAAAGAAACAAGTACTGAGGACCTACCAATTGCACTTAGGGAAGGAACAAGAACCTGCACAAAACACCCACTGTTTTCTTTCATATCTTACCAGAACCTATCCCAAAAACATAGAGCCTTCCTAACCAATCTCCATACAATTCCCATACCGAAAAATCTAACTGAGGCATTAGGAGACAAAAAATGGAAGGATGCTATGAAAACTGAAATGGAGGCCCTTGAGAAGAACAAGACATGGGAGTTAGTGGAATGACCAAGAGGGAAGAAACTAGTTGAGTGTAGATGGGTTTTCACTGTAAAATACAAGGCTGATGGATCGGTGGAAAGATATAAGGCAAGATTGGTGGCTAAAGGGTTCACTCAAACCTATGGCATCGATTACCTTGAGACATTTGCTCCTGTTGCTAAGATGAACACGATAAGAATACTGTTATCATTAGCTGCTAATTTTGAGTGGAATCTGCAGCAATTCGATGTTAAGAATGCGTTTCTCTATGGTGATCTAGAAGAGGAAATTTACATGGAAGTTCCTCCCGGATTTGAATCTAAAGAAGGAATAGTATGCAAGCTGAAGAAAGCTCTTTATGGACTCAAACAATTCCCACCAGCTTGATTTGGGAGGTTTGCTAAGGTGATGATTTCATTGGGATATAAGCAGAGTCAAGGAGATCATACTTTGTTCATTAGACACTCAAAATCTGGGGGTCTCACAGCATTATTAGTTTAGGTAGATGATATTATTGTGACAGGTAATGATGTAGAAGGAATAAAAAATCTGAAGCAATGTCTCTTGAAGGAATTTGATATCAAGGAGCTAGGAAAGCTAAAGTACTTCCTAGGCATTGAAGTAGCTCACTCAAAGCAAGGGATTTTCATCTCTCAACAAAAGTATGTACTTGACTTGTTGAAAGAAACAGGAAAATTGGGTTGTAAACCAGTAGAGACACCAATAGAATTCAATCATGGATTAGGTGATGTTCCAGAAGATCCCATTGTAGATAAAGTATCATATCAGAAGCTTGTTGGGAAGTTGATATATCTGGCACATACAAGACCAGATATAGCATTTGCAGTGAGCAAGGTTAGTCAATTTATGCACAATCCTAAAGAATCACATCTCAAGGCAGTAAACAGAATACTACAATACTTGAAAGGTAGCCCAGGAAGAGGAATTATGTTTAAGAGACAAACAGTCACAGGTATGACATTAGAAGCTTATGCCGATGCAGACTATGAAGGGTCGATAGGAGATCAACATTTGGTTATTGTACACTCCTAGGTGGTAATCTTGTAACATGGAGAAGTAACAAGCAGAATGTAGTGGCAAGATCAAGTGCAGAATCTGAGTTTAGATCTATGGCATTGGGAATATGTGAATTACTTTGGCTGAAGATAATTCTTGATGACTTGAGAATAAAATGGGAAGGACCTATGAGGTTGTACTGTGATAACAAATCAGCTATCAGCATTGCACATAATCCAGTACAACATGATCGTACAAAGCATATTGAAGTTGATAGGCACTTCATCAAGGAAAAACTGGACAGTGGCTTAATATGCACTCCATTTGTGTCAACCAAGGATCAGTTGGCAGACGTTCTTACAAAGGGACTGACAAGCACGGTGTTTCAAGATATTATTGGCAAGCTAGGAATGGAAAATATCCACTCACCAACTTGAGGGGGAGTGTCGGATTATGTAGATTATTTAGAAGATTGTATATCTATAGAAATCATATAAATCCCTGATTTCTATGGATTATGTAGATTATTTAGAAGATTGTATATCTATAGAAATCATATAAATCCCTGATTTCTATGGATTAGAATAAGATACAGATTTCCATGTATCTTAGGAAATCTGATACTATATTTAGGATAGACAATTGTATATATATTGACTATAGCTGTAACCTACCAAATTCATGAGAATGAAATTATATCTTCTCTGCTAATATTTTACAGGGACAAATAAGCTTTCTCAATCACCTTTGTTAGAACTTGAAGCCATCCATAAACCATCCTATTCATAATACTGTAACCAGACTAAATGGTGATAATTTTCTTCGTTAGTCACAATCTGCTCGCATGTATATCAGAGGGAGAGGCAAGATCGGGTATCTCATAAGAGATATAAAGAAGCCCGACATGGAGGACCCAACATATGCCACGTAGGACGCCAAAAACTTAATGGTGATCATATTGCTGGTCAATTCCATGGCTAAAGAGATAGGTGAAAACTACCTCTGTTACTCTACAACAAAGGAACTATGGAATAACATCTTAAAGATGTACTTACATTTGAGTTAATCCTACGACTTGGGGAAACTTTCCAAGGTGAGAATTCTATGGCAAGTTATTTTATTTCTCTTAAAATGGTTTGGCAAGACCCGAAATTATTCAACAATTATGAGTGGAAATCACCTGATGACTAAGAAGATAGTGGATGTTGGTTGAATCTTCAAATTTCTTGCAAGTCTTATATTGAATATGATGACATTCTTAGCCAAATTAATGGAAGAAAACCTCTTTATTCAATTAGTGAAATGTTTGTAGAGGTATGAAGGGAAGAGAGTTGGAGACATGTGATGCTGGAAAAGAAGTCTGCAAGTATAACTGGGTATATAGAAGAGTCAGCCTTGGAGCTATAAAACTTCGCAAAATCAGCATGTAGGAGACAAAAGTAATCTACGCTACGACTATTGTGGAAAATTAAGTCGTTCAAAAAAATAAAACATAAGATGATGAAGTAACTCTTGATAGTGATGGATCGGTTAATACACAACCTGTGACAATGCCATCACAAAATGATAATATTAGAAACATGAGAAATGGTACAAAGGTCTTGTATATTCAAAGGAAAACCTAGCACAAAAAACCACCATTCTCAAATCTTCATGAGTCTAACCAAAGGTTAAATCAAGAAAATCGTGGTGTTTCCACAAATGTTCATGTTCCTAAAAGTATTCCTTTAAGTGATTCTAAGCTAAACTTTTCTTCTCAAATTGATCTCCCTATAGCTCTTAAAAAAGGTATTAGATCTTGTACACAACATCTTCTCTCCAACTTTGTGTCCTACAAAAATGTTTCACCCATGTATTATACCTTTATTTCATAAACAATCTAATATTCCTATTCCTAGCAGTATTAAGGAGGCTCTAAAAGTTCCTGAGTGGAAAGAAGTTGTTCTTAAAGAGATGAAAGCCTTGGAAAAGAATGCAACCTGGAAGAAGTCAATCTACCAAATGGAAAAAAAGTTGTTGGATGTAAATGGGTATTTACTCTAAAATTCAATTCTGATGGATCCTTAGAGAGTTGCAAGGCTCGACTAGTTGTTAAAGGCTTTACCTAGACATATGACATAGATTATTATGAGAATTTTTCACCAGTGGCAAAGTTAAACATGATTCAAGTCCTCCTTTCAATTGTTGTTAATCTTGACTAGCCTCTAAATCAGTCAGATGTAAAAAATGCTTTCTTGAATGGAGATCTAGATGAAGCAGTACATATGGGCCTCCTCTTGGATTCTCTGAAAATTTTGGAACCAAGGCATACAAATTAAAAAATTCCTTGTATGGTCTTAAGTAGTCTCTTAAAGTCTAGTTCAACAGATTCACAAAGTTTGTTAAGGGTCAAGGTTATTGTCATGGCCAATTTGATCATACTTTGTTCGACAAGAGATCCATCAAAGACAAAATTTCAGTTCTGATTATCGAAGTGGATGATCTAATTTTAACTAGAGATGATATAGAAAAAATAAGGAAACTTAAGCTTGTTTTAGCCAACAAGTTCGAAATTAAGGACTTAAGTTAGCTAAGATATTTTTTAGATGTAAGTAGAAAGATCAAAAAAGGAAATTGTGGTTTCGAAACTTAAGTATATTTTAGATCTATTAAAGGATAATGGAATGAGTGGATATAAGCCTTTAGACAGTTCGGTAGAGTCTAATGTCAAACTTGGAGACATTAAGATGGAATCCCAGTAGATACAAGAAGGTACCAGAGAAAATGACTAACCTAAGGAACATTAGGCTATCATATTCTCAAAATCTGTTCTTCCTCTCTTTTTCTTCTCTTCATCTCTCTCTCTACAACTTACATTAGCAATGCAATACAAACAAAGTCAGATAATCATACTTTGTTTGTAAAGCATTCAAAAGGAGGAGTTATATGTTAGACCTCCAATTACCAAGGTTTATTCTAGAAGGGTAAAGGAAAAATTGAGTAAAGTTACCACTTTCTGTTATAGTCAGGGGCTGATGGGTATTACGTGCATGTGGGAGGGGAGAGAATAGGTTAGTTGGTTGCATGGCTGACGTGGGTAAGGGGCTAGTATAAATGATGTAATGATTGGGAGGGGAATTTTAGGCAATTACTAAGTACATTCTGGTGAGCCTAAGGCTAGGAGAGAGCGGCACTCTCGAAATTGCCAACAACTCACACTGTAACTTGACAGAGTTGAGTTACCTATTAATAATATTCAGTGAACAAACTCTCCATTACTGAGAGTTCTATCATTGGTATCAGAGCAAAGATCCTAACAATGGCTAACAAGAAGAGTGATAATCGGATGCATGGCATTGAGAAGGAAATCGAAAATTTACGTGAAGATTTTCAGAAGAGTTTTGAGCTGCTGAGGGAGGAACGGAGGCTAGAGAAAGAAGAAATGCAAGGAAACTGGGAGCAGAAGAGTTTTGAGCTACTGAGGGAGGAACGGAGTCTAGAGAAAGAAGAAATGCAAGGAAACTGGGAGCGATCTCAGCTAGAGATGAAGGAGTTACGTGAAATAAAGACGATTATGGTGAGTCACAGAGAGGCCGGCAAGAGTGACGAGATGTCAGGCAGTCACCGAAAGGAGGAAGAAGCGCGTGTGGACAAGGGGAAGGGACCGATGGAGCCAAGTGGTAGTCGAGGGCCAACGTCGGGGGTCGAATTCGGGAATGGGAGCAGGCGACGCTCTCCGGATGTTGGGAGGCGGGCAGAGCATCCACCAGAGTGTGGGTGGAATAACCCGACCCACCCGGAGCCATTCCGGGTGTGGGCGAGCCAGGTAGGAGGCCAACACCGGCCACCGGTGGGAGGAGGACGGGAAACAGAACCATCGAGAGATGAATGGAGAGGTTACACGGAGGAATCATCACCTGAGTTTGTGCGACAAGGAGATCATCGCAGGGACTGTAGAACGCGAAAGGTGGAGATGCCCGTATTTGATGGAGAAGACCCGGATGGGTGGATTTATAGGGTGGAGCATTTCTTCTCGATGGGAAGGTTTGATGAAAGAGAGAAAATGGAGCTAGTGTCCCTCAGTATGGAGAAGAGGGCTCTTGCATGGTTTCGGTGGGTGGAAGGTCGAAGACCCATTAGAGATTGGGAGGAATGTAAAGAATTGTTGGTTAAAAAATTTAGGCCTATCCAAGAAGGGACCCCGTGTCAACGTCTGTTGGCTATCAAACAGACCGACACCGTAGATGAATATATTGCTAAGTTTGAAGAATTAGCCGCCCGATTACCCGAATTGCCTGATGAAGTGCTGGAAAGTTCATTTTTAAATGGGTTGTCAAAGGAAATCCGGGTGGAACTATTAATTGCAAATCCTAGAACTTTGGGACGCATGATGTCATTAGCACAACAGATTGAGGAAAAGAATAAAATACTAGGACGTGATAAAGGGAGCAGGGTCATGGGAGGTAATAGAATAAGTGGCTATGGTGGATACAAAACATGGGATACAGCTGGGAATAATGAGAAAAGTGGAATTAAAACAGTGAGGGCCACTGCCACCGACAGGGGAGGTGGAAATTTTAAGCGTTTAACATTTGATGAGCTACAAGAGAAGAAGAGACGGGGGTTATGTTTCAAATGTGATGAGAAATATACACAAGGCCATCGGTGTAAAGTGATAGATTTGAAGGTTATCACGGTCTTAGATGAAGAGTTAGAAGATAATACGTTGGAGAATGGGGAAGAGGAAGAGGAGCAAGAGGTGGAACAGCAGAATGTAGAACTTTTAGCAGGGTCCGCAATTGGGTTAACTCTACCCAAGACAATGAAGGTAGTAGGCGAATTGGAAGGGGAGACCGTGGTAATCCTTATCGACAGTGGAGCCACCCATAACTTCATTTCGAAAGAGTTAGCGTTCAAATGGAATTCCAAATGGGACTCCACTGACAAGTATGAGATAGTAGTGGGGAATGGAGAAAAAGTAGCAGGAAATGGGGTATATAGGAAACTAAATTTGAAGATCCAGGAGTTAGAAATTTGTGAGGATTTCTTGCCCATGAAGTTGGGTAGCATATATGTTGTTCTGGGAATAAAATGGCTGAGAACTCTAGGAGATGTCCTGAATAATTGGTGTACACTGACCATGAAAATAAGAGTGGGAGGGAAAGAATTTATTATAAAAGGGGATCCAATCTTGTCAAAATCCATGGTGAGTGCAAAGTCCCTTTGTAAGGATCTCAAAGAAGGGGATTTAGTGTATTTGATACAAATGGCAGCACAAGAGGAAGAGCCGAAGCAGATTATTAGGGTGGAAGACCCTAAAATCCGAAGTGTGTTGGAAGAATATGAAGGGGTGTTTCAAATGCCACAGAAGTTACCACAAAAAAGGGGTAGAGAGCACCACATTCACCTAGTTGAAGAAGAAGGACCAGTAAGGGTCCGACCCTACAAGTATTCCCATTTTCAAAAGAACGAAATTGAGAGATTGGTCAAAGAGATGTTAGAGTCGGGGATCATTCAGATCAGCACTTCATCGTATGCAAGTCTAATTCTGCTCGTCAAGAAAAAAGATGGAGGGTGGAGGTTTTGCGTGGACTATCGTGCTCTAAACAAAGTTACTGTAAGTGACAAATTCCCAATACCCATAATAGAAGAATTGATGGATAAATTGAATGGTGCGGTTATCTTTTCCAAGATAGACCTGAAATCCGGTTACCATCAAATAAGAATGAGGAAGGAAGATATTGAGAAAACTGCATTTAGAACTCATGAAGGACATTATGAATTTGTCGTAATGCCTTTCGGATTGACAAATGCCCCCGCTACCTTTCAATCTTTAATGAATCAGATTTTTAAACCCCATCTCCGGAAATTCATATTGGTGTTCTTTGACGATATTTTAGTTTACAGCAGAAGCAAAGAGGAGCATCTAAGACATTTAAGGGTGACTCTGAGTATTTTGAAGGAGCAGGAGCTATATGCTAATTATAAGAAGTGTGTTTTTGGTCAACCTCAATTGGAATATCTAGGCCACATTTTATCAAAACAAGGGGTTGCAGCAGATCAGTCCAAGATTGAGGCAATGCTAAGGTGGCCTAAACCAGAAAATTTGAAGGAGTTGAGGGGGTTTTTGGGATTGACGGGATATTACCGAAAATTCGTTAAAGGGTACAGCCACATTGCATGACCGTTGACACAGCTGCTCAAGAAAAACAATTTTAAGTGGACAATGGAAGCGGAGAAGGCTTTCGATAACCTTAAACAGGCCATGATCACCGTACCTGTTTTAGCCTTGCTCGACTTCAAACAACCTTTTATTTTAGCGACTGATGCTTTAGCCTCGGGTGTGGGAGCGGTGCTGATGCAAAATAACCGAGCAATTGCCTATTATAGTCAATCATTATCAGCAGAAAGAAAGGGGAAATCTGCTTATGAGAGGGAACTTATGGCTATTGTGTTGGTTGTCCGGAAATGGAGGTCTTACCTCCTAGGCCATAAGGTTGTCATTAGGACTGATCAAAAACCGTTAAAGTTTCTGCTAGAGCAGAGGGAGATTCATTCGGATTATCAGAAATGGATCACCAAACTGTTGGGTTTTGACTTCGCCATTGAATATAAATTGGGTAGGGATAACAAAGTGGCAGATGCTCTTTCACGAGTATAGTACCAGGAAGAGTTGCGGACTATAATGGCATGCAAAATCATAGATATGGATGAAATCTTGAGGGAGATAGAAGCCGATAACAAGCTGAGGGAGTTGGCTGATGCTGTCAGCAGAGATCCTGGATTCAGACCCCCATATACGGTGAAGCAAGGCAGACTCTACTACAAAGACAGATTGGTGATCGCTAAAACTTCTGCCTTTATAACTAATATTATGAAGGATGGTCATGACAGTCATTTGGGAGGACATGGAGGTCCGTTAAAAACATATAAGCTCATTTCTAGGGAGCTGTATTGGGAGGGTATGAAGAAAGAAATTTATAGATTTGTGGCGGCTTGTTTAACATGTCAGC
>JAOQMS010000004.1:17819805-17863938 GCA_027563885.1 Erythroxylum longipes | reverse complement strand
GGCTACTGAATTTGAAATCAAAGATTTAGGTTCTCTCAAATATTTCCTAGGAATGGAAGTAGCAAGATCAAAAAGGGAGATTGCTGTTAGCCAAAGAAAGTATGTACTAGATTTGTTGAAAGAGACAGGAATGAGGGGATGTAAACCGGTAGATACACCAATGGATCCAAATGTGAAACTAGGAAATAACAAAGTAGGATGCCCAGTGGATACAACAAGATATCAGAAGCTGGTAAGTAAGTTAATTTATTTATCTCACACTCGGCCAGCCATAGCCTTCGCAATCAGCCTTGTGAGTCAATTTATGCACTCACCTATAAAGGAAAACCTTGATGCTACCTATTGTATTCTACGGTATTTGAAGAAATCTCCAGGAAAAGGCCTCTTTTTTAGAAAAAATAATCAATTCAGGATCAAAATCTACACTGATGCAGATTGGGCTGGGTCTTCTACTGATCGGAGATCAACAACGGGATACTGTTCCTACATGTGGGATAATTTGGTAACTTGGAGGAGTAAAAAGCAGAGTGTAGTAGCAAGAAGTAGTGCTGAGGTTGAATATAGAGCAATGGCTAATGGTGTTTGTGAACTACTATGGTTGCAGCGGATATTAAAAGAGTTAAAGTTGTCTTTTGAGATTCCTATGAAGTTATACTGCAATAACAAAGCCACAATCAATATAGCAAATAACTCGGTGCAACATGATCGAACTAAACACGTTGAAGTTGATTGACATTTTATCAAAGAGAAACTAGAAGGAGGATTAATCTGTATACCATTTGTTCCAACAAAACAACAAAAAGCAAATATCCTCACAAAGGGACTGAGCAAGCCATCATTTAACTTCCTTATTAGCAAGTTGGGTTTGCATGATATCTATGCACCAACTTGAGGGGGAGTGTTAGAAATTGAAAGATTTAGTTTGATTTCATTTCCTAATTTCTAGTTGTTTCTATAAAGGATCCGAATCCCTAAATTAGGGGTTAAGGATCCTTAGAAATAAAGTAGCATATATTTTAGTTACTATATTTAGATTATTTCTGTTTGTATTAGGGTACAAAGTACCCTACAAATTCAATGTATTCTATCATAGATAAATAAGAGTGGAAGAAAAGTTTCTCCCTCAAAAAACTACAAAAATTGAAATCTAAATAGCTAAAAAAGTTTGGCTTTTTTTAATTGGTTGTCCATTTTAATAAATAAAAGCATATGCATACCTCCATACATAAGAAATTGATATAAAGAAGCTCATTAACAAATTTTGGAGACACATCGGATACTTGCTGGGCTGACATGGCCCTCTGAAATAGCCATGAACAACTTAAGTTGGGCTGCAATGACAAAAATTTGAATCAAAATATAATAAACTTTATAATCAACCAATAAATAGGAATACAAACCAAGTAAGGATTTAGCAGGGACAAGTTGTATGCATCAAGAAAATCTCCAGCGATGGCTTCATATATTCCTACATTTACAGACATGTGGACCTCCACCTTAGTAAGATATCAGCTATCATATATGTACATATCAATGAATTTTCTTGATGAATTTTTTTCCTCGTGTTAATTGGAAATCAAACAATTATAGATTTAATGCAATTTTAACAAACTTAGATGAAATATATTGCCAACTAATTGATTTTTTTTTTTTGAAAAATTAAATTGTATTAAAACCTTTCAAAAGCTTAAGGTTACATAATAAATTTTGTTGTAATCATATTTAATGTACTTCGACATGACCATATTGGTAACTACTTACATAACCCACAATGGATGTTTTAGTCTAAATTTCAATATGCCACCTTAAGTAAATGTTTCCGATTGGCATTCGCCTTTCCCTAGTAGTCGAGATGACCACTGATTGAAGCTACGTCCCCTATTGAGGTAAGTTGTTCTTTGCTCCATTGCCTTATCTCCCATTTATGTTTTCTTTGGTTTTTCTCACTTTTTAAAAGTATCTATAGTTCCTATCCATCCATACCTAACCCAACTGCACTATAATGATCTCCATTTCTTTGCGCTTTATTGTTTTGTCTCTTGAAGCCATCTTACTATAGATAGAAGATCAAAAATTTTACTTTGCATATTATTGCCCTCTTTGTTTTGCATAATTCAAAGGTGTCTTGGATGCTTAGAAACCTTATCCTATCCTTTGTTATGTTAGGCCTTCTTCATTGCTAAACATAAAAGGAACGATACCTTAAGGGTTATAGGTTTGTTCCAGATGATCGTGTGCTAATTGATTTGTCTCCCCTTTCCCTAATGAGCTCCTTATAGAAGCTATTTTTGAATTTCCATGAGGGATGCCTCAACCAAGTTGCCTATCCTCCACCCATTCTTAAGGATTATAGTTCAAAATTATATGGATTAACTCTGGCAGATAGTTGCTCCAATTGTTCCCTAGTATCAATTTCTCCATTTTAGTATTTTCTAGATTTTCACTCAACATATGATCACGAAGATTTGAATGTTGCAGGAGGCTTGCTTTGCTCCAACTATCAAAATACATGGATGCTCTCTTCCCATTGCTTATCATGCATTTTATGGAGTTTGTCAAGGCTTACTTTGTTTTGAGAAGAAGTGACATGAACCATGAACACTTGGTTGGTTTCTGAGTTCAATTTCTAAATACTTTTGTTTTTGAGAACACGTACTTAGATCTATTGGGTCCAGAGAGTTGCTTTCCCTTCAAGTAGTCTACATAGCCTTTTAGCAATAAGCCTCTTATTTGTAAGACTTATCTTGGCGATTCCTAGACCACTCTCATCCGTAGGTTCACAAAACCTCTTTCCCATCTTACCTTGGCCATCACTTTTGCTTCCTTTCTTCCTCCCCATAAAAAAGCTCTCATAATTTTTTCTATTGTCTTGATTACGCCTTTGGAAAGAACTATGCGAGCTGATCAATATATGTTAAGAGACTTTAACACAGCTCTTATCAACATCAATCTTCCCGCTAAGAAAGCAGAGAAGAAGAGAAGAATAATCTTCATATTTTATATTAGAATGATACAGGTATTTATACAAGAATAAATAGGCTAGGATAGGAAAGTAATTCCTATGGTTATGCTAAAATCCCTATGAATATGTTATTTACATTAACTGTATAATCCCTATAAATCTATTACTAGTTGTAACACAACTGCTATATTCTGTAACACTCTCCCTCAAGCTGAAGTATTACCCGATTCCCAGGTAATGCTTTGGTGAACACATTAGCTAACTGGCTCCCTATTTTGACATGTAGAGTTGAGATTGATCAATCTTCTAGCTTTTCCTAAGTAAAATGACAATCGACTTCTATATGCTTGGTTCTCTCATGTAACATAGGATTGTTTTCAATATAAATAACTGCTTCGTTGTCACACCATAAGTTCATTGGTTTAGACCGAACAAACCCAATCTCACGAAGGAAATAACGTAGCCATATAAGTTCACAGGTAGTTTGCGCCATAGCTCTCTCTATATTCAGATCATGCACTTGATTAGGATACAATGCTCTGTTTCTTACTCTTCCAAGAAACAAGATTGCCTCCAATAAAAATATAGTAACCGGTGGTGGAACACTTGTCTGAAAGATCTCCTACATAGTCAGCATCTACAAAACCTTCTATAATGTGATGACCATGATTTTGATATAAGATGCCACATCCTGGCGCACCTTTTAGATATCTCAAAATATGAATAACAGCATCCCAATGTGAGAATCTAGGAGATGATATGAACTAACTTACAACACTTATTGGAAAGGCAATATCAAGATGAGTGATAGTAAGATAGTTCAATTTTCCCACAATCTTCCTATACTTTTGAGGATTCTTAAACAAGTCTTCATCTTTAGCTTTTAACTTCACATTTGGTATCATAGGCGCATCACATGTCTTTGCCTTAATAAAACCAGCATCATTGAATAAATTAAGGCAATATTTTTTTTGAGATAGATAGATCCCCTTATGACTACGAGAAACTTCAATTCCTACGAAATATTTCAATGGTCCTAAAACCTTTGTTTGAAAGCGAGTCCCAAGGAATGCTTCAACCTTGTGATCCTAGCTTCATCACTTCTAGTGATCACTGTATCATCCATATAGACAACCAGTAAAAAGCACCCAGAACTAGATGATGCAAAGAACACTGGGTAATCATATGCACTTCTTCGTAAGCTAAACTCAATCACGACAATACTGAATCTCCCAAACCAGGCACGAGGAGATTGCTTCAAGCCATACAAAGACTTCCTTAATTTGCATACTTTCCCTAACTCTCCCTGAGCAACAAATCCAGGTGATTGCTCCATGTAAACCTCTTCACGTAAATTCCCATGTAAGAATGTATTCTTCACATCAAGTTGGTGAAGTGCTCAACTATAAGTAGCAGCTAAGAAGACAAACAGTCGGACAGAAAAAAGTTTTACAACTGCAGAAAAAGTCTCATAATAATCTACCCCATATGTCTGAGCGTATCCTTTAGCAACCAATCGAGTGTTTAATTTTCATATTTTCCATTAGAATGATACAAGTGTTTGTACAAGAATACATAGGCTAGAATAGGAAAGTGATTGCTATGATTATGCTAAAATCCCTATGAATATGTTATTTACATTAACTGTGTAATCCCTATAAATCTGTTATCGGTTGTAACAGCTATTTACAACTACTATATTTTGTAACATCCGCATTTGATAAACCCTTTAAATACAATGGTTGAGCCTTTTCTAGTTTTTATCCACCAAATGAATGCAATTTTTGCACATTAACTTCCTTGTTGAAATTGGTAACCCGAGATATGTGAATGGAGGTTGCTTGACATGGAAACCTAAGATTCTTGAAAGCCATTATGCTTCTTTCCTTGCACTCAACGATAGTATCAATTGGCTTTTGTTGTGATTCAAATCCAAGCCTGAGAGTTCCATGAATATCTACAAGCTAGTGGTGATTGTGTATATTGATCTATCATTAGCCTTACAAACAACTAGAAGATAATTTGCGAAAGACAAGTTTGTTAGTTCAAGTTCCATGCATTTGTTATGGAATTCGAATATTGGGTTTAAGGAAATGTTGTGACTTAGCAATTTGGATAAAACCTCCATGCATAGTATGATTTATCCTCCATGCATAGTATGAAGAGGTAGGGGGATAGAGGGTCCCTTACCTCAGCCCCTTGCTTCCTTTGAGGAGTCCTGTAGGATCCTCCTTTACTAGAATGCTGAATCAAGTGGTGGGGATGCACTCCTTGATCCAATTCCTGAATTGACCTAGAAAGTCAAATGCTTGAAGCAATTGCCTAATGAAATCCCAGCTGATGGTATCAAATGCCTTGTTGAAATTGACTTTCAAGGCACAGTTTCTTTTGTGATCATTTCCTTCATAGTCTTTGAATAATTCTTAAGCCAATAGTAGCTTATCCCCTATTATCCTGCCCTCCATAAATGAACCCTACGAGTCTCCAATAAGATTATGCAAAGCTTCTTTTTTTTAATTTGGAAGCAAACATCTTCAAGATAGCTTTGAAAATAAAGTTACAACAAGCTATTGGGCTGAAGTTATTCAGTGTGTCTAGATTATATTTCTTTGGAATCAGGTAGCTATGTGTTTTGTTGAGTTCCATTAACAACCTACCATTGACCAAAAAAACTCCAGTATTGTATTAATAGGTATATACTTGATCATTGGCCATGCTTTGTGGAAGAAATATTCATTGTATCCATTTGGGCCTAGAGCCTTATAGGGGTTCAATTCAAATATTACTTTCTCAATTTCCTGTGTATTACTAGATTGCATATTCATATACCCATTTATTCGACTAGTTATGAAGGATCTAAGTAAAAGAATCATCGATATGCTTTGTGCTTGTTTTCTTAGGAACTTACTGAAATGTCTAAAACCTTCTTCCTTCAGCTCATATTGGGAAGAGACCTTGATGCCATCAGGTTTTGTTAAGGAGCATATTTTGTTTGTAATGTTCTTAGCTCTAACTGAGTTTGTGAAAAAATTTGGTGTTCTTGTCTCCATCCTAGATCCAATTGATATAGGCACTTTGCTTCATTGTGGAAGTATGAATCTCCATTGCTCTAGTGTACTCTATTGCAATTTTCTCCCGTTCATTGAGTTTAGGATCTGTTGGGTTCTAGTTCAATGATGCTTGAGCTAGGATCATTTTGCTTTTTGCAGCTTCAATGTTCTCCTTGGTGTGCAAATGTCTCTTAGCATTGATTTTCTTCAATTCTTGTTGGATAAAGTAAAATTTCCCTACACATATAAGCATTTTACACCCTCTGATCTCATGTTGCATGCCTTTGGTTATAGCTTCAACAAACCCATCTTCCTTTACTAAGAAATTATTGAATCTGAAGGGGTTTTTTATGATTCTATTAGTTTCTAAGTCTTATAATGATCAAACAATAATTTGATACTTTTGGGGCTTTAAAGACAACCTTGCTTTTAGGTTACTTCTCAATCCAATCCTTACTAACTAATGCTTTATTGAGTTTTTTCCTTAATACCCACTTTGATTTTTTTTTGTATTATGCCAAGAGTAAAACCACCTTTCCATCTTCAAGTCAGTTACTTTTATGCTTTGCACATAATCCCTGAGGTCAGGGATGAAGGATCTTGGACACACGTCCCTCTATCTCATTTCTATGAAGAACACTGTTAGAGTCTCCAAGTATTATCCAAGGCCCTTGTATTGTTGAGTGTATATTTCTCAGATTTCCCATAAGGTTCCTCTTTCTAAGTTGAAGTTTGAGGCATACACAAAGGTGACATCCATCTTGTGTTGCTTTGGAACATTGTCACTTCCAGATGCATCATCTGATCATTGGATCAACCAGATTGATCATTATTTTCCTAGGTTCAAATGCCACTAACCTTCGTCATTTTTTCCTGCTTCAATTTTGTTTGCAGTAATCTAAGAAAAACAAGTTTTGTTTCATTGACAAAATCTCTAACTGCTACTAGTTTATTAGGGCAATTGATACCCCTGGCATTCCATGCGATAATAGACATTAATTAGTAAGGGAGTTTGTAAGGACTTATCCTTATTTCTTCTACCTTCTATTGCTCTGAAATTCCCCTTGGTCCTACTCCATTTTAGGCATTTCTCGGATCTTTCTATTTTTGTGATTCTTTTTCTGCTTCTTGTTGCTCTTTTTTCTGAGATTTGTGTCTGAGGAGTGCTCCTATATATTACTTTTTTTCCCCTATGCATTACTTGATTTTCTTAGTGTAGATTCCGATCCTCCTTCAGTTTGAATTGATTTGGGTGTTCGATTTTCATTTGGGTTGGTTAATTGCACAAATCCCTTCTCTAAAATAGATTGATCGTTTCCAAGATTCATTAGTCCCTAATATTCTCCTCTTGTACAAAGCCTTCCAATCGCCTTCCATTTCTTTCCTTGATGCTTTAAAGTTAGTCTCCAATTATAGAAAACATTCACTATATCTTCTACTAGCTTTCCTTCTTCATTGAGTCCCATTATAGGAAACGTTTTTGGGAGCCCTTGATCTAATCCCACACTGATACAAGTTCTAGCGAACCTACAGCTTCCTTTTGGTTGTAGTTTCGTCCATGCACAAGGATCATCCAATGTGACTTATGAGCAAGCTATGCCGCTTGGTTGTCCATTATTCCAAGGAGACATTGTTAATATTCACCCAAAATGGAATGTTTTCATATTTGATTCTATCTAAACTGATGTTTGGCCTCCAAACTTGAAAAAAATAGGCAAGTTAAACATGTGCCAAGGCCCAGATTCAACTATATTTCTTGCTTCACTTTTGATTTGAAATTTAAACAAGACTTGGTTATCTTCTAAAATTAAAAGTTCCTATAGACCTCTACCTTTCCATGTCGTTTGAGCACAATTATTAATAGCTTGAAAAGCTGACCTTTGATCCAGGAAGAAACCAATAATTGTGGTGTTCCATGGTTTTTCTCCTTCTCTTAGAACTTCAATAACTGGTGCAACTATCTTACCAATTTCAGTGTCATAGGGAGGGCAGAATAGCAATAAGTTATCCAAAGACTCTCCTACAATTTTCCTCCAATTCATTAGAGGAGGAGTTGAGGGTTGGTTTCGAGTTATAGGGTCTCTCTGTGGTTTGTCGCTTGAGGCATGTGGCTCTTTCTTGGATGAGGAGAAGGAAGAAGGGAGGGGTGGAAATATCAAGTCCTTATATCTTTGGACCACTGACTGACATTTCTATAGGACTAGTAAAAGTTGGTTTCTAGGAAAGAAAAGATTTAAAAGTTGTCTCTAAAAGAGGGAATAAAAGAAGTAAGAATTTAATAGCAAAAAGGCAAGTACTAAAATGCCCTTGAAGGGTATGAGTAGCTAGACAAAACTGAGGGGAAAGCGGTTGTTAAGGGTGTATAGGAAGAACTTCAAAAAATGATGGAAGCAATGATGCAAAGGTTGAAGGAATGAGCATAGAGAAATGAGAGAGGGAAAAAAGGGACCAGAATTTCAGGAGCAAGGAAGGAAATTGGCTGCAACTGGTTAAAGACAAAGGTGACTAGAGAGAAGGAGGAGCATCTCACACTAGCCATTCTTACAAGGTTTTTCATAACTGTAAAATAATATTAGGAAACATGAGAACAATATGATTTAAAACAATATTAAACAAAAGGAATGTACCAGTTGACAATCTAGTTATATGCCTGGTCAAGCTTCCAAAACCACCAAATGAAACTGGTGATTGTATCCCACTTGCATCCCCGAACTGCAGGAAATACTTGTGAGAAACAAATCATTGTTTTGTGCTCTTATAACTAACAAAAACTATGAAGATGTGCAATATATACCACCTGTAGGACGCGATCAAAAGCTGCTTGCAATGGACTGACAAGTTGATTCATCGCCAATTAACAATTTATCCAAGTCAGATTTCAATGTTAAAATAATACCTGTTCTAACAATGAGACTTAGATGCGTCAATAAAGAAGGAAAGGAAATTAAACCAAAGTATTTGCTTAATCCATTGAAAAGTACTAAAGTATGTTATGAAATAGTTTAGAGGAAGTATGCCTCATGGCTGACCTTTCTACTACCTTTAATTTGTCATTGTATGACATGTTTTTGATGACAAACTAGTTTCTTTGATTTGAAAATAAGTAATTACCTACACCTCAATAAACAATATTAGGAAGCATTACAATAATAAATAGTGAACATGGAAAAGAAAACTATAAGAAAGGGGTACTTAAAAGTGTAATTATTTTTTTGGAAATTAAAAAATTGTACTCTGAAAGAAGGCATAGCCTTAAAAGTATAAGAAGAAGCAACCAAGACATCAAATCCAAAATGAAAATACAAAAATACAAACCTAAGATTTAACTAATCCTCCCTATGTAGTAGATCATTGCATACATTACAAACAATTTAGCTAGAATCCCCATCTTTGATTTATCTCTTCTATGGTGGTATTAGTTTTCCTCCTTAGTAGTAAGAAATGCTCCCTAATTTTTCCATGAGTGGATTCAGTGAAACTTACAGCTTCCTTTTGTTTTTGTTTGCATTTCTTGCTATTTCTTTCCATCCATACTTTGTATACTACAACATTGAATGCCAGTTTGAGGAGTTCTTTATCCCTCTTCTTCCTATTGAACATTAAGAGTTGTTGGATTAATTGGCTCTAAGAGTGGCTTAACTCCTCGGCATTGCAAGCTATTTTGATTTTGTTCCATAGGGTGCATGTGAATTGGCATCATAATACAAGTGATCTCTTGTTTCTTGATGTTGTGAACACAAAACACAAATAGGGTCCCTAAGGGCTGAACATTTAATTCTATCCATAGTTGCCAATCTGCCTCTGAGAGCTTGGCAGGTGATGTATGCTTACTTGGGGCAATTTCCAGGGAACCATATCAACTTATGCCTATCTACTTTTGGTTTAGATTGTGTGAAAAATCCCCTTGCAGAACTATTGGTGAAATGTCCTTAGATGTTTGTTGTCTATATTGTTTTGTCTTCCCTGTTAGAGTTGAGTCTATAATCAAGTGTTGCCTCTGTTATTCTGTCAAACCCTCTTTCCTTAAATTTTCAATTTTGGTTCTTAATCAGCTCATTCACTTTAGGCCTAAGTCTCATCATGTACCTTAAGTGAAACAAATCAAGATGCATGTATAATAGACCCTTAGTGGACCAACTGTCAAACTAGATTGATGTGTTTTTTCCATTGCTAATGATACTTTTTATGTGAGATGCTACTTCAACTCTTAGCTCGAGCAGATTGTGCCAAGTTCAAGAGTCATTGGAGCCTCACTTTACTTCCCAGAAGCTTTTTCCCTGCAAGTGTTCAGTATGTGTCCATTGCACCCAGAGGTCCTCTTTGTCCACTATCAACTTCCAAATTATTTTGGCAATTAGCACTTTGCTAGTGAGTTGTATGGTGTTGATCCCCATACCTCCTTGCTACTTTAGGCAACATAGGTCCTTCCAAGAGACCTTAGCTCCAGACCATTTGTATGAATCCCCATTCCATAAGAATTTCCTTAACAATTTCTCAATTTCTTTGATCAGTTTCTTAGGAAGAATTAAGTGAGAAATCCAATAATTGTAAAGGTTAGAGAGAACTACTTTGATTAGCTGAGCTCTACCAATATAGCTTAAGTCCTTATTGCACCAGTTCCTAAGCTTCCTCTCTACTTGTTCTATTAGTGGTTGTAGTCCTCATAGGATGGTCTGGAGGTGGTGATTGGCAATCCAAGGTAAGTGAAAGGTGGATGGGTAGATTTAATATGAGTTATATTCTCCAACTCCTGCTTAAGAGGTTTTGCACCCCTAGACTTTTCCCAAAGTTAATTTCAATCCTTGAGAGGCAGCTAAATTGTTTGATAGAGTTGATTATTAAATTTACTAAACGTATATCAGCATTGCAAAAGAGCAACAAGTGATCAACAAAAGTCAGATTGAACAGCTTCATGTTTCTACATTTTTTGTGAAACTTGAACCATGAATTTATACTGATGTTATGGGCAATAAGTTGAATGAGCACCTCCATGCATACTGTGAATAGGTAAGGGGATAGAGGGTCCCCTTTCCTAAGTCCCTTTTCCCACTTAAATGGTGATGTGGCTTCTCCATTCACAAGAATATTGTAAGTAGGTGTAGTTATAAATTCTTTAATCTAATGTAAGAATTTTCCAGGGAATCCCATAACTTCCATAGCTAGTATCAGGAAGTTCCAATCTACTGAATCAAAAGCTTTCTTGGAGTCAACTTTTATTGCAAACATTTTTGCATCTCCCTTTCTTGTTTAACCTTTGAATAAATCCTGAGCAATCAAGATGTTATCACCCACATTTCTTCCTTGAATGAATGCGCCTAGTGTTGTTAAGGTTAGGGAGCCAAGTATGGGTTTTAACCTTGATACCAGCATTATGGAGCTGAGTTTGTAGATGGTACTATAACAGGAAATTGATCTAAACTACCCCATTTTGCTAGGGGTTTTTTTTAGGAACAAGGCAGATGAATGTATGGTTGAAAGCTTTCAGCATTTTGCTCATTCTAAAGATTTCTTGAATAGTTATGGAGGTTTGGTGACCAAACCATGTCTAGGCAGTTTTGAAGAAATGTCCATTCATTCCATCAAGACCTAGGGCTTTATTTGGATTTAATCCTTTAAGAGCTTCCTTTATATCCCTCAGACAAAACTCCCTTGTTAGGTTTTTAGCTTCCTTAGTTGTGATTCTCTTCTTCATAAATGATTGTAGTCGAATATTGGGTGAGGTTGTAACTCTTTTGGATCCAAGCAGTTTGATGAAATATTGTCTAGCTATGTGTTTTACTTCATTATGGCCCCATATTAGTTTTCCCTCATCATCCTCTATACAATTGATCTTGGTTATGTTCCTATTTGAAGTAAAATATAATGCACTTGTCCCCTTCTTGGTGCCACTGAATTTTGGATTTCTACTTCAATATAGAGTGATAGAGCTGTTAGTGCTAAAAGGTAATCCTCAGGTGCTTGCTTTAGCATCCCATTTTGTGGATCTAGATAGACCTACCTTTCAGTCTTTAACAGAGTGTTCTTTGTAACCTTGATCTCCATGTTCTGGTTAGAGGATATTTTAATATGCAGGTCTTTTAGAGCTTTTCTAATGATGCACAATTTCTTAAAGCATTTGAATTGTTCATACCCATCTACATTTGCTTGACATCCTTGTTCCACTCCCTCTGGGTACCCCTCATACTTAGACAAGTAGTTGAAGAGTCTAAATGGAGAAATCCTTCCTGAACGTTTGGTGAGATTCAGGACCCCTATACTACAGTGATAAAAAATTAGGGAGGGTCCAAAGTTTGCTTCAGAGTTTTGAAATTGAATCAGCCACTCATAGTTCACAAGGACTCTATCTAGTTTCCTCTTTAGTAGCCACTTCCCTTGCTGATTATTTGTCCATGTGAAAAAATGTCATTGACCTCTTAGGTCTGTAACTTCTAGCTTCTAGATGCATGTTTGAAAGTCTCTTCAAGGTTTTATGCTTCCCACACTGCCTTCAGTTTTAGAGTGGTATAATGAACTGTTGAAGTCTCTAAGTAACAACTAGGGCACATTTATGTTTGTGACAGTTTGAACTAGCTCTTCCCACAAGTTTCTGAAAGCTAGTGTTGAAAGCATAAATGAAGCTAATACGTACCTCTTGATTTGTCTCCTTTAGAATTACTCTTAGATTGATAACTTGTGAACTGGTACTACATGATTGAATCTCAATTAAAGTGGAATTGGAAACCACAATTTTTTTTTTGGTAAATCAGTAAAATTTTATAAATAATAAGAAGTTATGTACAACTAGAGATTGCCCAAGCTGCAATCTCTTAGCCAGACCAGAAGCCTAACTCACAAGACAGCATAAGGAACCCTACAATGTTCCCCATCATCATGCATACTACCATATCAAGCCACGCCATGACTAAACTACGATGGTCATATCAGGACCATCTTGCCAGTAACACACTTTCATGCAGCAGACTCATTTATCATAGAACTGGAAACCACAATTGTTCCACCATTGAAGTGCTCCTTATGGTTGGTATGCACTTTTCATTCTTTTTGAATGAACTTTAGCCTGCACAATTTACTCTCCTCAATTTTAGTCTCCAAAATGCCATATATGCTCGGCTTTATTGACTTTAAGTAGTCCTTCACTGCTAGCTGCTTCCTAGGGTTATTTAGGCCCCTAACATTCCAAGCTACTATGGTAATTGGTTTGAGTTAGGAGGCTGACTTCTTTTTGCCTTTTTCCTCCCTAATAAACGGTGCACTTTAGGATCCTTGATAATTTTGTCGATTGGTCTCCATTCAGCTGTCTTTCCTTTAGGCTTCCACTAATAAGATATACCTACTGTTGATTCAAATACGTTTCCCCATTCATCCAGTCTTTGCAGCTTCAGTTTGTCAAGGAGTGCTTTGGCGATTTCCACTTCAACACACACACTTGCATATCCAATCCTTCCTACTTTTGTCATGTTCTTATCCAAGCATAAAGGTTTTCCATGGGAGCTTGCCAAATAACTAAACCCCACTGTGCTCTAGTATTTTAATGGGAGGTTGTGGAAGTTTGCCCAAACTGAAACTTGTTTAATCTTGCTCCTATCAAGTTCCATTCCAGATTTCCATACTTGCAGGATTAGTGGCTTCATTGAGCAATGTCAAGGTCCTAGTTCTATAATTTTGTTTGTAGCCATTTGAGAGCAAAAATTAAATATGAAAAAATCTTTTGGATTTATGAAAATCTTTATGAGACCATGGCTTCCCCATTTTGCCTCTGCCTAGTTTCTCACAGTGGGGAATGTTGGTCTTCTACCCACAAAGTAACCCACTAGTGAATTCCTCCATCTGCGTGCCCCAAGTTTCAACAATTCTAAGGGAGGGCTTACAATGTTAGATTTGTTATCAAGAGGAAAGATAGCTTTAATTTGGTAGCATCATCTCCAACAACACTTGACCATGTTCAAGGAAGGTTGATCCTTAGTTGCTTAAGTTTCTTGAGGTTCAATTGTTTTTTTAGTTGAAAGCAGCAGCAATCTCAATGTCTAAAGGAGTGGCAGACATTTCTATTTATAGGGTGAGCAAGTTCTAAGGTTTGAAAAAGAATTACTATAAACAGTAAGAAGGGCAGTTTAAGGGCAGGAAGGATGAATAATTATGTGAAGAGACTCTTTTTACCATGTGGCCATCTAGGGTAATCTAGTTAGGAGCTACAAGGCTGTAGAAGGGGATGAGAAGATCAAAAGGTGGAGGAAGAAGGAAGAGAAGCACAAGAAGCAGGAAAGGTGGGGTTAAAAGACAGAGAAGCAGTTTAGGAAGCTAGAACTTATTCGAAAAGGCTAGAAGATGGAGGTAGTGTGAGTTCAAGAGGATGGAAGCACGGTTAAATGGATTTCAGAGGTAGAAGGGTGAGCAATTTGAGAACAAATTACTTACTCGAGTAAGTTGGAGTAGCAGGAAGCAGGATGATCAACCCAGGAAATCTAGAGAGAAGGAGGGGCACTTCTCTCTAGCCTTCATTATTGACAAAGTGTACTTAGTTTAGTTGACCAAACTTCAAAGTGTAATTATTGAATTAGCTGTTTATGTTACTTCCATTTTGGGCCATATGATAGCTATTCACTAGTTCATTATTTGAGTATGATGAATTTTCTATTTATGTTACACAATTACCTGTCACGATATGTAGGGAAAATGCCATATATAACTCTCAGTATCTCCAAATTTTCAAGAGAAACGGCCTACAAAACATTGAAATGCATGTTTTTGGTGAGTGTTAAACATAGGAAAAAATTTGAGGAGATACATCAGTATTTGCACTGTCCATCCAAAAAGTATAATAAATTATTAGTGACATGAAGCAAATGAACCTCAAGATTTCATAATCCTAGTTGAATGAACCAAAAGAGCAATGAGTGGCATCATTACATCATTTAAAGAAAAATGCATCTATAAATTATCTATAAATACAATTGGCTCAATCAACTAAAACAGAATGCCTTACCTCACAAAATCAAATTTTACCAGAACATACCAGCGTAAGACCTTCCTTAAGTGTACGATCTATTCTCTCAAACCTAGTTCACAACTCATAATGTGTTCTTGTGGATGATCTAAGATCAGCATCACTGTGCTTGATATTACCTTGAGTTCATGGCTCAGAACAAAAGGGCTAGCAAAAGGATCCACAATATATCACAAGCATTATATCATCATGCTATACTAGTACATCTTTATAAGATAAGTTGTGAAAAGCCTATTATTCCATGTTGCAACAACTCTATAATACTTGGACCTTTAATGTTGATTAATTTGATTTTTTTTGAGAAAAAGGTAATAAATTAAGCCATAAAAGGCATAAGCAAAATGTATGCATGCTACAAAGAGCACCACATGAGTCTACAATTGGAATATGATCTGAAACACAATCCCCATTGCAACCTCATACAACTTATAACCATACTTGGCTCATACATTCCATATTTTGTTGCTGTAATCTAGATCTTGACTTTTTTTTTTTTGAAAAATTAGATCTTGACATTTGACAGCCTGTAGGCTGAAGAATTTTCTAATCTACTGAAGAGTTCTATTGTTGAACTATTGCGAAGATAGACCTTTATCCTAGAAAATGTGAGAATTCCTTTCTTCCTAGATAGTTTTGACTAGAAAGGCCATAAACAAGCTAAAACACCACTTGATAGTGTTGCTGGGATGAACAATAGTAGTACACCACCTTCTGATGGAATTCCAATCAGTTGGAGCCTGTTAAATGTAACATTTTTGTAGCAACAATTTCCATGTATTAGAAACAAACTAACATTGAAAATTTGCCATGGCAAGTGAATCTGAAAGTGGCACATCCAACTCAAATTCTAGCCAAATGGCCATATCTAGCTATTCTATCAATGTTTCTGAAAGTAGTTTGATGCCAATTAATGGGCATAAACTTAATGGCCAAAATTTCAGCTTGTGGTTTAAATCAGTGATGATTTTCCTATGTGGAAAAGGAAAGGAAAAATATCTTACAAGTGCTGCAGTTCAACCAGGGGAAAATAGCCCTAAATATCAAATCTGGAAGGTGGAAAATAATCTAGTGATGTCCTGGATGCTAAATTCCATGACCAATGAAACAGGTGAAAATTTTATGTATTAAAAAACAGCGAAAGAAATCTGGAAAGCAGCCCATGACACAAATTCAGATAAAGACAATACTTTTGCGTGTTCGAAATGTAAGGAATTCTAGGTGAGCTGAGACAAGGTGATTCATCAATCACAGAATGTTTCAATCAACTAATTAGATACTAGCAAGCAAGCCATGGGAATATTGCAGTAGCAGAAACTCGAAAATCCGAGGCAGCCAGTCCATTCAACTAGGAACAAATAGAATCTTTGTAGAAAATGATACAAAGCTCAATCCAGAGAGTACACAATCATAATGAAAACAGTACAGCAACTATGGCACAAAGAGATAACTCCTACACTGCCCTAAGTGCAAAGAAAAACTCTATGCAATGGATTGTTAATTTGGGAGCCTCTGACCACATGACCAAAGATATTACAACATTCAGTGAACTAAAACCAGTCACAAAGGGAACCACTATTAGAATTGCCGAAGGCAGCTATTTAGAAGTAACTGGCATAGGTTCAGTCACCATATGAAGAAATCAAACTAAACTCAGTTCTACTTGTTCCTAACTTGAACTAGAAGCTGTTGTCTATTGGTAAACTCACAGAGGATCTTAATTGTGTCACTAAGTTCTATTCTACCTTGTGTGAATTTTAGGCTTTGAGCATGGGGAGGATGACTGGCAATGCTGAAATGAGTACAAGGATGATTGGCAATGCTGAAATGAGTACAAGTCTCTATCTCCTAAGAATTGAAGCCTCTAGATATGCTTCACCAAAAATCTTGTGTGCTGTCTCAACTCAGAATAAATAAGTGCTATGCTATGTCATTGTAGGTTAGGTTATTCTAATTTTATGTATTTGAAAAAACTCTTTCCATATATGATCAATAAAAAGTCCATTTTTCTTTCAGTGTGAAGTGTGTCAATTATCTAAGCATCCTAGAAGTTCCTTTCCTATTCAGCCATACAAGAAATCCAATCCTTTCTATTTGATCCATAGTGATACTTGGGGACCATCCAAGGCAAAGAAACTTTCAGGGCATAGGTGGTTTGTCACATTCATTGATGACCACTTGGCTCTTCTTAATGAAGGAGAAGTCAGAGGTGGGACAAATATTTCAGATTTTTCATAAGATGATTAAAAACTTGTTTCAAACCAAAGTCCAAATTCTCAAAATTGATAGTGCAAGAGAATTCTTTCACTCTATTCTTGGAAATATCTTAGTGAACACGGTATTATTCATCTTAGTTCTTGTGTTGATACACTACAACAAAATAGTGCAGCAGAAAGAAAAAACAGACACCAATTAGAAGTTACAAATTCACTAATGTTGGCAACTCCTGTTCCAAAAATTTTTTTGGGGAATTAAATTATGACTGCTACATGTTTAATTAGCTGAATGCCATCTCATATTCTAAACTTTCAAACTCCCAGTTTCTCATCACCACCTATCCCCACATTTGGTTCATGACCAATTTAAGTCTAAAAATTTTTGGTTGTACATCCTTTGTCCATATTCATCACCAAAACAGTAGCAAACTTGATGCTAGATCCATTAAGTGTATTTTCCTAGGATATTCATCAAATCAAAGCGAGTGTAAATGTTATTCTCCAGTTATCTACAACACTATGGATGTTACATTCTTTGAAGAGCATCCATTCTACTCCAAATCCAATATTTAGGGGGAGAGCTCTATAGAGGAATATCAAATTTGATCAATGGATCCTAATATGCCCAGTCCAGTTGCTCCAAGTGTACCCAGTCCTGCTCCAAGTTTAATTCTAGTCCCTGATATACCCAGCTCTAATCCTTATGTTCCTAATGTCCAAAAGAATACAAAAGAGAAAGAGCTAATTGTCTATTCCAGAAGGCAGAAAGAACAAAAGGAGACTGAGCATCACACTCATCCACAACATTGTCAAAAAGATTCTGCCACATCAAATTGTGCAAATGATTTGAATGATCTGGACCTGCCTATTGCTCTAAGGAAAGAAAAACAAGCATGTACTTTATATCAGATTGGAAACTTTGTGTCTTATGACATTTTGACTCCTAAATACAGGGCATGCACTACTTCTTTGAGTGAAATATAGATTCCTAAAAGTAACAACCTAGGTGGAAGGAAGCAGTTATGAAGGAAGTAAATGCTCTAAAGAAGAAACAAACTTGGGACTATACAAAACTACCCACTGGAAAGAAAGTAGTTGATTGCAAGTGGGTATCTGTAGTCAAGTATAACACAGATGGAAGCATAAATCGATTTGATATAACACTGAAAGAGACAAGTATGTAAGATTGCAAACCAGCTCTCACTCCTACAAACCCTACGGTGAAGCCCTTGATGGAAGAAGGAAATTTGATAAACGGAGATACCAAAGACTAGAGGGAAAACTAATCTACCTCTCACATACTAGATCTGATATAAGTTTTGCTGTAGGAATGGTAAGCAGGTACATGAATCAGCCAACAGAGAAACATTTGGAGGTTGTTTTTCACATCCTAAAGATACCTAAAACAAAGTCTAGGAAAAGGTCTTGTCTTTGGGAAATCTACAAATCGAGGAGTAACTATTTACACCGACGAAGAGTGGGCAGGTTCATTAACAAATTATAGATCTATTAAACAGTTCTACACAGATGTCTGTGGTAATATGGTTACATGGAGAAGTAAAAAACAGGCTGTAGTTGCAAGGAGTAACGCTAAGGCAGACTTCAAAGCAATGTTTCACAGGACTAGTGAAGGAATTTGGCTTAGGAGGATGCTAGATGAACTGAAAATAGTTGATCCAATTCCAATAACTTTGAAGAGTGACAAAAAAGCTGCCATTGAGATAGCAAAGAATCCAGTTTATCATGATAGAACCAAGCATGTCGAGATTGACTGACATTTTATCCAAAAAAAATTTGAGCAAGGCATACTCCAGCTTTGATATGTTCCTACTAAGTAGCAAATAGCAGATATATTCACAAAAGCATTACCCAGATACAATTTTGACAACTTGATGCAAAGCTGTCATTGAGATAGCAAAGAAACCAGTTTATCATGATAGAGCCAATTGATAGACATTTTACAAAAGAAAAAATTGAGCAAGGCATATTCCAACTCTGCTATGTTCCTACTAAGCAACAAATAGGAGATATATTCATAAAAGCATTATCCAGATACAATTTTGACAACTTGATGTCCAAACTGGGTATGATTGACATCCATAACCCAACTTGAGGAGGAGTGTGGAAAGTTGGAAAGAATAAGTCAGGATCTCTACAAGATCCTTCTGTTATTAGGAGCAGATTCTTAAGAATTTTTTTTCTGTTTAAACATCCTTATTTAAAGGCAGGTTATTGTAATTCAATTGAGGAAAATCTCCTCGTAATCAAGTGAGACAATCTTGACTGATTTCGCTTTTAAGAACCATGAGGAATGCCTCAAGGTTCTGCTTAAATACCCAACTAAAGTAGTCATTTGAATAAGTTTTATGGAAAATAAAACTCTCAATAAACTTGTTCAGAAATCTTAAATCTAAACCTGATACTCTTGCATCAACTGCCAGTAATCTTCTAGCAATTCCTCCAATTTCGGTGACCCTGGCTGAGGGTTGACATATGTGAACATATATGTGGTACGATCAGTAGGACCAGAGCCTGCTGGAAATGCCTGTTAAATGGTAAAATGGCTTGAAAACCATAATGAATATCTGATTGGAGAATATGTTATCCACAAAGGCATTCACCTCCCAGAAGTAATGTACTTGTGATTTTCCAACTCTGTTCACTGATGAACTACTGTATATGACGTCACTTGTAGAGTTATCTTGAAAACCGCGAGCACAAGAGCCAACAACAAGGCAAACACCATCAGGCTTTCTTCCTCTTCTTATCTGTAAAGCATATAGTTAGCCAATTCAAAGGCATAATATAAACACATGCCCTAATTACATAATTTGTTTACTTATCTCATTTTTACATCTTTTTTAATATTTCTACATTTTTTTCCTAATAGTAGGAATATTTAAACATCTATAAACAAACTCACAAAATGTTCTTTTGAAAGTCTTTTAGCCACATTCCATTTTAATTTAATGAAACATAACAAAACCACTAGAATTACCACAGATAGTGACTATAATAATGCTCAATGTCCAATTACCCAAGGATATACCCGAAAACTAATATGCCCAACAATGAAGTGTGCCATTGTACATGAAGATATGCACACAAATAAGAAACAAAAATGGAATCTAACCTGTGTTACAATAGGCGAAAAGTTCCCCATAGCATCAATGATGAGACGTGATGACAAGGTCTTATCCTTTGCAAGTTGCAACACCTATGGCAAAAATTAACAATTGTTATAAGAGAATCTGAAATGCCCCATTATGTTACATGTTGCAATTCCAAGAGTTGAAAGAATTACTGCTGCATCATCATACACTGAAACCTTGAGCACCCTATAGCCTTCTAAAATGACTCCTCCAAGAGAAATAAACCGATTTTTAACAATCTCAATGAGCTTTGCAGGGCTGCAATGATACAATAAATCATTTAGAAATCATTTTATCTCTTAGTCACCATATTCAAAAGTTTTTCCTGCCAATCAGCATCCCTAGTCACCATATTAAAAAGATTAGAAGCTTCATCAAGAATGATCCAACACCAGCAGTAAATATTCAGAAGTTAATAGCATATTCATACTAGTCCCTATTTCCCTGGACAGATGTGCATATGATGATAGCATTGTTACAATGTGCATCTCACACACTCTTAAACATTCATAGATGAATTTGATCTCTTAAAAATTTTTGCAAGTCACAATTGTCAAATAATACAATCTATTACAAGAAGAAAAATCCTTAAAAATCATTACAGCTTCAACATCTGTTACAAATTGAGCATTGGTTATATTATTCATTACAGGGATTATAATCCCTTGATCATAAGGATTACATACCCTAAATTAGTTTTGTAAAAGTGTATATATCCTTATTATGGAGAAATCATGTATAATGATTGATTGTATTTTATTAAATTTCCTATTATATTAGAATATCCCACAAATCATGGGATAAGAGAGTATCCCATAAATTATGGCATTAGATATTGTATTAGAATTATTAGTTCCATTTATAGGTACTAGAATTTTGCATGTAAGTAATACTTGATGTAAACTTTAGAGATATCCGAAAAATATAGTTCTTATTCATATTTTGACATGGTATTAGAGCCACATTAAGACTCTTTGGATCAAAGTTGTTTCCAGCCGTTATTGCTGCAAACATATCTCTGTTTTTTCTCCTTTGGTTCAGCCTTCATTCCTGTACCCTATTTTCTTCCTTCCGTTTCAGCCTTTATTGTTGTCTCCTCCTTGTTTTCTCTCTTTCATTTTAGCCTTCATTGCTAATCATTGTGCTCTAAAACAAAGCATTTCTTCTAGCTTTATTGATGGAAGTGTCTAAGGTTTAGCCTCCATGTAGAAACAGGAAAATGTCAAAAGTTGAAGAAGCAAGAAATATCACTACTATACAGTCGAAAGAAACTGCTCGACTCCAGCAATTAGCGAAATTAACATATCAAAAGCTGAGTAGTCTTAACGAAAAAGAGATTCACATAGTGAGATCTCTTATAAACAGCCATGAAAAGCCTTCACACACTTATTATTTGGTGTATTTAGGTAAGTTTCTATTTTCCCAAATACAAAATTTACCAACTCTTAGGTGGTAGGCTTAAGAGCTTTAGCCATATGACCCATTTATCCAAATATTTCTCAGCCTACACTCCATGTCTAAGTACTAGAAAAATATCCACAACCGATGGATCTTTAACAACTGTCGCAGGTGTAGGGAATGTCAAAATAAGTCCATCAATAACTCTTAAGAAATATTTTTCATCTTCCTAAACTATTAACCAACCTTGTTTCCATACAAAAACTCACACAAGATTTATGTTGTAATGTGATTTTTTACAGTAGTCATTCTGTATTAAGAGACAAGGATTCGGGGAGGATGATTGGACTTGTTAGAGAATGAGTTGGCCTCTACTATCTCGAAACACCAAGTCAGTTGAACATAACTAAGGGCAAATTATACCATTTCATACCAAATTCTATTGCATCCAATAAAGGAAAATTTTTGCTTCACCATTATGGGTTAGAGTATCCATCATTTCGAATTATTAAGACTATGTTTCCCTTTTTATTTACAAATCTTAATGCTGAAAATTGTCATTGTGAGGTATGTGAGCTTGCTAAACACAAGCAGGTGCCTTTTTTGATTAATAATCTGTTGACTATGAGTTATTAGATTGGATTATTTTTTATATATATTAAAGAATTAATATCTGTAGTGATCTCTTTTTATAATTGAGAGATTTGATAGCTAAGAATATCTCCTAAATATTCCTAGGCCTTTTGTATATATACCACAGAAGGGAGAAATTGGAGAAGAGTTTATGACTCCTAGACAAAGGATGGAGGGTAATGAGCAATCATGATCATCATTACAATGGGAGAGTGATAATAGGCTTCATTCCTTAAAAAGTGAAAGTCCTGAAACAACTTGAAAATGATCAGTTGATACATTGTGGTGTCTTGATTAAAGTTGTGGTGTCTTGGTTAAAGCTACTGGGACAATGATTGCAATTACAGTGATGTATGCAACAAACCATAAATTCCTGAGGTAACATGCATGGAATGAGCTGGAGAAATTAAGCAATTCAACGAGTCATCTATGGACAGTCATCAAGGGGGGGAGAAGATGGAACCAAGCAGACTGTCGAGAACTTTAGGAAACGATGGAGAAGATAAGTTTGGTTGATCATAAACGATATGATAACTTTTATACCTGGAACAATAAGCGATCGGAGGAATGGTTTTTGTTGAGGAAATTGGACAGATGTATGGTTAATGATAAGTGGATAGAGAAATACCCAAAAAGTAATGCTATGTTTGATGATCCATTTGTATCAGATCACAGTCCAATAGTAGTGGAATTGTTAACAGGTGATAGGAAGAGGAACGCCCCATTTAGGATATTCAATCACTTGATGGACAATCCTGAATTCAGAAAGATACTCAAAGTGGAGATGCAGAGGGAGGTCCCAGGCTCAAAGGGTTAACAACTTAGCATGAAGTTGAAATCATTGAAAACCATATTGAAATTGCTCAGCTGAGAAACAGTACAACTAGAGTTGAAAGCTAAAGCTGTTGCTTTGGAGGAGCTAAAGAAATGTTAAAAGAGATTATTAGACAAACCAGAAGATCTGCAAGTGAGAAAAGATGAATCTGCACTGGTGGAAAAGTATAACAACTGCTGTTCAGTACCAATAAAATACTAAGGCATAAATGTAGAAAGATATGGATGAAGAAGGGTGAGAGATGTACTAAGTATTTTATGAGTTCAATCTCAGCCAGGAGAAACAAAAATTCTATCAGAATGATGGAAGATGAAGCAGGGCAGATCCATGAGGGCTTTGAAAGTAAGAAGGAGGTTGCCTTAGAGTACTTTACTAGGCAGTATGGGACTGGAATGACAACAAAGGCCATACTCGAGGAGATGTTGATTATGCTAGATCTATTATTGCTACAAGATCAACTTCATGATATTGCACTTTTCTTGATGGAAACCTTGTGACTTGTAGAAGCAAAAAACAAAGTGTGGTGGCTCGATTAAGTGCAAAGGTTGTGTTTCGGGCAATGGCTTAAGGTGTGTGTAAACTTATCTAGTTGAAGATTATTCTTGAAGATTTGAAGATTTAAGTACGATGCCCCTATGAGACTATACTGCAACAATAAATATGCAATCAACATAGCTCATAACCCAATTCAACATGATTGTACAAAGCACATTGAAATCAAAATTTCAAACTATAGTATCCAAGCTGGAATGTAGAATACCTGTTCACCAACTTGAAGGGGAGTGTTGGAAAATTCATTTATATTAATTGATTGTAATTTATTAAATTTCCTATTATATTATAATACTCCATAAATCATTAGATTAGAGAGTATCTCATAAATTATGAGAATAGATACTTTATTAGAATTATTAGTTTCCATTTATACATACTAGAATTTTGTATATAAGTAATCCTGATGAAAATCAAAACAGTGATTTAGGAGAAATTATTTCCTAATCATAAAATAGGAAACAAGATGATATCATGGATATTTACTTTAGGAAATTGCTGTAAATAGGGGATATTGCTGTAAATAGGAAATATTTTAGTTACCTAAATTAAGCTAGGACTAGTGTATATATTCAAAGGCACTTGTTGTGCAAAATAAGAAAAAAGATTACTTCTTTCTTCATAGTATCAGAGCACAAGGCCCTGTAACTTTTGGTTTCTTTTTTTTTTCTGACACTTACTTGGCCTTCATTGTCAATAGTGCCTTTTGGAAAACAGATGGTTGAAGCTGTTACCAGCAAAAACCCCAACGTGGAGGTCTCTTGCTCCTCTTAAATCTCCTCTGTTGGTAATCCCAACATGTACTCCCCTACCCATATTGGTGAATTACAAACCTTGTTTCCATCTTACCAACTCAATGGTAAAAACTACCTCCAATGGTCACAAATGGTTAAGACTTTCCTTAAGGGTAAGGGAAAGTTTTCTCACCTATTAAGACCTACTCCTGCTGTTTCGGATCCCAAGTTTGAGGCCTGGGATGTAGAGGATTCCTTAATCATGTCATGGCTTTGGAACTCTATGGAACTAGACATTAGAGGCGCTTACATGTTCCTCTCATCTGCTAAGGATATATGGGATGTTGTCACTCAATCTTATTCTAAGGTAAAATGATGCCTCTTTAATTTATGAGGTTAAGACCAGAATCTCATCTATCAAGCAAGGTATACGCTCTGTTACTAATATTACAATCTAATAGACTTTGGCTTGATTTAGATCATTATCAGAATTTTTAAATGCAAAGCAATGATGACAATGTCAAATTACAAAATGTGAAGATTTTTGACGAAGAAAGAATTTCTTATTCTTTTTCTCATTATTTACATTTCATGAACATAGGTATTTATACAGAAATTCTATGTCTAAATAGGAAAGAATTCTATGCCTAATTTAGGAAAGAAATATTTACAGCTAACAATAGATAATTCATTCCAATTATAGCTAACACTAGTCAACACTCCCCCTCAAGTTGGTGCAAAGATGTCACACTTGCCCGACTTGCAAACTAGTGTATGAAAAATCTGTTTGTTGAGACCCTTTGTGAACACATCAGCTAGCTATTTTTCAGATGGCGCATGAAGCAAACTTAAGATACCACTTGCAACCTTTTCTTTGATGAAGTGTCGATCAATTTCAATGTGTTTTGTCCGGTCATGTTGAACTAGATTATGAGCTATACTAATGGCAGCTTTGTTGTCACAGTATAAGAAAAGTCCCCATTTTCGCATAGTTTCAATTCCTCTAGTAACTTTTGTAGTCAAAGAAGTTCGCAAAAACCTTGTGCCATGGCTCTATATTCAGGTTCTGCACTTGATCTAGCAACTACACTTTGCTTCTTGCTTCTCCAAGTAACCAAGTTCCCTCCTACAAGAGTGCAATAACCGGATGTAAATCTCCTATCATCTAGAGATCTAGCCCAATCTACATCTGTAAAGGCTTCAATTTTGAAGTGACCATGCTTAGCAAAAAATAGACCTTTTCCTAGAGCAGACTTCAGATACCGCAAAATGCGGAGGATAGCTTTCATATGAGAATCTCAAGGATCGTGCATGTACTGACTCACTAAGCTAACTGCATAGGCTATGTCTAGTCTAGTGTGAGAGAGATATATGAGTCTTCCAACCATCTCCTGATATCTCTCCTTATCAACTGACTTCCGAACCCCTACTTGTAACTTGTGATTGCTTTCAATGGGTGATTCTATTGGTTTGCAACCTGTCATACCGGTTTCTTTCAAGAGATCTGAAATATACTTCCTTTGAGAAATAAAGATCCCTTTTTCTGACCTAGCAACCTCAATTCCTAAGTACTACAATTTTCCTAGATCCTTGATCTCAAATTCCTGTGCCAACAACTTCTTTAATCGAGCCATCTCCTCTTTGTCATTTCCTGTTACTACAATGTCATCAACATAAACTATGAGAAGGGTAAGTTTACCCTCTTTATGTCTTATGAAGAGGGTATGATCAGCATTGCTTTGTTGATAGCCAAAGGAGATCATGGCTTTGCTGAATTTATCAAACCAAGCTCTGGGGGATTGTTTTAGTCCATACAAGGCTTTCTTCAGCTTACATACCTTCCCTTGACTCTGTTCATTAACAAAACCAGGAGGAATCTCCATGTACACTTCCTGTTCAAAGTCTCCATGAACAAATGCATTCTTCAGATCAAGCTATTGTAAGTCCCAATCAAGTTTAGCTGCACATGATAGCAGAACTCTGATGGTGTTCATTTTTGCAACTGGAGCAAATGTCTCCTGGTAATCCACTCCATAGGTTTGAGTGAATCCCTTAGCCACCAATCTTGCTTTGAATCTCTCTATTGAACCTTCAGCTTTATGTTTCATAGTGAAGACTCACTTGTAGCCAACCAGTCTCTTGTCTAGTGGAGAAGGGACAAGTTCCCAAGTCTCATTTTTTGACAAAGCCTTCATTTCTTCAATCATAGCTTGCTTCCACTTGGGATCCGTGATAGCCTCTCTCCAATTCTGTGGAATAGACACAGAGGAAATAGACAAGGAAAAGGCTTTGTCGGAGGGGGACAAAGAATCATAAGAGACAAAGTTAGATAGAGGGTGTTTAGTACAAGACCTGATTCCTTTTCTGTGAGCAATAGGAAAATCTAATTCATTTGGAAATGTAGATAACTCACCAGTAGAGGAGGAGTCAGCAAATTGCATGATGGCTTCTTCGGCCCTATTTCTTCTTGAATATCTTATCAAATCAGGTTTTTCTAAACGCCCAATAGTCTCCCCCTGAACTCTATCTCCAATTTCACTCTCCCCTGTGGCAATGTCATCAAGAGGTTTAACAACGGAACCAGGAAAAGACACGTCTTCTGTCTTATTGTTCTCCCCTAAAGAGGTGACAAGGTAAGGCCAAAATAGGGCTCAGATTCTCGAAAGGTAACATCCATACTGACAAAAGTTCTCCGAGAAGGAGGATGATAACATTTGTAACCTTTCTGTGTAGGAGAATACCTAAGGAAAACACATTTGAGGGCTCTAGGATCAAGTTTCCCAGCATTCCTAGTGTGAACAAAACATGTACACCCAAAAACCTTTGAAGGAACAGTGTATTCGTTTTTACCCTTTAAAGCTTCTAGAGGACTCTGAAAGTCAAGACTTTTGAGTGGCATTCTGTTGATAAGGTAGGCATCTACTAAAATGGCATCCCCCCAGTAAGGTTTTGGTAGATTCATGGTGAACATAAGAGATCTTGCTAGCTCTAACAGATGCCTATTTTTCCTTTCAGCTACCCCATTTTGTGCACTAGTGTAAGGACAACTAGTGTAAGGACAACTAGTTTGATGGATTATCCCATTAGACTCCAAATAAGCACCAAAGTTTTTATCCATGTATTCTGTGCCATTGTCAGCTCTAAGAATTTTGATCTTACCATCAAATTGAGTACAAATCAACTTATGAAATGACCGAAAGCAAGAAAACACCTCACTTTTGGTTTTTAACAAATATACCCAAGTCATCCTAGTGCAACAATCAATAAAGGTAACAAACCATCGACTACCAGATAAAGAAACCGTTTGAGTAGGTCCCCATATATCAGAATGAATAGTCTCAAAAGCAATAGTACCTCTATTTTTACTCAAAGGATAGGATTTTCTACTATGCTTAGCATAATCACAAGCATCACAACACAATGATTCAAACTGAGTCCTCAAAAATAAACTAGGGTATAATTTCTTTAAAACAAAAAAGGATGGATGCCCCAACCGTCTATGCCACTGAACAATTTCTCGATTAACATCCTTATTATCTCCAAAAAAAGCTTGACCATAGTCTCGAGTTCCATCAGTCATGTATAAGCCATCATGCAATCTACCACTGCCAATCCTCCTCCCTGTGTGAAGATCCTGAAAAACACAATGGTCAGGGAAGAACTCGATTTTACAATTTAGAGCTTTGGTGATGGAGCTAACAGATAGAAGATTAACAGGAAATTTAGGCACATGGAGAACAGATGAAAGTTTAATATTAGGTGTACAGTCAACAGAACCTGTTCCAGAGACAGGGGTTAAAGAGCCATTGGCTATTTTGACATTATCCCCTTTAAGACATGGAGAGTAGTTTTGAAAGCTTTGAAGTGCCTGTCATGTGTCTATTCGCACTAGAATCAATAATCCACGAATTAAGATGAGCAATAAACCTGATTGCACATAATTGGATGTAGCAACAGTGGGGGAGTCAAGCTTGGTCAGAAGTTGACTAAGATGCTAAATTTCATCAGAAGATAAAGTGTAACTAGAGCCCGTCTCCTTGGATGTCTCCCCAGTTTCTGCCATGTTTGCTTGTGACCTAAAGGAACTAACTCATTTTCCCCCACGACCTCTGTTTGGTCGACCATGAAGCTTCCAGCAAGTCTCCTTTGTATGCCGTGATTACCCACAATAGTCACAGTGCAAATGATCTTTATCAGAAGAATTTCCTTTTGGTTGCTCATGAGAGACAATTAACCCAGATTTCTCAGTTGGTGCGGGGTACAGCATAACATTACGACGACTTTCCTCTTGTTGAACATGAGAGTATGCATCCTCAAGAGAAGGAAAAGGAATCTTACCAAGAACTTGAATCTCGATTTGATCATATTCGGGATTCAAACCCACCAGAAAATCATAGACCCGCTCTTTTTCAACTAGTTTGTGAAATAAAACTGCATCTTCAGTACAATGTGCCTCGAGATCTTGATAATAGTCTATCTCCTGCCAAAGCCCACTTAAGTCAGAAAAATAATCAGTGATGGTTAACTCACCTTGTTTTGTACCATGGATTTTATTTCGAATTTCGAAGATTTGGGCATCATTCCCTTTGCGAGAGTAAGTGCGTTTCATTGAATTCCAGATTTTTCAGCAGTATCAAGCAATAAATACTGTTTGGAAATGCGAGGGTGCATAGTATTCAAAAGCCATGTCATAACAAGTGAATTATCAGAGTCCCATTGGCTATAGGCAGGGTCTGGCTATAGGCAGGGTCAGAAATATTAGGTGGTTTTTTCTCTCCAGTGATATAACTTAGCAGTTTTCTAGATTTAATAAACAACAAACAGGCTCGAGACCAAGCAAGATTCGTAGCAGCCCCATCCAATTTCACAGCACTAATTTGTGAAAGAGAGGTATTATCTACTACCTTAGTGTCCCCCATTGTCAAATAAAAGCTCAAAGCAGAAGCGAAAACAGAAAAATCGCGGAATGTCGCCAGTAATGGTCATGCAATGCTGAGGAGACCAATTGGAGGTCCAATCGTCGACTCGTGAGATATAGTCGACAAAACTTCGATCGGCGCGTGAGCCCACGCGCGGTAGTTTCTGGTGGCCGGATTTCTGGGAGAGGCAGATCGGAGGGTGGGTTTTCCGGTTGTAGGGGCGGTGACGGAAGAAGAGGGAGGAAACTCAACCTCTTTGAAAAAAAACAGTAACAGTAACCAGCCGGAAAAAAATGCTGCAAGGGAGGAAAAAACTCACCTCAAAAGGGCAGCAATGGCTTTGATACCGTGAAGATTTTCGATGAAGAAAGAATTTCTTATTCTTTTTCTCACTATTTACATTTCATGAACATAGGTATTTCTACAGAAATTCCATGTCTAAATGGGAAGGAATTCTATGCCTAATTTAGGAAAGAAATATTTACAGCTAACAATAGATAATTCATTCCAATTATAGCTAACGCTAGTCAACAAAAAGTTTGTAGAAAGGGAAAGAATTTTGAATTCTTAGCAGGTCTTAATGTTGAATTTGACCAACTTCGGGTTGAAATGCTTGGTAAGACCCTTTACCGTCTTTGAATGAGACCTTCTCACTCATCCAGGCAGAAGAGAGCTGGAGAATTGTGATGTTGGAATCCAAATATGCTGACAGCTCAGCATTCATGTCTATGAAAACCAATAAAGAAGCCCTTAACCACCACCAACAAAATCCTCAAAATAAGGAAGCTTTTTGGTGCAATTTTTGTAAGAAGCCTCATCACAATAGAGAGACCTGCTGGAAGTTACATGGGAAGCCACAGAAAGCACAGAAAGAAGGGGAAAACAAGGATGGACAAGCCAAAGCCCACTTCACTGAACCTACAAACTCTGGAGATTCTGATCAAGCTAGATCATAACTAAAAGGACTTAACAAAGAAGAGATTGAGCGTTTAAAGAGCATTCTGAATTTTATTAGCCCAATCAAGTGATTTTTCTAATTCTCATGCTCTTAGTGCCTCACTAGTGTCTAATAGGAATTCTTAGGTCGTAGATTTAGGTGCTACAGACCATACGACTACCTCTCATCATTCTTTTATTTCTTATAACCCCTGTGCTAGTAACAGAAGTTGCAGAGGGCTCTCACACTAGTGTTGCAAGTAAAGGAACCATTCCTTTGTCCCCTAATCTTCTCTTGAAAAGAGTAAATATGTTCCCAAACTTTCTACCAATCCTTTGTCGATTAAAAGATTTACTAGAGACTTTAATTGCTTTGCCATCTTTGATCCTAATTATTGTGTATTTCAGGATCAGGAAACGAGGAAGATGATTCGGCATGCTAAGGAAAAGGATGGACTCTACTTCTGGAGTCTAATAGTGGAGACAAAACCTCACATCCCTCCTTGACTTTCATGACCAAAGATACTCTTAACCCTATTTGGCTTCACCATTGTGATAATGCCCAAGAATACTTTAATCAAACCTTATCTTCTTTCTTTCAAAGTGAAGGCATTATCCATTTTTCATCTTATGTTGACACACCTCAAAAAAATGGGGTGATTGAGCGTAAAAATAGACATTTACTTGAAGTCACTAGAGCATTATTATATCAAATGAATGTCCCTAAACACTATAGGGGAGAGGCTGCTTTAACCGAAGTTCATTTGATAAACAGATTGCCTTCACGACCTCTAGAGTTCAAAACACTAGTAGAAATGCTCCATAATTTCTTCCCCAGCTTTAATATAAATAGTCTGACTCCAAGGGTGTTTGGATGTGTTAGTTTTGTTCATATTCATGCTCATAATAGGGGAAAACTTGACGCACGAGTCCTAAAGTGCATCTTTGTTGGCTACGCTCCTACACAAAAAGGGTATAAATTTTTTTTATCCTCCCTCACATAAATCTTCATTTCCAAGGACGTGTCATTTGTTGACAATCAATCTTTCTTCGCTAATACTTATCTTCAGGGAGAGATGGGGAATTCTGCAGAAGATAAGTATAGGGAGACTAACTTCTTACTTGATTTATCTTTCCCAAATACACAGACTGAGAATCAGCCACTACTATCCCTACACCACCTAACTAATCTGACCAAAATAAGTCAAAAATTGCCCAGCCAGATGCCTAAAAAACATACTGCACCTATCCCTAACTAGCCTCTCTTAGTCTACTCACGAAGGAATACTGTCCAAACCTTACCAAAGCAGGCTCAAGGATCTAACCCGAAATCAGGTACTGAAATACAAAACCCTGAACTTGATGATTTGTATGTCCCTATAGCTCTTAGGAAGGGCACACGAACATGCACTAAATTCTCAATTTCACACTTCACTTGACAAATGTTCTCCAAGCCATAAATGTTTTCTTACAAAAATAAATTCAAGTTCCACACCACAAATAGCAATAAGGGATAGGAATTGGAAAATTGCCATGGATGATTAGATGAATGCATTAATTAAGAATCAAACATGGGAATTAGTGGATTCATCGAAAGGAAAAAAACCAGTAGGATGTAAATGGGTATTCACAATTAAATATAAAGCAAATGGTTCATTAGAAAATATAAAGCAAGGCTAGTAGCTAAGGGATATACTCAAACTTATGGGGTTGATTATCTTGAAACTTTTGCCCCAATAGCAAAAATGAACACCACACGTATACTATTATCCTTGGCAGCTAATTTTGATTGGCCTGTGCAGCAATTTGATGTAAAAAATGCCTTTTTACATGGTGATCTAAATGAAGAAGTGTACATCACAGCCCCTCCTAGATCTGAAGATAAATTTGGGAATAGAGTATGCAAATTAAAGAAAGCCTTGTATGGCCTTAAATAATCTCCTCGGGCATGGTTTGGGAGATTCACAAAGGCTATGTTAGAAATGAAGTATAAGCAAAGTCAAGGAGATCACACTCTATTTATTAAATTTGCTGCAAAAAACAAAATGACGGCCCTCATTGTTTATGCGGATGACATCATAGTCACAAGTAATGATCTTGAAGAGATGAAACACCTCAAACTTAAACTTGCCCAAGAGTTTGAAATCAAAGATTTGGGGAAGTTGAAATTTTTTTGGGCATAGAAGTAGCTCGTTTGAAAGAGGGAATTTTTATATCCCAATGCAAGTATATTTTGGATCTTCTAGAAGAAACTGGAATGATGGGGTGCAAACCGATTGATACACTTATAGAACATAATCATAGACCAAGCGAGGCTAAAGATGATGAACCTGTTGACAGCGGGAGGTATCAAAGACTAGTAGGAAGACTAATTTATTTGTCACATACCAGGCCTAACATAGCATATGCAGTAAGTGTAATTACTCAGTTCATGCATGTCCCCAAAAATGTCCATCTTCAAGCAATCTTAAAACTACCCCTGGCAGAGGGATTATGTTTAAGAAAAATGACAATAAAACAGTTGAAGCTTATACAGATGCAGATTGGGCAGGTTCAAGCATTGATAGAAGGTCAACCAGTGGGTACTGCACTATGTTTTTGGGTCATCTTATCACTTGGAGAAGTAAGAAGCAATCAGTTGTGGCTAGATCAAGTGCTGAGGCAGAGTTTAGAGCTATGGATCACGATTTATGTGAGCTCTTGTGGATTCGTATCATCCTGAATGATTTGAAAGTTAGGTGGCCTAGGATATTGCTCACAACTCAGTACAGCATGACAGAACTAAACTGATAGAACTCTAGTCTCAGAATACTAGAGATTTACTGTTTTATTGAAATATAGCCGTAATGTATAAGTATCATTACAGTCTAAATGTATAGTATTGTTTACTATCCAGAGCATAATTGCTCCTCAGAAGGTTCGATCCTCCCTCTGTCACAAGTTTAACACTCTTTCTGCGTACCTCTCTCCTGCTCTACTCCCTCTACATAAACCCCCCTCTCCATTACATTCTGTTACCCCTAACCAATTAGCCACATCAGCTATTAACTAACTCTCTCCCTGGCCCACTGTTCTTCCTCCTAGAATACACTTTCTAGACTAGCGGTTTATTCCCTTTGTTATTGTCCCTCTCATTGTCTAACTCATTCTCTCCCCTGCTGATCGTATCATTGCCCTCTCCTGGAAGAGCAGCCTTGTCCTCAAGGCTGAAGTGAGGGAATTGGTTTCAGATCACATATTCATCTTCCCATGTAGCTTGTTCCATTGTTTTAATCAACAATTGCTGTGTTGAGTCCCCCATTGTAGTTATAGTCCTGCTGGCGAGCACCCTTTCAGGTTCTACCATATCTTCCACTTCCACTTCCAATCCTTCAGGCAAGGAAGCCTCCACCGAATAATTGCCCACTGCCTTCTTAAGCTGTGAAACATGGAATATAGGATGAGCCCTCAAATTGGGAGGTAGTTTGAGTTTATAAGTCACTGCTCCAATTTTTTCCAGAATTTGGAAGGGGCCAAAATATCTTGCTGCTAATTTCTGGTTGATTCGTCCAGCCACTGTGATTTGTCTGTGGGGACGTAACTTTAGGAAAACCCACTCTCCTACTTGAAAAGACTGAGGAACCCTTTTTCTATCCGCATACTTCTTCATTTGCTGTTGTGCCCTGTGCAGACTGTATTTAAGCTAATTTAATGCTTCATCTCTATCCAGTAATTCTCTAGCCACTGCCTCAACCCTAGTTTCACCTTGTAAATATCGCACAAGTGTGGGTGGCTTCCTTCCATATACTACCTCAAACGGTGTTGAACCCATGGAGATATGAAAAGTAGTATTATACCATAATTCTGCCCAAGAAATCTAGTAGGACCAGTGCTTAGGTTGTTCAGAAGCAAAACATCTCAGATAGGTTTCTAAACACCTATTGAGAACCTCGGTTTGTCCATCCGTTTTGGGGTGATAAGAAGAACTCATTTTAAGCAAGGTACCTTGTAGGCGAAACAATTCTCTCCAGAAATGACTTACAAACAAAGGATCACGGTCACTTACAATTGATAACGGAACCCCATGTAGGCAGACTATTTCCTTAGCAAACACTTCAGCCACACTCTTAGCAGTATACGGATGCTTTAGTAAAATGAAATAGCCATATTTAGATAACCTATCCACCACGACCAGCACTGCCTCGAATCCTTTAGATCTTGGAAGCCCCGTTATGAAGTCCATTGAGATATCTTCCCAAATCTGATTGGGAATTGGCAAGGGTTGCAGCAGACCCCCAAGAGATGTAGCAGCATATTTTTGCCGCTGGCATGTGTCGCAAGACTTGACAAAGTCTTGAATGGACTTCTTCATTCCAATCCAATAAAGATTACTAGCAATCCGCCTATATGTGCGCAAAAAGCCTGAATGTCCTCCCATAGGAGAAGAATGATATTCTTTCAGCAAAATTGGAACAAATGGGGATGTAGCTGAAATAACCAACCTTCCCTTGTGTAGAAGAACCCCCTGATGCCATGAAAAACCAAATCTGGAATTTGGATTCTGTTGCAGATCTCGTATAATGTTGCATAGTATCAGATCCTGTTGCACCTCCTGCTGAATTTGTTTACTGTCTGTCCACAATAGGAATGTAACAATGGTCCGAAACTCCCCCTCTTCATGAACCCGTGATAAGGCATCAGCCGCCTTGTTTTCTGGACCCAGTTTATACATGATTTCGAAGTGATAACCCAGCAGTTTAGCCATCCAGCACTGTTGATCTGTTGTCATAATTCTTTGCTGCAACAGATAACGTAAACTTTTCTGGTCGGAGTAAACCACAAAAGGTCTTCCAAGCAAGTAGTGGGGCCAATGGTGCACTGCCAACACTAAAGCCATCAACTCTTTCTTATAGGCTGACTTAGATAGATTTCCTGCTAAAAATGCTTTACTGAAATAGGCTATCGGTCTTTGATTTTGCATCAAAACAACACCCACTCCATTACCTGATGCATCACATTCAACTTCAAAGGGTTGTGAAAAGTTGGGAAGAGCTAATACTGGGGATGTGGTCAAAGCCTTTTTCAAAGGCTCGAAGGACTCCAAAGCTGCGGAATTCCAATGAAATCCATCCTTCTTAGTCATTTCAGTCAATGGCTTAGCTATTTTGCCATAGTTCATAATAAACTTACGGTAGTATCCTGTCAAACCAAGGAATCCTCTTACCCCTTTAACATTCCTAGGAATGGGCCATGCCAAAACACTACTAATCTTAGTAGGATCCACAGCTACTCCCTTCCCTGAAATGATATGCCCCAAATACGCCACTGTTTGTCTCCCAAAACTGCACTTTTGTTTATTAACCACAAATTGGTTGTGTTGTAACACCTCCAAAACCTTTGATAAATGAACAAGATGAGAATCCCTATCTGCACTATATACCAGAATGTCGTCAAAAAATACCAAAACAAACTTTCTAAGGAAAGACCTGAAAATATCATTCATTGCCGCCTAAAAAGTAGCCGGTGCATTGGTTAAACCGAACGGCATCACAAGGAACTCGTAATGACCATTATGTGTCCAGAAAGCTGTTTTAGATATGTCTTCTTCCACAACCCTAATTTGATGATATCTGGATTTGAGGTCTAACTTAGAAAAAACATGAGCATTATGCAATTCATCCAACAATTCATCTACCACTGGAATAGGATCCTTATCTGGTATCGTAACCCTATTTAATGCCCTATAATCAACGCACATTCTCCAAGATGCATCCTTCTTTTTAACTAAAATAACTGGGCTAGAGTAAGCACTGGAACTATGCCGTATGATACCTACTTGCAACATCTGTTGGACTTGTTGCTCAATTTCATCTTTGTGATGGTGAGGGTATCGATAGGGTCTTACACTGATAGGGCCATGTCCTTGCTGCAATACAATAGCATGAGCATGCCTCCTTTTGGGAGGTAATCCTCTCAACTCTTGGAATACTTCTGAAAATTGTGATAGCACCTGATTCAGCTCCTTCTGCTCCCTTTGGTTCAACCGAGGCTGCTGATTTTCTGTTGTCTCCACAACTTCAGCTACTTGAGAGTCGCCTATAAGGCTCTCTAATAGGCTATGCAAAGATGCTAAACCTCCAGCACACTTAATTATTCCCTGTTGGACTGATCTGCTGTCAGTATTGCCACATAATTCTACACTTCGCACATCATATTGAAACTGCATAGTCATTTCTTTCCAATCAACAATGACCTTATCCAACGTCTGCAACCAAGCCACCCCTAATATGATATCCATTTCCCCCAATTCCAGTACGTATGCATCAATTTTCAGATCTAATTCCCCCATCCGAATGTGAATTTCTATACACTTCTTATTTGTTGTTACCTTGTGGCCATCCCCCAAACGAATTCCCAAACTCCTAGTCATGTCTATCTGTAATCCCAGACCACTAGCGAGCTTCGGAGAAATGAAATTATGACTTGCGCCACTATCCACCAACACCACAATAGGAACCCCGCGTATCTTTCCTTCTATCCTCATGGTTTTACTTTCAGATAGCACGATTTTATTGATTCCAAACACCCCCATCGATCGGCATTCCAGAGCTACTTCTTCGTCTCCAACCTCATCTCCTACACTAGCTATTATTTCCCCTTCGTCATTTAGTGTTTCATTGTCATCCAACATTAACAGCCGTAATTGCTTTTCTGCGCACTGATGTAAGGGGTGGAATTTTTCTCCACATCTGAAACATAATCCCTTAGCTTTCCGGTCCATCAACTCTTGGTAAGAAATGTGCCATAATCCCCGGTTCTTCTCAGGCGGTGCCCTTCTATCCCCCTCCGCACGTCTCATCGGCGTCACTGTGTGAGAACCTAAGGTTCTGTTTGGTGCATTAGCGTAGAGACGTTGATTATTCGGTTCGTGGGTTCGACCCGACCCGCTTTCTTCCTTAGCCACTCCATAACCCGTCGAGCGTGAGTGACTCGACTCTGCATGTGAGTGGCCAACCCGATTGTTGTTTCTAAAAACAACCTCACTTCTCTGATTCCAAGTGCGATATCGGGGAGCAGATGTCTCATATCTTCCTTGTTCACCGTTCAACTCTTCATAGCCCTAGCGATTTTCGTCATTTGAAATCTGTTAGCTGGATTGAACGTGCACACCCTTCGTCTGATATCATCTCGCAAACCACTCATGAAATAACCCATGAACTGTGCCTCCGGTAGACGACCCACCTGTGAGGACACAAACTCAAAAGCCTCTATGTATTCTTTTACCGAACCCATTTGACGTAAGTCAGAAAGCTCTTCAAATGGATTCTCAAATCGCCTCCCTCCATACCTATCTATTAAAGCCTTCTTCAACTTCTCCCACGTTAATTCAACTTCGGTTTCTCTGAGGAGGTTAAACCAGTGAATAGTTGACCCTTCCATACTTAAGAGAGTCAGTTTGATCTTCACCTCGTCGGAAGTACCATGAACTTTGAAGTAAATCTCTGCTCTCGTGATCCACCCTATAGGATCAGACCCATCAAACATAGGTAGCTCCACTTTTCTCACCGACATCCTATACTCCTCCATATTACCCAGCGACTGTTCCGACTGAAAATGTTGTTGCGGATGCTACGTACCCTTCTCACCAGCTACAGTCGGTCTCCTCTCAAAGGTATCACTCCCTTGTCCTTCTTCTGGACGCTTTCCCATCATTTTGCTCATTTCCAGCAGTAATGATCGCTGCATCTCCCCCATAGCCAATCTCATAGATGATTGGATATCTTCGACCCCTGCCTCTAGACTAGCCATCCGAGCTTCCAACAAATCTACCCTATCTGACATCTTTGGTGGCATGAAGATGGACCTCCGTAATTAAAAAAAAGAAAAACTCTCCTTTCTTCCGGTGGTGATTGATCCGGCAGGTCGGACCAATGATAAAACTCTAGTCTCAGAATACTAGAGATTTACTGTTTTATTGAAATATAGTCGTAATGTATAAGTATCATTACAGTCTAGATGTATAGTATTGTTTACTATCCAGAGCAGAATTGCTCCTCAAAAGGTTCGATTCTCCCTTTGTCACAAGTTTAACACTATTCCTGCCTACCTCTCTCCTGCTCTACTCCCTTTACATAAACCCCCCTCTCCATTACATTCTGTTACCCCTAACCAATTAGCCACATCAGCTATTAACTAACTCTCTCCCTAGCCCACTATTCTTCCTCCTGGAATACACTTTCCAGACTAGCGGTTCATTCCCTTTGTTATTGTCCCTCTCATTGTCTAACTCATTCTCTCCCCTGCTGATCCTATCATTCACATTGAGATTGATAGGCACTTCATTAAAGAAAAATTGGAAAGTGGGCTTATTTGCACCCCATATGTTCCCATTGCCAAACAGATGGCAAATGTATTGACTAAGGGGTTGGCAAATGCACAATTTCAAGATGTTATAAGCAAGCTGGGAATGCAAGGCATCTAAGCACTTACCAGCTTGAGGGGGAGTGATGAAAATCAGAACAATGAATTAGGAGAAATTATTTCCTAATCATAAAATAGGAAACAAGAGGATATCATGGATATTTACTTTAGGAAATTGTTGTAAATAGAGGATATTGCTATAAATAGGAAATATTTTAGTTGCCTAAATTAAGCTAGGACTTGTGTATATATTCAAAGGCACTTGTGCAAAATACGAAAAAAGATTACTTCTTTCTTCAAATGCTTGTTGTAAATTTTAGAGATATATAAAAAATACAGCTCTTATTCAAATTTTGACACTTATATGTATACATTGATTATCAAGAGAGAAATACACTGCAAAATGTTGTATCTAGATTCACTGCAGAATGTAAATATAGAGCTATAACACACGCAACGTGCAAGATAATATGGATATATCAACTATTATCTAAAATTGGATTTAAAGCCTCAATACCAGCAAAATTATGAAGTGATAATTAGGCTACTCTACAAGTTGCTTTTAATCTAGTGCTTTATGAAAGAACTAAACATATTAAATTGAATATCACTTAATTCGCGAAAAAAGTACAACACAACTTGATTTCAACAGAATATGTTAAAAGTGAAGAGCAACTCAGAGATATATTTACAAAAGGCCTAAATGATACCCCAATCAATTACATTTGTAACAGGTTGGGCATGATTAATATTTATGTTCCAAGTTGAGGGGGAGTGTTAAAGATTGAGCATTAACTGTATTATTCATTACAGGGATTATAATCCCTTGATCATAGAGATTATACTCCCTAATTAGTCCTGCAAATGTGTATATATATATATATATTCTTACCTCTATACATTGATTTGATTATCAAGAGAGAGAGAAACAATTCATTCTCTATTTTACAAAAGTAAAGTTCAGTTCTCATGTGCATATGTATTTAAAATTTGAGACCAAATTATTGTTGTATACTGAAAGAAAAACCAAAAGCATGTGAATTGAGAAAAGTTATGCTTTCTCTATGACAAAACAAAGGAATGAAGCTTGATATCACCCAAAAACTGCATCAACTTCTTGTTGGATATCTATGTCACAAATATTATAGTAAATTTTGGCCCCTTTTCATTCATTAGCATGGTATGAGCAAAATGGATACATAGGTTTTATAACCCTTGAGAGAGGTCTTAGGTGAAGTTTTTGTTTGAATCTGACAAAAAATAGTAATATTTTGCATTTTGAACAGAAGTGGACAAAGTGCATTCACTAAAATAATAAGATGACTTACGAAACACCAAGATTGAGAATGTCTTCCACCCAGATTTCACCTTTACCCTCAAATCCACATCTATTCTACACAGTCAACAAAATTCAAGATTATTTTAGTATGAGAGCATCAGAAAACATAGGTGACTTAAAGGCAGCTTTGACAATAGGATTTTGTCAATCAAACTGTGCAACCTTGCAAAGGATTTTTCAATTACGAGATTGGGAAGTTCAATTGGTAAAACTAGCTTGCACTTGGCATGATTGAAAAATTGTGTTCTCTGATCACATCAAAGGCACGGTACTCGTTTGTCATAAGAACATAAATTTGATTATTGACATTCTTGTTTGCAATCCATTCTTTTAAATATTCAAATGTTCTTACTTGACCAATTGTGTCACTCAAACTTCCAGTAAATTTTGTATTGAATAGCATAGTACATTAGAAATTTACATAGAAGGGCAATAAATAGAATCAACAGATACTAGAACATGATTAAAAAATTGGAACCTTTTTTCTTGTTTTCCAATGTTCAATGCATAGCATATCTTCGTAATGAATAGTTTTAAATGAAGAATTGCATTGTTGATATGGCAAGGGTACCAGGTTTCTAATGAGCAACTAAAGCCTATTCAATCAAACAAATCATACCATAATGAGAAGAATCAGCACAATAATCCCAAGAAATAGCATAAAATAGGTAAGGTTATAGGTCAGATGCTCATAAGCACCGCAACAACAAATAAATTTAAGCCCAATACTGTGTTTGAATTATTTGTTTTGCATTTCAGCCATATGTTTCATAACATATGCAAATTGCATTATGTATTTATTTGTGCTAACACAGTAATCATGACCCATTATGTTGGTTAACTAAGATATAGTTTTCAATTCAAGTCAAGAACTCACAGGATTGAACTTCACAGCGGTAGCTTGTCCAATCTCATCCTCAGATAAGACTCCAACTTCAACGAGCTCCAAGAGTTCTTTCCTTGAGATATTCCATTCTTGGTCCCTCTAATATTTAGAAAAATTCATCCATTAAAAGCCATTAACTAACATTGTCTCTTGCATAAACTGACATTAGCTTATACCCCTTTCAGCACATTTCCCTCCACGATGGCTACTTGAAGACCTTTGATACGCAAAGCTGTGGCGACAAAGATTCCCAAAGTACCTCCACAAACTACCACATCGTACTTCTCAACTTCTTTGTCTATCATAAAAGTATTGTGGCTTGACTTCCCTGGGAAACTTGAAACAACCTGCTGAGGTTCTTGAGGAACTGTATCAAAAGTTAATGTAAATTTCAAGGTGTGTAAGACATGGAATTACTTGTCGGAATGTCCAAGAAAAAAATGTATGAGTTGATGGAATAATTTTTTATCAATTCATTTTTCAGAATAGCAAATGTTTCCTTTGGGTTTATTTTTCTCGTTAATGAGATGAAGTCTTACATTTCTGAGCAGAACAAATACTTGACCAAATGCTGTCCAACCTTTTTAGTGCATCATATGAATATGCGCCGCCGGCACCACCAACTTCACTACTCAATGAAATGCTCTCCATTATTCTCTACAAGAATAGAAGAACATCAATTCACATTGACAAACACACACATGCGCACCATATGAGGTGTAAAACCTTGCCTGGGTTCTAGATGGAATGGCTTGTGCTAACAAGAACATTCTCCTTCGGGCCGTCTCCTTTCTTCTCTGTACCAACGGTCTTACCTTCGGGTTGTTAAGCAACCCGTTAGATATTCCAAGTTGAAGAATCGTCATACTAAGCCAAACCCAAAAGCTTTCAGTTGATCTTCCGCTCTGTTTTCGTTCCTTTTAGTATATCATCAATCTACAACGAAAATTGACGAGAAGAGGACACGTTAACGGCCAAAACTGCCTCATACTTTCTTTTCTTTTTATTTTTTTAATTTCACCGTCCGTAAAAGCGTGACTGGAAGATCCGGTGTCCGGTAAGTAGTCACATCACTAACGTCTGTCCTGAGGATTAAAGCGGCAACAAGATAAGCCTCAAGCTGCTGTGGTAGGGTTCTCAGACACACATTAAATTGGCTTTCGAGTTGGGGTATACGGCAACTAACATGTAAGACATCGTTGATTCTTCTTTTCCTCCTTATTCGTTGATTAGATTTCTTTAAAGTTCTTTGAATTCATTTCTTATAAATTTTGTTTACTCAGTCATGAGGTAAACAAAGGAAATGAAACAGAGACTCCTTTTTTGTTTGTTTTGGCAAATGCAGTTTGAAGGCCAAATTTAGTTGGTCTAAGCTATCATCATTTGCTTCACCGTTCTTCTTGAGTTAGTCCTTTCTGAACCTAGCTGGAAAGGTTAGGGTGAGTTTTGGGGCTTCTCTTCAGTTAATTCAATCATCTGTTGTGTCTCCCACAAATGTTTTTTGTTATGAGATGTAATGGATATATCTACAGTTCTTTCGTGAGAGAAGTAAAAATGAAGTGGAAAACGGGTTTAAGTCGACTTTGTCAAAAGAAGATGGAAAACTTAGTCTTTGCGCTGAATATAGTTGTGGCCCAAATTCTCAAGAAGCATTAGGAGGAGGCGTTCATTTGATTAAACAATTGAAAGAAGCCTCGCTGTGACATACTGGAGCAGGAAACAGTTCGTTTTATGTATGAAATTTTATTTCGACACGCCATTCGGAAATAAGTTTGGTCTATTTGTGCAGACGAAAGCATTTCTTGCTTCAATTCAACATTACTGCTTTGTAAGCTGAATAAATGCTCAAGTGAATATTTAAGTTCCTCGTGGAAGAAGATTAACATAAAATTAGCTGCTGTTACTTGAGATTTTGTTAAAACTTCGAATGATTTACACCATCTTGGTAGTTGGAACTTGGAACATTCTCTGCACATAATCTAGGATATATACTACTTGACGTTGATTATCTATTGTGGATGTTCTAAATTTTCTTTTTAGAGAACAGATATTTTGGCCATTTTGAGGAGGCATCAATTGAGCATGGCTATAGCAAGTGTGGTGGCATCGGCAACCTTTAGCTGCTCCTGTGTCAACAGGACCGCTAGAAACCATCAACGTTTAAAATCTACTGTTGGGCGATGTGACAGTGTAAAAGCAATGCAAATGGAGAAACCTCTTGAGGAATTGTACAATGTGAGGGTTGAAAAGAGTGTCTCATCACAGCGACTGGCAGAGCTTGGAGTTTCAAGGTGGTCAGTGTGGAAGACTGGGAAGTGTAAGTTGCCATGGGACTGGCAGGTTGATCAGCTTGTTTACATAGAAGAAGGGGAGGTTAGAGTGGTGCCTGAGGGCAGCCAACGTTACATGAGCTTTACGACCGGCGACCTTGTTCGTTACCCCAAGTGGTTTGAGGCTGACCTCTTTTTCAATGGTCCGTATCAAGAACGTTATAGTTTCCGAGCATATGGAGATGATTATTGACCCCATTTCATGAGGAACATTTTCCTTTCACTTGTTGTGGCTTCCCTCTCAGAACTTGAATTCATTTTGGAACGTCTCTAATCCCTCCATTATTATTAAGCTGCAGAACCCCGTGACGGCATGTTATTTCAAAATGTAGTGAAGTTATAATCTCATTTCAGAAGTGGAATGGATCAGACAACTTTTCCTGAACTGTTTATGACGGCACCAATCCGATGCTGCCAATAACTAAGGAAGGGAGATTTCAAACAGACGCAAATAGCACTGTGATCGGTCATTGTTTGGGTTACAAGGAATTTGGTCAGCGGTTATATTCTTTATCTTTAGAGGTACTACTTGCAGAAGTGCAGATGCAGTGTTACTGTTTTGGACAAAATAAAAATAGTTCTCTTACTTTAGTATGTTTTTGAGGGTGTGCTTGTTTGGAGGGTATGAAAAAAAGGGAATGGATATGGAATAAAAGATTGAGTTTGGTAAGGGATTATGGATATAGAGTCATTATTTTGATTACCCATTTTTGGGTAATCCTCCATTCCTCTCCTAATCTAGAGGAATGGGTATCATTGCTCTTTAATTGTTTGTGATAATTAATAAAAA
>JAOQMS010000004.1:17796216-17810268 GCA_027563885.1 Erythroxylum longipes | reverse complement strand
ACTTTCAATAATCCTAACCCACTCCAATTTACCAAAATGACCAAAATACCCTTTTCAATTGGTGAGGGGATGTTACATTCTAGGTTAGAGGGTTTATAGGATAAGAATAAACCACTCTTTGAACAATTGATAGTAAGACCAAACATCTTACTAAACATTTTAAGGCCTTTTATAAACACTGATATATAAGTAGGGTCAACTTTAGAAAGCAAAATGAGATCATCAATAAAACAAAATTGAGTTATTTTGATTTTTTAAAAAATTATTATTGCAATTTTATTTTATGTCATTTTTTTCATGTCATTTATTTTTCATGTTATTTTCTTTTATCTTTTTATCCCTTTTTGTTTATATTTTTCAAGGATGGTAGGATATAATATTTGATGGACTCTTCATTGAGTTTTAAACATTATAAATCTTATTATTTAGGAAAGTACCAAATCATATCTTTTTCACTTTTGTGTTTTGTTAATATTTTATTTATCTGTGCTTCTATTGTGTATATTAGAGACAATGTGCAATTTAAAGTGTAGGGAAGAGATTTCAGATTTCTTAAGTTTTTTGTAATCTTTTTTTGCCAATTCTTATCAAATGACATCCTGATTTAGTTAAAAGATATCTAAAGTACTTTAGATTATTATTGATTATTAATTGAATTAGTATACAGAAGTATGAAAGTTAGCATAAACTTGCTTTTATAAGTCATATTTTTAGTAATCATTGAGATAACTAATTTGAATGAAAATAGCAAATTATTCACAGACACAAAGCATTTTTGTGAGATGTTGAACCTAAGAGCAAATATTACATCATTATTTTAAGCTCTTTTATTCTTTCATATGTGTTCCTATGCATAATTGGATGATTCTAGGACTTGTTTTATTATCTATATTGAGACTACATTTCTTAAATTAGAATTACTGAAATGATAAAGACATTTAGTTTCAACCTTTTTTTACCTGTTTTCTTTATTATTATCCTACTATATTTATTCCTTAGGAGTAACCACTTTTGAGACTTAGGCTTTTCATTGATTATAACTTTATTACTAGCCTTTACAATATTTTTCTTGAAAGCCTTTTCATTATTTTTGAACCTTAAAGGATTTACATTTACTTGATTGCTAGAAACTTGGAATATATTAAAGAATTTTAAAGAGGTCAAATATTTCTTTGATTGTTGGTATATGATGAATGCTAATAATAATAATAATAATAATAATAATAATAATAATAATAATAATAATAATAATAATAATAATAATAATAATAATAAGAAGAAGAAGAAGAAGAAGAAGAAGAAGAAGAAGAAGAATATACTACTAGCATAGTAAAAGAAAAAAGATTAGTGTTAAAGTTATAATAGCAATGGAATTATGATGCGAAGAAACTATGTTGTGAAGAAGTTTCATGTAAATTTCCTTCAATATTTTCACCCTTTTTATTATTTGTTTCCTACCCTTACCCAAGCCTCATTCAAACCTCGTAACAAGAATTTTTATTTTTTTTGTTTCTAGTTTACTTGTAAATGGTGGATATTAATTTTATTGCAAGCTTATGGTTAAGAATCTGCCTATGTATTGATTTAAGAGTTCCTATACTTTCCACCCTAAACACATTGAGTGCATTGAGTGAATCTTTAGTGAGGATGTAAAAATTTGTGCTTTTATTTCAAAAAGATTATCTATTTGGTTGTTATTGATATTGTCTCATGACGGTTGTTTCTATGATAACTTGAATCTAATTTTATGTTAATTTGATTGACATGATATGATTATTTATGGTGTGGATTGACAGGTTGAAGTTAATAGGGGATGAATGTTTATAAGATTGATGATTTAGATTACGATTTGCTTGAGGACAAGTAAAAGCTTAAGTCTGAGGATATTTTATGAATGATTAATTAACTATATTTATATAACCATATTAAGTTTTTTTACCTGTTATTTAATATTTCTACAGCATTTTTAAAATTATTTTTCTTCAAGTGTGTTTGTAGGTGATAAATATGTCCATAGCCCGAAAGTAAAAGAATTCAAGTGAAATCAACATAAAACAAAATTTTGAAGCAACTTTGGAGATATATGGTCATGTATACTGACCATGTAAGTCACTATAAACATGTAGAGCTTTGAAGAAACTATTTTTGCTCGTATGAAGATACATGTCCTTGTATTTTGATAAATACGACCATATATGTTGGCCATGTAAGCTCCTACAATCTTGTAAAGTCACAAATTAAGGTTTTTTTTAGATACACGATCACCTAAACAACGTTGTATGTCCCAGAAATCCTAGTTTTTACTATAAAAAGATATTATTGAAGGTTACACAAGGAGGAAAATAGTTTTAAAGCCATAGTAGACACTAAAGAAGAAGCATTTTTGAACAAAGGATAAGAAAAAAAATACAAAGATTACGTCACAAGATCTGATAGGGCGACCTTCAATCCAAATTGCATGAAGATTTCATTAGAGACAAAAGGTGCATATAAAATGTGAATTCTTTTATTTATATTTTTCTTTCAAATATTTGATATTTAATTTGTTTTTATATGTTTAGGAACTGATTTGGTTAGCACCTAGGTGTGATGAACCTTTAGTTAGAATTAATAGTATGATATAATCTTTTATTTAATGCAATTTTATTGATTGATTTATTGTGATTCAACTATGCATTTATATTATTGAACTAATATATTCGAAGTATTAGTCCAATGTTTAATTTTATATGATTGATATTGAGAAATCTTTTCATCTGAATAGATTTACCATAGTTGGAAGGATTTGCATGGAAACCTAGGGATAGGTTGACGTAAATTCTCTGGATTAGGATCAAACCTAATAGTGAAATTGATGAATTGAGTAATGCAATCTTAGTGGTTTTAACTAGAGAGTGATTTTAGCCAATCAACTTAGGGTTAGTTATTAATAGTCTTGAGAAAGATATTACATCAGATAGGAATTTTCACATTCTAATAATCAATAATTTATTTACATGATAAATGGTTAGTGTTTAAGATATCTTGGAGGGATTCATCGTCTTCATACTACTTATTTGATATTGACTAAGAAGTATTTTCTATATCCCGATCATTATTTTTAACTTTAGCTTAGTTTGTTTAATTAAATTTTCAATTAAATTAACAACTTTATTAGACAATTATATAATAGAAAAAGGTTAATACTAATACTTATAGTTCTCATGGCATCCACCCGTACTTGCCAGTGTTAACTACCGCTACACCGTACACTTGTGGATAGAACTTATATTTCTTATAAGTACAAAACAAATCAATCAATCACCTTTTTTGAGTCTTTTTAGAATAATCCATTTATTCTACTATTAAATATACATCATTGATTTGCCTCTTTGATATTTAGAATGCTAACACTGGAGAGGTTCACTTATTGCTTTTCCATCATCTAACTAATTAACACTAGGAACATAAAATTCTTATCTTATAAACTATACTGAATCACATTATTGATGGATTATAATAATAATGATGATAATTGAACTAGAGTAGCCTTGCCTAAACCATTAGACGGTAAATGCATGAGTTATAAATCTATTGTCTAGAGCTAGTTTAATTAACTCGATTGAGGTTGAACATTGTGGCTCAAGATGTAGCCCACTAGCTAAGATTGTCTAGCTAGGTATTTTAACAAATAATACATACATCTAGTATGGGAAGAAAACAACCCCAACTTAAACTTATGTAGTGGCCCCCTCGGGTCTCACTTATAATTCTTTGATGGCCTCCTATTATGAAATTTCAACTTCCTAACCTTCAATGGAAACTTGACAAGTCCTTATTTTTTTTTAAAAATGTATACATCTCGATACCTCTAATATAGGATTATATGGACAAGAGTTTTGGTATAACGTTATCCTTAATGTTTACATAGAACTCTTTTACTAGCTTTAGGTAATAATCTCCTTATAAAGTCAAAAAATGATGTAACACCTCAACGTATACCTTGGAAGTATTATATCATGTATAGGGTGTATTAAGAAGTGAAAATAATGAATTAAGTGCATCTTAGTAAGAGAAATAATGGTACTTAATGTAAAAGATAAGGGTAAATGGATAACTGTTCGCTTCGGTATGGACATACATACTTAGACGTGAAATATGAATGGAAATTTTTTGATATGTTTGCTTGGGTTTATGAATGTAATATAAAGTGAATTAATAAAAGAAGAATTTCATAAGAAAATGGGATGTCTTTGGTTAAATTGGATGTATTTTTGTGTTGCTCTTGTATGATAAGATCGAAGTTAGTTAATTTCGGATGTGAACCTCGCTGAATGGATAGGTTCTACTAAACATATTTCTATAATTTGACCATATCTTGGCTTGTAGACCTCTAAATTGGATAATTTTAATTGAATATTAAACTAGATACATAGGTATAAAACTTTCATGGAGGAACTAAAATTTGATTCTGCCTCTAATATTTTTATTTTTGGTTTGAAGTTGAGTTATGGCTATTGTCCTTATTTTTTAATAGGCTGTAGTGTTTTAGGTATAACTCAAGGAATAATTAACCAAATTGCATGAAATTTAATCCATTAGAAACTTAAGACATGGGGAAATGAAATAAATTAATAAGATTATAGGATAACATGGGATTTAAAGGAAGACGAAGGACCAATATGCAATTTTCCTAAAGTCAACTCATGGACCAATAAGATTAAAGCATGTATGTCTAATAGAATTGTAACACATGGTCCAGAATTGTAACACGTGTTACAATGGGATTGTAACACATGGTCCAATAAGATTGTGACATATGGTCCAATGGGATTGAAATATGTGTCTAAGATTAGAAAATTCGTGAAAAGGCATACGAAGAGAGGAGATGGACGAAAATTTGATGGATTAACTTCATATTTTTCTCCTCTCCATTTCGCCTTCTTCATCCCATCATTTTCACTTGGCGATTCAAGCAAAGCCAAAGAGGAAGGGAAGGGAAAAGCATTAGAAGAACTACTTTGCCAATTTTAAGGTTTGGGACATCACTTAGTTTATTTCTGTATTTGTGTATAATTGAATGGATATAAAGATTTATTTGGATGTGGAATTGTTGTTGGGATGTTGCTTTGGTGTTATTTTGGTATTAATTGGTATTACTTTGCATGAACTTGGTTTTATATGACAAGAGAGTATCTAGTAGTAGAATTCTGTTTAGGGTTTGTTTTAGTCAGTTATATTATTTGAGTAATATCTCAGCTTATAGACCTCAAAATTGTGTGATTTCAGTTGCATATGAAACCTAAGACATAGATATAAATATCTCTAGAAGAGACGTTGACCTGATGCTGCCCCTGTTTTAGAGCAACTTGTGATATTTTTCCTAAATCTCATGACTTAGAAGTCCAAATGGTCTGATTGTTAGTGATATAGAAACTATAGACATAGAGGAAAACAATTCTAAAAGACATAAAAACCTAGTTTTGACTTTTTCTATATGCATGTTAAGGAACAAATAGTGGTATGAATGGAGAGAGTGTCTGTCACAACCGTGGTATTGTTTTTGTTTCCAATTTCTATCGCATCTTATCCGAACCTACAACCATCCACATAGATAGAAACCAAATGCCTATACATGCATTAAAGGTATATAATTTTATTCAATGCTATATATATACACATTACAAAATTTCATATCATTTAACATTATCATTTAAAAGTAGTATTACATCTTTACATTAACATGATAATCCAAAAAGAAAACACACAATTTCTTTTATTACATATACAACCATTCTTTACATTAACATGATAATCCAAAAAGAAAGCATACAATTTATTTTATTACATATACAACCATTCTTTAATCGAAAGACACATCCAAAGGTACTTTTACTCTTACCTGTTGGCCTTGGTCCTTGCAAATGTTCCTTCTACCTCACTCCTATAACCTAGACCTACATGAATTATCACTGCGCTAAGCTTGAAAGCTTAGTAGGGAAAACATTTAGTTTGGATGACCACTCACAGCAGTCATCCGCCAAGCACACACATTCAGAAGTATACCATAAATTTACTTTCATAAACCAAACATTGATATTCAATGCTTATGTAAGCAATGATGGCATACTTAAGAAAAGTATAATGCAAATATGCTTCAACATATTATTCATATACCGAAAATGTGCACGGATAAGCCAAATATTGATATTCAATGCTCATTGATACAAATTATCAATATAATTGCACATCATTACAACCAATACAAATTCTCATCAATACCAATTGTTCATGTTATCAGGCTATATTTCTTATTTATATCTCTTTACTTTATTTTCTATATTAGGCCTGCAAATTTTTTGTGGGTGTGAATAACGGGTGTTATGGATATTCGAAGATATCAAACTGTGGATATCTGAAGGTATTGAACTGTGGATACCCGAAGGTATCAAACTATGCATACTCAAAGTTATTGAACTGTGGATACTCAAAGGTAACTATGGACACCAATGGTGTCAAACTATAGCAGCCCTGTAACCCTATAGGCATGCCTATCTATCCATAACCAAGACAATAGAGCAGGCACTATAACATTTTCTTTTAATCATTTACCAATTTCATGATTAATATATTGACAAGTCATACGATATACATTTCAGGTCATAAAATATGTATTCGTTTTCATGCATGCAAGTCATAATTCACAACCATTTGAAGGGTATCAAAATCATACTTGTATAATCATACTATACACATATGAGTAATGAATATACATACAAATCAATTATTTACATGTAAATTTTCTTGGAATGCATTATGTTAATCTTAAATTCCAATGTTTAGTATCCCAATTCACATGTGGTAAGTCCTATTTTATTTATTTATAGGTGTATGAAAATTTTCATACACATTCATAAAGGTTCGGATATGATACGGTAGAAATCAGAAACAAAAACAATACCACGGTCGTGACAGACACTCTCTCCATTCATACCACTACTTGTTCCTTAATATGCATATAGAAAAAGTCAGAACTGGGTTTCTAGGTCTTCTATAATTTTGTTCCTCTATGTCTATAGTTTCTAAATCACTAATAATCAGACCATTTGAACTTCCAAATCATGAGATATAGGCAAAATATCACAATCTGCTCTAAAATAGGGGAAGCACCAGGTCACCTTTTTTATCTCAATTTCCAAGGTTATAGAGCCAGGATTAAGTCAGAGTCTCTTCCAGAGATATTTATCTCTATGTTTTAGGCTTCATATGCAACAAAAATCACACAATTTGGAGGCATTTAGTCTAAGTTATGACTCAAATAATATGACTGACTGAAACAAACCTAGATAAAATTCCACTACATGATACTCTCTTGTCATATACAACCAAGTTCACGCAAGGTAATACCAAAATAACACCAAAGCAACATCCCAAAAATAATTCCACATCCAAATGAATCTTTATATCCATTCAATCATACATAAATACATAAATCAACTAAGTGATGTCCTAAACCTTAAAATTGGCAAAGTAGTTCTTCTAATGCTTTTCCTTCCCTTTCTCTTTAGCTTTGCTTGAATCACCAAGTGAAAAATGATGGGATGAAGAAGGTGAAATGGAGAGGAGAAAAATCTGAAGTTAAAACATCAAATTTTCATCCATCTCCCCTCTCCATATGCCTTTTCATGAATTTTCTAGTCTTAGACACATGTTTCAATCCCAGTGGACCATATGTCATAATCCTATTGGACCATGTGTTACAATCCCATTAGATCACGTGCTATAATTCAAATGGAACATGTGTTAAAATTATATTGGACCATGAGTTAGAATTCTATTGGACACACATGCTTTAATCTTATTGGTCCAAGAGTTGACTTTAAGAAAATTGCATATTGGTCCTTCTTCTTCCTTTAATTCCCATATTATCCTATAATCTTATCAATTTATTTCATTACCCTATGTCTTAAGTTTCTAGTGGAGTAAATTTCATACAATTTGGTTAATTATTCCTGGATTTATACCCAAAACATTACAGGCTATTAAAAATAGGGACAACAGCCATAACTCAACTTCAAGCCAGAATTAAAAACTATTAGAGGCATAATCAAATTTCGGTTCCTCCATGAAAGTTTTATACCTTTGTCTCTAGTTTAATATCCAATTTGGAGGTCAACAGGCCAAGACATGGTCAAATTACAGAAATCTGTTCAGTGGAACCTATCCATTTAGCGAGGTACACATCCCAAATCAACTAACTTCGGTCTTATCATGCGAGAGGAACAAAAAAATACATCCAATTTAACCAAAGATATCCCATTTGCATATGGAATACTTCTTTTATCAATTACCTTCACATCACATTTATAAACCAAAGAAAACATATCAAAAATTTCCATACATATTTCACGTCTAAGTATGTGTGTATATGCTGAAGTGAACAAATTATCCATTTACCCTTTTCTTTTACATTAAGTACCATTATTTATGTTACTAAGATTCACTTAATTCTTTATGTTCACTTCTTAATACTCCCTATACATGCTATAATACTTCCGGGGTATATGTTGGGGTGTTACAAATGATCTTAATGTAAATTTCAAAGAACATTTTAAATCTTAAGAACACTATTAATACATGTGAATATGGTCCTTTCCATAACCATATTTTTATTTTTATTTTTGCTTGTTCCACCATTCCTTATTCTCCCAATTGATCAAATTTGGTATATCCTTAGTAGGAAGTAGTTTCAAAAAAAAGAAGGAATTTGACTCCTCCTAACCTTTGTGTTAATTTTTTTAAACACAAAATATACTATACTAATACTTCACAACAAATCAACAACTTTTTCAAAAATGCATACCATAATCCAACACTACTTCCACATTTCAAATCATCAACATAACCCACAATCAATTCTCTATTCACTACTTCCACTTGGCCACTTGTTTATGGATGGTAAGGAGTTACCACTTGATGATGCACATTAAATTATGTATATGCAATATAAATATAAAACTTTTAATTGTAAATATTTTTATTTCAGGTTTTGTTTTTACTTAGTTGTGTTCCTAGACATGAACTTTTATTGTAATACTTATTAAGTCATGAAAATTTGCTATTCTTACTATATGATGTTTTGATGTAATTATTCTTTATTATATGACGTAAATTGTAACATTTTAAGTACTCTGCATTATTCTTAGTTGTTTTTCTTTTCATATCGATCATTTGGAAACAACCTCTCTAATAGTTAGGGGTAAGGTTGTGTACTACTGGTAGTGAGCACTTCAAGGAAAGATTGGGCTTTGAAGTTAGACGATACACTTTAGGTATATAGGACAGCCTTCAAGACACCACAGATACTACTCCATATAGACTTGTGCATGGAAAGACTTTCCATTTACCTTTAGAGTTGGAGCATAGAACCTATTGGGCAATTCGGAAGTTGAATATGGATGGGAAGCTTGCAGGTGAGAAGAGATTGTTACAACTTGATGAATTGGAAGAGCTGAGATTTGAAGCTTATGAAAATGCCAAATTGTACAAAGAAAGAGCAAAAAATTGGCATGATGCTCACATAAACAAAATTCCTCAAGTTCATCCAGATAAAGAACATTAAAGTCCCTTCCCCTACGCCTTTTCCACCACAATCTCCATAAAGCTTTCTTACCCTTTACTTTTTACGTTGTTTTATTTACCTTGTTAGTTGTTTCACTTGCTTGTTTCTTTGATGTTGTATTTTGTGTTTTAGTTTCCTTTTGTGGCTGCCTTGTCCCATTGAGGACAATGTGTTATCCAAGTGTGGGGAGGTGACATTTGCTTTATCAATCGCATTACTTTAGTTTATCTTAGTCACTTTTTTTATTTTGTTAATTAGGATGCATGTTTTAGGCATATTAGGTTGTTGTTTTGTGTTAGCAATGGAACCACACTTGAATCATTTTGATTTGTTTTTCCATAAGATTTTTTCATGCTAGTTGGGATGAGATTGAGTGCATGCTTGAACTCAGATTAGGCTACTTGAGTAGGGAGTGAACCATATTGAGTGATGAAAAGTAGTTGGTTGCACAAGCTTACTCAGAATTTGACACTTGAGCAATAAGGTAGTGTAGAGACGCATAATGAATTTTCATTTGAGCCAATGTGAGGATTGAGCCTATATGACTCCATCTATAGTCATTTTATTTCTTTGTTTGTGTGATGCTTCCTTAGGTTATTACCTTTAGAACTTACTTTGAATCGGTTTGAGTCTATTAGATGCATGTTTGATAGAAATGATTAAGGCCCTTTCGTATTAACCTTTGGCTTAAATTACCTACCTTTTATTATTCCTTGCTACCCTCGTTAAGCCTTAACCCTTTTGTTTTTTGAAAACACCCCACATTTTAAAATCCCAAACCTCATTAGCCTACCCATTCACAAGCTTAGTAGAGTATTAAGTGATGCATTCGTTTGGGATTTTTGTCACATTTTTTTTCAAGGTAAGTAGAGTGATACTTCTACTCTTAGATCACATTGTATTTAGTTATTATTTTTCTCATTGTTTCTCCAATTGGGAAAAGAGAAAAAGAAAAGAAACGAAAAAGGAAGAACATTTTAGTAACATCAATAAGTGCGAAGTAGTAGTATATTTACATCTATATATCTCAGAAATATTTTTTGTTATCCCTTTGTTCACTTATTACTTTATGAATGCTTGTGTTAAACCGTTTACCTCATTTGGCCCACCTTAACCCTTACCACATTACAACCCGAAGCAGTCTTTTTGATCTATTTATACATGTAATTGTTCGCTCAAGGTTATATGCTCTAAGTTTCAATATTTTTTTAACCTTGGTAATTACCGCAAGCGCACGGGTCGTTCTCGTAGTACTTAAGGTATCGATCCCATAAGGAAGATAACTAGCCCTAAAATCTAACGGCAGCTAAGTTCGAAAAACCTAATTAAACAACTATTGCAGTAATTTAAACTAATCAAGAATCAAATATGAGAATTTAAATCACCAAAAGAACAAACAGAAGCAACTCACACAAATAACCCAATTTTCAACCTAGAAGTAACCAATTGAGAGAAAGGGGGAATTTATTAGAAATTAAAGAAAATATATCCAATTATGAATTTTTCCAATTTAATGGGCCTAGACGGTCCTAGGGTGAATTACTCTCTCTCGAGTTATAATTCTTAACCCTAATTGATATTCCCTAATTCAAATTATGGAAATTGCGAACTCTCAATCTGCAATTTTTCCAAAACCTAAATTAGTTCTAACGCTGTCTATTAACCTACTAGGAATATGTGCTAGATCTCTCGTTATAAGACTCGGCCAATTTGATTCAATTCTCTACCTATCAATTTACCTAACTCTTGTTAACCTAAATTGATGATTTTTACCGGCTCACCCTCTTAGTTTATTTCCCAGTTATGAAGAATCGAATTAAATCACAATAAATCGAAATAAAAAAACAATCAAAACAATCTTATTAATCTCAATAATAAATCAGCCCGAAGGTGAGTTTAGACAAACATCAACACTTTAGGAAAAACATTTCTAATCAATCTCCAAAATTCCATACATCATTGAAATCAAATTAATAATTAGAACATACTTTTGGAATGGATCTCGGAGGCACGACTGCAGGAAACCACCTGTTCCGAGAAGTACATCGTGTCAAGTATGTCTCCTTGCCTCTTCCTTCGTCTCCTTCCTCGATCGATTGATCTCTAACTAGGTTTTCACTCAGATTTTTGGTAGAGTCTCTCTCTTTTGCAACTCTTGGCTCCCTTTTCATCTATCACATCATATTCTATTTATATCTTCGAGGATCTAGGTCAAAGTTGGGGTCGAAACGGTCCAAAAATTTATCTGAAACTTGAGTTTTTTTGTCAACCCGATGCAGTGCACGATCGTGGGCTCCTACCTGCGACGATCGTGGCTAGAACTTTTTCCTTTCTGTTACGATCATGGCTTGACTTGACACTCTCTATCACGATCATGGCTCTTGGTACACGATCGTGGCCTGGCTACTTTTGGTTCTTCCTCTTTTGTCACAATCGTGATTTGTGGGCATGATTGTGGCCTGTGCTTTTTGGCCCGAAAACTCTTTAACTCTTCCTGTTCTTCCCTGTTTACCCTGCAACACTAGCAAACACATCAAGGTATCTTAAAAATATATAATTTAAGCTTAAAGATTCAAACTAACCCATAAAAACTCTTAAACACAAAAACTAACCTAATTAAACCCTAAATGCATAATAAACACTTGAATTGACATTAAAATAATTATCCAATCTAATCCTAAAAAACCATACAAATTGTAACTATCAAAATCCCCACACTTAAATGTTTGATTGTCCTCAAGCAAATAAAAAACAACACATAACACACACACACACACACACACACACACATATATAAACACAAAATGCAGTATCGAGGCAATGGCTTCGACTTAGTGAAATAACTTTAATCTCGAACACAATCATTTAGTTATTTCAAATCATCAACATGCAAAATATGTGTCTAGGGGCTTTAAACTAAATATACAACTTAACCGAGACCTAAGTGTTAACTTATTTACCCTTTTCAATTGTACATACAAATTAATAATTTTTTGGTCCCTCAAACTTCGTAACCCTTTTCAATTGTACATACAAATTAATAATTTTTTGGTCCCTCAAACTTCGTAACTGTTCCAAGTACATTTTTCATGAAAATCTAAGCTTATTACAAGTCTGGTAGATTTTAATTTAAAGCACATTTTATTTATTTATTTATTTACTTTTTTTTGGGACCTAGCCTTTTATTCGGAGGCAAACATTTGTGATGAATGTCGATCCGGCTACTCAACTAAGTCAATTGTTTACAGCTTGGTTGAAACATCATTATAGCCTTTTTATGTGAAGGCACACATTTGTGATGCGTGTCGATCTAGTTACTCAACTACGTCACGTTTTCAACTAACTACTAGCTCTACTCATAACCCGAAGGTCAGCAGAATAGTGATTATTGAATTAAACCTTTTTTTTGCCTACTTTGTTGCTTTTAGCTATTCATTTCCATGAAAATACTAGTTGAGCTACTTAACCTAAAAGGCCTCAAATTATAAATGAATGTGACAATTTATAGGGCTCTAAATTTTCATTAAGTCCTAATTAGACTGTATAATTCTCTAAAGGCTCCCTAATTTACTAGTTTCGCAAGCTAATGATTTTCCACAACCTAATAGGCTATGTCTAAAATTAAAAACAATTCACTCAATCTAGGCCATTGACACATTGACACACTTCACATTATGCAACCTAATACTATCGTACAAAATGCTAAAATTTACATATAAACGAAAAAAACACAAAATTCCTCTTCACACTTGAACAACACATTGTCCTCAATGTGAGAAGGAACACACAACACACACATAAACAAAATGTGCAAATAGAAATTTAAAATAACAAGGAATTAAAGAAAATAAAAGTAAAAGTAAACTAAAAATGACAAAAAACTAAACACACAAAAGATAAAATAAAGCTGGAGAAATTTTTTTTAATGGGTTAGATTTGGATCCTAAGGAGATGCTGGTGGTGATGGTATGGGAGGTGGAAGTTGAATACCTTAAGCTTCGAAATACTGATGGAGTCAGCGTATTTATCAGCTCTGGCATCTTTGTGTATGCACCACTTCCTTTAATGTTCTGTTGGTTTCGGATAGTGTATCCAAAACCTCGGTACAGTGTTGGTCCTCTTCTTCTTCTTCTTCTGATTCCTCGCTTGTTGAGTCCCTTGCCTGCTTAGTAGGCGTAGAGTTCGAGCTTGCCTAGCCCGTCCTGGTTTGTACATGTGTCTTTTCATTTATATCCCACAAACTCATATTGGTGGAGTGAATAATTTCTACCTAATATAGATAATGGTGGTCGAGGAACTCAGGCATATGCACTGTTAATCGTCTCCGATCCACAGCAAAATGCTCTACTATTGTAACACCCCATTACCGTAGGATACGCACCGGGACGCCCGTAGGTCATTCCGATACATATCCTATGATAAGGGAGCGCTACGTGCGATCACTACAGTAC
>JAOQMS010000004.1:17778157-17796116 GCA_027563885.1 Erythroxylum longipes | reverse complement strand
AAATGAAAATTTTGAAATAAATAGATTACTATGTTTACGAAATCACTTTTTGAAAAAAGTGCCATTTTGGGCAACAATTTTACAAGTTATGAAATACGTATTATGTGGGTTTTGTTTGGTCCATTTTGTATGTCAAGTGCACTTTGACTAAAGACTTCTCACATCTGCCCCTAAGTGGCATGGAGCTCCTTCAAGGACTCCCTCATGTTTACGACTACACAAAAACCACTATGTGGGATTGTGTTAGTTCGTTCCGTTCACGACTACACAGGACCATTTCATGGGAATGCGTTAGCTTGTTCTGTTTATAGACCTCCCAAACCATTATGTGTTGACAAGTTTATTGAATGCATGATTTGGGTTGCTTATAAAGTATTTGATAAATTAAGCATTTGGACATATGTGTTTCTTGATGCATTGTGAATTTTTACAACAGTTTTGCTTATTACCGGTTACAAAATTGTTAACCACAAGCTTTAAGCTCACCCTCCTTTTTCTGTCCCATCTTCAGACGATGAGCAAGAGATTGAGTGATCGAGCATAAGGGCTTTACTTCGGATTATGCTTATTTTGTATTTTAAGCTTTTTTTTTGCAAAACAAGGCTTTAGTTGGATTTTGAACAATCCTACTTTGTGTAAATCATGTATTTTTGGATTATGATGTATTGTGGCCTGAAATGCCCATTAAAGCTTTGTTCAAACTCTATTTTGATTTAGTAATGAGATTAAGATTTGAAAAATTTTGTGTCGATCATGTACATATTTATCTTCTGACTTGATTTTGTTAATTGTTAGTAGTGATGGATTTTGTGTTGTGATAAAAGGATGTGTGTGTTCATTTTAGCGTTGGATGGTTCGGGTCTACCTGAAGGTTTCGCTGCCGCAAAGCCTAAAAGTTGGCCGCTGCAAACCTTTCCTGAGAGGCGCTCTTGCTTAATTCTGTGACTTCACTGTAGCGAAGCGAAAAGTTGGTCGCGACAAATTTTTCCAGAAAGGGTCTTAGAAAAGTTTGCCACGGTGAAGCCCAAAAATTGGCCGTGACGAACTTTTCCTAATGGGTCCTTGTACGTAATCTTTACCGGATCCTTCGGTAAGGTAGCTTTGTAATAAGTACTGAGACCCGGGCGCCAACATCTTATGGTATCAGAGAACGAGTTAGACTCCGAAAATAGGGTCTAACATAAATTTTATACTCTCTCGCGCAACTCTAGCCTATCAAGTATTTCAAAATCAATGTATTTGGGAACTACTATCTATCTAGCATTTAGAGATCAGAAACAAATACCTTCCTCCTCTGTATAGATCAGGAAGGGTGCGCCAAAGTCTACTGCTCGATTTCTTCTCCCCCATCCCACAACTTGATTTTGTCGTACTTGCTCCCGTTGGGCTGATTGCTTAATCAGCGGCATAATTCTTGGGAATAGAGTAGAATTTAGAAGAAATTTGGAAATTGAATATTTTTAGATAGATGTGAGAGCGTTTGTAGCCTTGAAGTCTAAAGATATAAAGTGAAAATGAAAGTGAATGTAAAAGTGAAGTTAGAACCGAATATATAGGAGGTTGAAAGGGTAAAATGGTAAAAATTTCTTAAAAAAAAGCGTGCTCCCCTTATTCTGCCAAGTCGCAGGCCACGAGCGTGGCCTGTAGTTTTCCACCAACTTAAATTTTTCTTCTTCTGCTCTTTTCACATTTTTTTTAATTCACTTATTGATTCTTTTGTGGCCCTTTTCATATCTATTTTTTTCTTGCTTAATAAATCATCCACTTTATTCTGAAATCCTATTTCGTCTTGAATTTATTAGAAAACAAAAAATAATCTTAACTACGGAATTCAAATTTTCTAACAAAAATAGATAAGGAAACTAATTTTCTATGGGTTGCCCCCCATACAATGCTTATTTTAAAGTCTGAAGCTTGATGCTCTTAACTCATGGTGATTATAATGAAAGGTGCACTAGTAATGTAGTCATTAATCTCAAATTTTGTACTTAAGCTACCATGCTATGGTTTCCACCTTCCTTACAATTCTCTTTTCCTCGCCTTCTTATTCACGAGCACTTCTTCCCGAATTCATTCTCAGGATCCTCGATATCTTCCCATTCTCCTCGAGGTTCAGATTCCTTGCTATTTGTTGGAGGTAACAAAGCACTGTAATGTTTTCTTGACACTTGGAAGGTTATTTGCTCCTTTCCTATTCTCAAAGTTAATTCGCCCCCATCAACGTCAATGATTGAACGAGCAGTGGCCAAGAACTGTTGTTCAAGAACTATCGGGTTTTCCACATCTTCTCCAATGTCCAATATAAAAAAGTCTGTAGGAAACGTATATTTATCAACTTTTACTTGCAGATCCTTTATAATCCCCTTCGGTTGATGCACTGTTCTATCGCCCATCTTTACTAACATCTTGGTTGGTACTAACTCTCCTAACCCCAACTTTTGACCAAAGGTGTAGGGCATCATGTTTGTACTTGCTCCTAAATTCATGAATGCCTTGTCTATGATGATTCTATTGATACTGCAGGGGATGAAAAAGTCTCATGGGTCCTCTTTCTTCTATGCGACGTTAGGGTTCTCTTCTGATGTTCACTCCTTAACCTTTGTCTTGACAGATTCCTTCAACGTGAGCTTCGTCTGTAATTGGTTTGTCACTCCCTTCACCTTGTTTTTCTCAATCTCCTCTAACTTCCTTGCTACCCTCTTTGCAAATAACTCCCATTGAGTAGAAATAAGGGATGGAAGTTCAGGTCGAGTTGCCTTAATTGGCTCAATTGCGGGCTCACTTGGAAGGAGTTCTTTAACTACTTGATCTTCTCCTTTATCCCCTTCTTCCTTCACCTATTCAAGTTCCTCATCCTAGGTATGATTCCATCGAGCTTGCCTCCAATCTTATCCAACTTCAATTCCATCGAGCTTTCCTTATCTTATTGAAAAGCTGATTGTCTTTAAGTCCTGAACTGTCCTCTAGTGTTGTTCGTCCAGGAGAAGTTAAGGTGATTCTTCCACCAAGGGTTATAGGTGTTGGAGTAGGGATTGTTTCCCCCTCCTAATCCATATTGTGCCCCCATGTAATTTACTTGATCCTGATTGTCTTCCTTCATCAAATAATAGTCCACGGTATCATAAGCTATCTAGCCACAGATCTCACACTTCAATTGTACGGCCTTCACTTGGGCTAGAGATGATGCCTTCATGCTGTTGAGCTGTCATGTCAGGTTGTCGATCTTTGCTTGCATCTCTATCATCTAATCGACCTTAACGATTCTTGTTTGCTCTCTGAAGGTAGTAGGTTACCTACCCCACTCATTTGTCCACAAACAGTTGTTGCTTTGTATATTGGTTCCCTATTACCTTGCTAGAAATTGGTTATTTCCTTAATAATCTTCATGGTCTTGGTCAAGGAGAAATATTTATCTAAGAAGGAACCAACCAGTTGGTCCCACGTTGTAATGTTGACTGGGCTAAGTGAATGGTACCAAGCATTCACTCTATCTCTAAGGGTAGAGGGAAATATTCTGATTCGAACCACATCTTCCAACATCTGATGATATGGAAAGGTATCATAGATTTCGAGGAAGTTCACTATATGTGCGTTTGGGTCATTATTTGACAATCCATAAAATTGCACATTCTGCTAAAGCATATAGAAAAGTGCTAGTTTAATCTTCAAGCAGCCTAGCTACTCCTTGGTTCGCCGTGTTGAACCCCGACCTCATGAAGTCCATTAGGGTCCTCTGTTGTTATCCTTGGTTCGCTCCATGGTCTATATTTTGTTGAAACTCTTTAGCTATTGTTAATTTTCTGATCTCCTTCTCTTCTTCTTGTCGAGCTTTCCTAAGGGTTCGTTCTAGTCGATTGATATCTAAATCTAGTGTTTCTATTAGACAACTCGAACCTCTCATGACTCTTGTGTTTATGCAAGAGCACGAATTCTGAAATAACACGAAAGAATGAAAAAAAATTAAAAACTAATCAAACACCTTAAACTACTAAACTATCACCTCCTCGGCAACAACCCCAAAAACTTAATCGTAGGTTTCTATAAGATAAGTTTTAATATTCTTAACCTCGATAATATTGTAAATGCACGGGTCATTCGTGTAGTACCTAAGGTATCGATCCAATGAGGAGAAGTAATTTAATCCTAAAATCTAAGGCTTAACTCAAATTCACAAATAATAGGCAGAAAATTATTCAATTAAGCAATCAATCTCAAGAATTAAATTCATAAATTATAACCAAGATAGGAATTTGCACAACCCAATCAAGAATCAACCTAGGAACTACCAACTGAGAGGAAGGGGGTTTTAATTCGACCTTAATGAAAACCTAATTGATTATAAAATTATTGAATTGCTGGGTTTAGATGGTCCTAGGGTGGATTACTCTCGCTCAAGTTATAATCTTTAACCCTAGTTTAGATTATAGAATTGCAACCTCCTGTTTCAGGAAGTACTTGACGTAGGCTTCTTCTCCATGTATCTCTTCCTTCGATTCCTTTCTCAAATCTCTCGATTAGCTCTCTAGGGTTTTTGGAATTTGTCTTATGCAAAAAGCTCTCTCTTCTGTTCTTTATGTTCCTTAAATATATTGGCAGCCCTAGGGTTTGTTTAAGCATGAATAGATGGTGAAAATGGTATTGATAATGAGTGATGGAAATTTTGATGAATGAATGGATATAAATATGTTCTGTTTAAAAATGTGAGTTATAAGTTGTTATGTGGACAAAATAGATTGGGATTTAAAATATAATGAAGGCGAAATTTAGGCTTAAGAAAAGACTAGTGTAGTGTTCTTGTAATGAGAAGAACTAGGATTTATGTATGATAATGAATGATGATTTTGTGTTATGTTTTTATATAGATGATAAAACATCGTTTATGGATTGTTTTATGAATGTTTTTGACTTGGAATGGAGGTGATTTTGATGAGGAGATGAAGTAAAATAATGAACTATGTATATGATGTGTTAGATGTAACATGTAGGAGTTAAAAATATGAAAAATTGGAAGGAGAAAGTGGCTGAAATTTTTATATTACATAACCCACAATTGTGGGAATGCCTCCACGATCATGGGAAATGCAAGAAATAGCTGGAAAGTTACATAGCTTAACCCATGATTGTGGTAATTCCTCCATGATCGTGGGAAAGGCCTTTAACGTGAATACTTCTCTTATATGTGAGTGTTGAATCAACTAATGATAACATACTTTCCTATGGTGTGTTTAGAGTTGAATGAGACTTGAAATGAACCTAGTTTGATGCTTGATTAATTGATAAAGTGTCTGATATGTTAGATTGTTTATTGAGGTTATAACTTAAGAATAGATTGTTGATATCAAGAGTTTAAAATCTGGAAAATTTAGAGATGATATAGGAATGAAAGTGCTCATATGATTGCTAATGTGATTCAAAGGAGATGAGTAAGGAATACTAGGTATGAATGAATGAGAATTGGGATATTGTGTGATTATATAATGCTAGAAAAAGGATTCGAGAACATATGGTTGATGATATTATAATAACCAAGTTCTTTGCGGTGTAAACCTAAGTGTAAAATAGACATATCCAAGTGATAGTGTTTGAATGATCATGACTTACGATTCAGGACACATACACGAGAATAGTCAATTGAGCATGCATTGTACATAATGCATATACATATAAGTATGATTGAATACTTATGTGAATGATCGATTTAGTAATGTGTACAATATGTGTATTGTATGATTATAGAAGGGCAAATTGAACGCTAGCATCCAGATATTACCAGATCGTCGAGGTAATAGCTATCTGAAGCTTACTGTGAGTAACCTATATGTTTCTCACTAGGATCAATTGTGTTTGCCTAAATTTCAATTATTTAACTTATATTTGTATGAATGTGATAATTCCAGACATTGATGGCCTAAGGAGTTTGATAATTGAAATTGCATTGGAAGTTTTCATAATTGAATGTGAATCAGGAAAAACAAGTGTTCTCAACAAAAATGTTGAATGTCGGACTTAGGTCCGATGAAAAGGTGAAAGTGACTTGTATGATGAATGAAAGTGATTGATTGCATAAAATGTGAATTGATGTATCTCAATATATTGAAATGCATGATCAGATAAAGAAAGTTATGACCAGAGTGGCCATTAAAAAATAGCTTAAAGCCCATAAAATTGTGTATAAAGAGCCACAGGCACAGTATTAAAATGAGTCCAGTATCCACAACAAAAACAGGATAGTTATCAATGAGCTCGATATCCACAACGGTTATGGGACAGTTAAAAAGATGCTCGTTCACAACAACGTAACAATGAAAGTGGACTCACGTGTGCATTTGCATATACATCCTTACATATGTCTTATGATTGAATAGAAATAAATAAGTGAAATGTTTAATATGTACTGGAAAATAAATGAGTATGTGTTTTGGTATACAATGTGAATTAACCTATTGTTCTAAAACAAAATGTGACGTGATATTTGATATTTATGATGTGCTTTGATTGCAAATTGATTTGTGAACTATCTTTGTCATTTGATATAGGTGAGCACATCGAGAATGGTTCGCTCACTGAGTTTGCAAAACTTATCAAAATTGTAACGTTGATTTTTAGGTATGAAAGAGCAGATTTAGCTTCTAAGACATTCTAGAAGAAGTCTAGTAATGCGTTTTTGGGAACAAAATGGCTCAAAGGTCGGTCAGCTGATATCTGAGGAGTCAAATGGATTGTGTATAGTGTTCTCATTTCATTTAGAATGTTGTAAAGAGTAGCAAACTCTAGGATATTTTTGTGATACTGTATATATTGATTATGTAGTGAAATGCTACAATAAAAATTATGCATTATAAATGAAGTGAGGAGTTTAATCTTTGAATATTTGTGTTATATATGTATGATTCCATATAAATTTAATGTAATTACTCTAACATGCTACTTTCATAGGGTATGTTCCTGAATGTCCTCGAGATGTTCGGGTATGTGCCCCTTGGAGGTGGTGTGTTACATATCTAAAGGTTCCCATCCATTTCCTTCATTACTTTTCCAGATTTTATCATCTTTATACCAAATTCAAAACATCCTCTTTATAGTCCATCAATTATACCTCAATCAGACCTGAATTACACTCCAATTCCTTATCAATATCATCTCTAATTTAGCTCAAAATTATTTAATTGACAGCTCACAAATCATGTTCTTTCTTGCATCAAAAATCAAAACAAAAAACTATCATTCATTATCATGCATATAGTCCTAGTTCTTTCTCATTTCAAGAACACTATACTAACATCTTTCTTTAGCATAAAATCACTTTCATTACACTTCAAATCCGAGTCAAATTCATCTATATAATAATTATAAAACTTCCAAGTTCATTCAACATATTCCAACATACTTCATCATCAACATCATATACATTTCATTCCAATTCAATCATCATTATCATTCTATTAAACCATGCTATAAAGATCAAATTACTAATTACTTATTAAGATCAAATTCCTTATCAATACTTTAGATTAAACTAGCCCTCCATTCATGCAAAATTCATCACAAACTCAAGGTGAAAACAAGTTGATTTTTGGTAAAGACAAAGGATAACAATCAGCTAGTTCTTTATCTGTCTTGTGAAGGGTAAAAGTTTGGTTTTGGTGAAGCAATTTGGCAAGGATTAAACCGAAATTCAGAGATATGAGTTAAGAGCAAGTTTTGGTGAAGATAAGTGAAGAAAGACGCAGAAACTTTTTCTGCATTAGCTTAGGTTAACAAGGTGTAAGATATCTCCATTTAACCATTCTATATGTCATTCGGCATGCCTTCTATTTGTCCCATAATTAAGCTTCCATATACCACCTAGTAATTTGTCCCCATATCACTCAATAATTGATCCATTTGGAAATTAATTACTAGTCCATTTGTCACTTATTTATCTATGACAAATGTCACTCAATTTATAGACTTAATCATCCTAATTTTCCATGTGTCAATTTATCTTACCACTTGTCATTTTTCCTAGTCCTAGTGTACATATTAATTCATTAATCTCCCAATTTTAACAAATAAATTCCAAATTACTAATTGTAATCCATCAAACAAAAATTTAATACATAACAATTCACAATTCACATCATGTTTATTTTAAATCTTTCATACCCCAGAATATATCAATTGAGTGCATACACTATTTTTGCAATGTGTACCAAATTCATAATTCAAGTTTGTATACTAATGATATGCATGTGAATGAAATTCTATCAATGCTATTACTCATATGCAATGATCTAAGCTCCTAACCCTTAGTATGTTTCAAAAATCGGATATTACACAATAAATCCAAATAACACACAAATAATTAGATTTCATTAAATCAAAAACAAAACACCTAAGGTGAGTTTAGAACATCATCAACATCCAAAAATCCTAAAACCAACTGTTAATCCAATTATATAGAATAATAAAATTGAAAATAACAGGAAATATGAATTGAATGGATGACAAGAGGCAATGATGTCTGGAAACTCCTAATCTGGAAAGTACATCGAGTCAGTTTCTTCTCCTCTTCTCTCTTCCTTCTTCTCTTTCTCTATCTCTTGATAATTCTCTATAGGGTTTCTCTAAAAGTTACTAATGCAAAAGCTCCCTCTTATCCTTTGTCTTATTCTTTAAATACCTTTTGTGTTCTGAGCAGCCCTAGTTTTTTTGGGGTCCAAAAGGTCAAAAAATCCCTCAAAACTTGACATTTTTGAGCATCTGTGCGTCTGCGCAAAGCAGACCATGATCGTGGACCATATCTGAGCCTTTTTTCATGATTGTGATAAGAAGGCTATGATCGTGTGCCATGTCCTAGGCTTTTGTCATGATCATGGCCCAACTCTAGTGCTTTTGTCACGATCGTGGCCTATTGTGCCACAATCATGGGTTGTTGTTTCTGCCCGGGTGTCTCCAAAACTTCTTTGTTCTTCGATGTTGACCCTGAAACACTAACAAACACGTTAAGGTACCTAAAAACATAATAATTAAACTCCAAAGACTTGTACTAACCCTAACACTTAAAACATAAATAATTAACAAACTAATAAAAATCTAACCTAAACACGTACTAAACAATTGAATTAACAATTAAGTATATATCAAATTAAGGCCTAAAACAGGATCCAATTCACACTTATCAAAATCCCCACACTTAAAAGTTTGCTTTTCCTTAATCAATCAAAATAATAAATACATAAAATCACATAACACATAATGCAGTAATGACACAATGGCTTCAATTTCATGAAACAAATTTAACTTTAAATACAATCATTCAAGTTATTACAAATCATTAACATGTAAAATCCATGTCTAGGGGCTTTGAACTAAATATACATATTAATCCAGACTTATGTGTTAAATAATTCACCCTTTTCAATTGCACACACACATTAATAATTCTTTGTTCATTAAACTCTGTAACTACTCCTAAGTATGTGTTCATGAAAAGTCAAACAATTTACAAGTTCAGTAGGTTTTATTAGAAAACACTTTTTTATTTTTTATTTTAAACTAAAACACTTTTTATTTTTTTATTTTAATCTTTTATTATTTTTATTTACTTATTACTTTTTGTAAATATGGACTTAGGCTTTTTACACGGAGGCAAATATTGGTGATGAATATCAATCTGGTTATTGAACTAAGTCATGTTTTTTTTTTGTTAAGCTACTTGGTTGGAACGTCATTATAGCCTTTTAAAGTGAAGGCAGAAATTGTGATGCGTGTCGATTCAGTTACTCAGCTACATCATGTTCTCCACTGGCTACTAGCTCTATTCATAACCCGAAGGCTAGCGGAATAATAATTTATTTAAAATTAACAAACACAATTTTTTTGTTGCCTACCTTGTTGCTTTAACTACACGTTTTCATTAAAAAAATACTTGCAAAGCTAGTTTAAGTCGAAAGACCTAAAATTATGAATGAATGTGACAATTTAGAGGGTGACAAATTCACATTAAATCTTAATTAACTAGCATATTTAGCCAAATAACCCAATACATTAATTTTGCGAGCTAATGATTCTTCACAACCTAATAGACTATGTTCAAAATTAAATCAATTTCAACCCATCTAAGCCATTGACACATTCACACGATTCACAAAATGCAACCTAACAAACTATCATACAATATGTAAACACATAACCCTCCCCACACTTAAACAACACATTGTCCTCAATTTGAGAAGGAGACAAACAAACATACAAGAAAGGAGAGAATTATAAAATAAAATAAAAACAAAATAAAATAATGATTAAATTTAAAAATAAAAGTAGAAACAAAGCCTCATGGTGATGGAGGCGGGGACAAATCTACTGGATCTTTGAGATTGTTGTCTGACCTAAGAATTGCTTCAAGAGAGTGAGGGAATTACTGATCCTAGATCAATTCAAATTACTAAAGTTTTATTGAAAATTCAAAACAACTCTAACTAAACCTAACGAGTTCAATTGAACTACTACAATGTTAATTTATGGTCTTTAGCTTAACCTTGCATCCCTGGAAGCATCTTAATTGTTTGAACAGAAGGAAATCACTTCCTTGTCCTTGGAAAATGCTCCTCCGAGGTATAGCTTGCAACGATGTCCATTGACCTTAAAAGTTTCCTTATTAGCATTTTCAAATTTGAGGGCTCCATGATTAAAAACTTGAATGACCGTAAAAGGTCCACTCTATCGCGATTTTAACTTCCCTAGAAACAGCCCCAACCTTAAATTATATAGCAAAACTGCATCTCCTAATTTAAATTCCTTTTGTTTAAGACTTGAATCGTGCCATTTCTTTACCTTTTTCTTATAGAGTTTTGCATTTTCATACACATTATAACGAAAATCTTCAAGTTTGTCCAGTTGCAATAGTTTATTTTCGCCTACTTGCTTCCAATCAAAATTTAATGCTTTAATAGCCCAGTATGCCCAATGTTCTAGTTCAACTAGAAAATGACAAGCTTTTCCATACACAAGCCTATGAGGAGTTGTTCCGATAGGTGTTTTGAAAGTAGTCCTATAAGCCTATAAGGCATCATCTAGCTTCATTACCTAATCCTTCCTAGAGTTGTTCATTGTTTTTTCCAAAATTCGTTTTAGCACCTAGTTGATAACTTCCACTTAACCACTAGTCTGTGGATGGTATGGTGTAGCAATATGGTGATGCACTTCGTGTCTTTTTAAGAGGGCATAAAAATATCTGTTACAAAAATGTGTACCTCCATCACTTATTATCATACGTGGTCCTCCAAACCAGTTGAATAACCATTTATTGAACTTTTACACCGCCTTTCCATCATTGGTTAGAGATGCTACTGCTTCGGCTCAATGCGAAACATAATCCACTCCTACTAGAATATAAATGTTTCCCATTGAAGATGGGAAAGGACCTATGAAATTGATCCCCCATACATCGAAGACTTCCACTTCTAAAATATTCGATAAAGGCATCTCCTCTATTTTGGAGATGTTACCTATTCTCTGCCATCGATTTCATTGTGCTACAAATGTTTAAGCATCCTTAAATAATTGTGGCCAATAAAATCTACTCTCGAGTATCTAAGCCTTTGTTTTGTTGGCTCTATAATGTCCGATATACTAACCTTCATGAAATTGCTATAAGATGTCCAACATTTCTTCCTCTGGAACACATCGTCGCATTAACCTATTAGAGCAAGCTCTATATAAAATTGGCTCATCCCATATATATCGGTTACAATCATGTAATAATCTCTTTCTTTGTTGGTAAGATAATTCTAAAGGAAGTTTACCACTGGCAACATAATTTGTGATATCAACAAACCATGGTGTAGTCAAACTTTCGAGTAACACCAGTGTTTCATCAGGAAATTTTTCATTAATATCGTCGTTTGTTTTGTGTTCCCCTCTTTCCAGTCTAAATAAGTGGTCTACAACCACATTTTTTGCTCCCTTTTTATCTCTGACCTCTATATCAAATTCCTATAAAAGTAAGTACACTACTGCGAGTAATTCTTTCTCTATAGTGGTGTAATTCAGTTGAGCTCCTGTAAGGGTCTTACTGGCATAGTAAATCGCATGCAACCTTTTATCTTTCCTTTGGCTCAATACACAACCTATGTCTTAGTCACTTGCATCACACATAACTTCAAATGGAAGTGTCCAGTCCAGTGGTGATAGAATTGGTGTTGATATTAATGCCTCCTTTAGTTTATTAAATACAGGCATACACTTGTCATCAAAAAGGAAGGGCACATCCTTGACTAAAAGGTTTTTCGCATCAAACAGGAAGGGCACATCCTTGAATAAAAGGTTTTTCAAAGGTCTTGCAATTTGCAAAAAGTCTTTGATGAATTAACGGGCACATCCTTGACTAAAAGGTTTGTCAAAGGTCTTGCAATTTGCAAAAAGTCTTTGATGAATTAACAATAAAATCCTACATAACCTAAGAATCTTGGCACACCTTTTACATTGTTTGGCAGTTGAAGTTTCTCTATCACTTCTGCTTTTGCTCTATCGACCTCAAATTCTTGGTGTGAGATTTTATGCCCTAACATTATCCCCTCTTGCACCATAAAATGGCATTTCTGCCAATTCAACACCAAATGTGACTGTTCACATCTTCGAAGAAATTTGTCCAAATTACTTAAACACATTTCAAAAGAATCTCCAAAAACTTAAAAATCATCCATGAACACCTTCATTATATCTTCTATCATATCAGTAAAGATAGACATCATAAATCTTTGAAATGTAGCTGGGACATTGCGAAAGCAACAATAGTTGAGGAAGTTTAGCAAGATTTGGACCACGAATTGAACCAATGCTTCTTTGATAATATGTCCTTTAAAAAAATTTCATATTTAGGCATATGTTCCAACGCCTATACAAATGAGAGATTTATCTATAGCATTTTTAATTTCTCAACAAATTTTGCAAATTGCGTATCTAGCTTCTTCTTTTGTAATCATTAAGGAAAAGGGATTTTGGGTTGATATGGTGGAGGGACGACATAAGGAGGGTATTCGCTCATATTCACTTCTTTCTCCTTTTTTGATTTTTTTAAACAGGATGAACGGGCTCCTCTATTGTCTTTGTGGGTGGTTCAAGTTCCTTACCACTTCAAAGTGTAATAACCTTTAGTTGTTCCCTTGGTTTTGTTCTCGAAGTGCTAGGAAGACTTCCTATATTTCCCGCAGAGAAAGTGTTTGACAATTGGTTTACTTAGACCTCTAGATTGTGGATTGAAGAGGTATGGTTCTTTGTTATATGTTCAAATTTGCCTTCCAACTTCTTTTGTGCATCGTCTAGAGTTCCAAGCTTATCTAAAATCACATCCAACTTGGATTCCATTAAGCTTGGTTTATCTTGTTGGAATCCTGGTTGTGCTTGAGGTCTAAACTGTCCTCCAGCATTGTTCATCTGAGAGCAGTTAGGGTGATTCTTCTACCCATGTTATAAATGTTAGAGTAGGGATAGTTTCCCCCTACTTATCCATATTGAGCTCCCATATAATTCACTTGCTCTAGATCGCTTTCCTTCATTAAGAAATAGTCCATCGTATCATGGTCCATCTATCCATAGAGTTCACATTTAAGTTGCACGGCTTTTATCGAAGTTGAGGACGAAGCCTTCATTTTGTTAAGCTGTTGAGTCAAGTTATAAATTTTTGCTTACATCTCTGTCATTTGATCGACAGCCACAATTCCTTTTTATTCTCAGAAAGTAGTGGTTTGTCTACTCCACTCGTTCATCCATAGGAAAATATTACTTACCATCTTCTCTATCAGCTTTTTTGCTTCATCTACCATCTTTCTCATCAATAATCCTCCTGAATCTGTATCCATCGTGCCTCTCGTATGTGGGGTTACTCCATTATAGAATGTTTTCAACAAGAATTCCTTGTGTAGGTTATAGTGAGGACATTTTTTTTGTAAATCCTTGTATATTTCCCACACTTCATAATTCGATTCCTCGTCAATTTAATGGAAGTTGGTAATCTCTTTGATAATCTTTGTAATTTTAGTAAAGGGAAAATACTTGTCTAAAAATGCATGAACTAGCTGATCCCAAGTGGTGACATTGGCTGGATCGAGAGAATGATACCAAGCCTTTGCTCTATCTCTAAGGGTAAAAGGAAAGAGCCTAACTCTAACTACATCTTCCGACATCTAAAGGTACCGAAAGGTATCACAGATTTCAAGGAAGTTCACTATATGTGCATTCGGATCTTCATTCGTTAGTCTATAGAACTGTATGTTCTGTTGAAGCATGTTTAGGAGGGCTAGTTTAATTTCAAAAGATGTTGCTTATATGGGTGGCCTAGTTACTCCTTGGTTAGGCACATTGAGCCCTGGTCTCATGAAGTCCATAAGGGTTCATTGTTGATGTCATTGGTTCACTTCGTGGTCTAAATCTTGCTAAACTTCCTCAACTATTGTTGCTTTTGTAATTTCTTCTTCTTCTTCTTCATGCCGAGATTTCCTAGCAGCTCTTTCTAATCAAGTGATGTCTAACTCTAAGTTTTTAATTGCACGAGTTGATCCTCTCATGACTTTTATGTACATGCAAGAGCACGATTTCAAAATTGAAAAAAAGAAAGAACAGAAAACAAAAACAAACTAAATGCCTTAAATTAACCTCCCCGACAATGACTCCGAAAACTTAATAGGTTGTTGATATGTGTTAGTTTTAATTAATTAACCTTTATAATTCGCAATCGCACGGTTTGTTCACGTAGTACCTAAGGTGTCGATCCCATAAGGAGGGATAATCTAATCCTAAAATCTAAGGTCAGAACAATTCACAAAATTCAAACTGTAACAGAAGTAAAATGAGAATTAAATTTAATCATGCAAATCAATTCAAAAATCAATCACGAAAATAGTAATAATTTAGTAGTTGCAAAACACACTCAAAAATCAACCTATAGTAATTGCCAATTGAGAGAAAGAGAATTTTACCTATCTTTAACACTAACCTAATCAATTATGAACTACTAGATTATTGGTTCTAGACGATCCTAAGGTTGATTACTCTCTCTCGAGTTATAACCATTAAACCTAAATTATAAACCCTAATCAGATTATGGAAGCTGCAAATTCTCAATTAACAACCTATCCAAAACCCTAATTAGATATGAAGTTGTCTAATAAACTATTAGAAACCTATGCAAAATCTCTCTTTGCACAATTTACCGATTTGATTTAATTCTTGTTCTACTAAATCACCTCACTCTCACTAGCCCAATTTAATTATTTTTCATTCGATTCACCCTCTCAATTTATTATCAAATTATGTATGTCTAGAATTAAATCACAATAAATCCAAAAGAAAAACCTCGAAGTTGAGTTTAGAACATCATCAACATCTAAAAATCTTATCATCAACTGTTATTCCAATTCCATATAATAATAAAACTTAAAATAGCAAGAAATATGAATTAAACAGACGATGGGAGATAGCGACGTCGAGAAACTCCTGATTCAGGAAGTATGTTGAGTCGGCTTCTTCTCCTCTTCTCTCTTCTTTTCTTTCTCTATCTTTCGATAATTCTCTCTAGGGTTTCTCTAAAAGTGGTTGATGCAAAAGCCCCCCTGTTCTCCTTTTTCTTATTTTTTAAATACCTTTTGTGTTCTGAGTAGCCTTAGGGTTTTTTGGGGTCCAAAAGGTATGAAAAATTCCTCAAAACGTTATGTTTTTTAGTGTTTGCAAGTTTGTTCGACGTAAGCCTCGACTATGACCCTACAGGCCACGATTGTGGGCCACACCTGAGCCTTCTGTTATAATCATGTCAAGAAGGCCATGATAGTGGGCTAACTCTAGTGATTTTGTCACAATTGTGGCCTGTTGTGGCACAATCATGGGCCGTTGTTTGGGCCCGAGTGTCTCCAAAACTTCTCCGTTCTTCGATGTTGACCATGAAACACTAACAAACGCATTAAGGTACCTAAAAAACATAATCATTAATCTTCAAGGAGAATTTTCCGATAGAGGAAAGCATCGTAGAATCAGTCGTACCTAATACTTACCAACGATTAAAGCATATTCCGTTGATAACTTTACCAACGGTAAATTTGTTACCATCGGTAAATTTACCATCGGAATGTTATCTTACCGTCGGTAGATATACCGATGGTTTACTCTGTGCTTGACCGTCAATACCATTTAGCGACAACTATTTTATTCCGTCGGAATATTTACCAATGGTAAAAAACTTACCATCGGTATATTTGCTAAAAGCATTACCAACGGATATGGGTTTCTGTTGGTAATTACTTCTACCGTTACTGACAAAGAACTCGTGGACCGTCAGTAACTGGTTATGTATTTACCGACGGACATTTCTTTCTATCGGTAAATACGCTACTTATTTTTTTTAAATTATAATATATATTGTCATTATATTTAAATTATGGTTAATGCGTAATTTTAATAATTGTAAATTTATAGTACACATTTAATTTGCTGGAATAGAAATTTTGATTAATGATTAAAAGTGAAAATATCTTAATTGATAATAAAAACATTACATTATAAATAATAAGTATTTGTAATACAAACTAAATGATCAAAAGTACACTATTGATCGGGAGATGGCGGATGCTATGGTTAGCCCCTACGCTTCAACTCATCCACCTCTTGACAGAGCTAAGAGATGAACTACATCGACTGTTGTTGCTGTGCCATCGACTGTTGCAACTGTTCCAACGTCTATTGCAACTGAGTCGACAATGTCTGCACTGTGCTCTCAAGTGCTTCCACTTGACTGGTGGTGGACCGTCTAACAGATGCTGCTGTGCTGGACGTGGAGGATTGCTAATAACAAGTGTTCGCAAATGAAGCTAAACTGAATCTCCTCCCATGACGGTCCCTACCACCCACTGCTTCAAGACAAGTTTCAATGTCATCAATATCTTCAGATTGTTGAGACCGTTGTTCAATGCTTTGTTGTATTTGGTCCTATCAGAAAGCAATATTTATAATTAGTAAGTGATAATTATTAAGTATTATTAATATTAAATCATAAATTTCACATACATTGAGTTCTCTACAACGATTGTTGACAAATGTCACACCGTCATGCTTCTTAGTATGAGTGTGCAGAAATAGCTGACGGGGTGTAGGCCTCATGCGCATAGACTTTTCCTGCATAAGAATAAAATGTTAATTATAAGTGAAATAGGTTTTATAAAAATTTCAGCAGAGTTTCCTTTATTTTTATGAAATCTAGCCCCTGTTGAACAAAGAACAAAACTAAAACCACAGCCATATATGGCACCATTATAGCATTATCATTCTCAATAAGAAACATATATTTTCATTCCAAAATTCACACATAAAATTCAATAGAAATACAAGTGAATTAGAATTTATAAAAATTTCAGTAGGGTTTCCTTTATTTTTATGAAATCTACCCCTGTTAAACAAAGAACAAAACTATAAAACACAGCCATATATGGCACTAGAAACATATATTTTCATTCTAAATTTTAACACAGCAAATTCAATTAAAATACAGCGAAAAAAAGAGACGAGAATATAACTATAAATTGTAGATACTTACAAGTCTCTGTGTATGCTCTTGGTGGGTAATAGATCCTCCCGTATGTACAGGAAGACTCTCTCCCTCCGGTCCTCCACATCTGTTGGCCGAATTATGCTGTGACGGACATGGCCTCAGGTGATGTCCAATACTGCAGCCAACAACTCCATATTTCCTCAGATATGTAAGGCAGTCGTACAGTCACCCTACGTATCACACCAACAAAGTCGCGATAATGTGTACGCGCTCTCGACTCCCATACTTTATAGATAATCCCGCCAAATTGAGAATCCCAAAAAAATATTTCTATAATAAAAGAAAAAATATTCCATAAATACTTTTAATGTAATAATATTTATCAAATTAATGTATAAAAATGTTAATTAAAAAAGGAAATAATAATTTCTGTCGTACCTTAAA